>CM055444.1:11916642-12338403 GCA_029228465.1 Salix viminalis
ATTCAATATGAATGGTGATAGATTTTAATGTCTGCTGAATACTTTCATTTATACATGGAAGAATTGGTTGGTAAAAACACTTAATTTTGATAAATGAAAACCCGAATAAATAGCTTGGAATTGATATGAAAAAATGCTGATTCATTCTCAATTGGATTACCTTTTTTCTTTCGTGTCAAGTAAAATTGTAGCTGAATGAAATTAGAAGGGTGTTGATTTTATTACAAAGGGCTATGCGTATCTCGAAAACACAATCTCAATCATCTTGATGCGAGGAGAGATGGGTTTTGGCAAATCATATTCGGGTAACATAGATTTCTTTTCTATAATTTCGTGGGGCCAAGAGGGTCTTATTGAATCATTATACGTCATAATTTATTCTAATATTTTTCAAAATCTATTTTAAAACAAAAGGGTTGGCACTATAAAATCAAGATGGACTATATTTTTTTCTTCCCATTTATATTATTTCGGCTTTAAAAGCATATTTTTCTTTTATGGCACAAAAGAGGTATAATCAAACTTTCAAAAATATATAAAATTTTCACATTGATTTTTATCAACGTCACCCCCTTTTATTTTATTTATTATTATTTTGTTTTATTTTGGATAGATTTCAGGAAATAACCCAAAAATGGATTATGATAATTTATTTAGAAACTATATAATCTAATTTGATGATGTGGAAAATAGCTCTGAGATTTTGGTGAGAAGCAAAAGCAGCAGCAATCCATCAGGACCATAACCATCCCATCGCTTTGCTGAATTTATCTTCTTAAGGAACGCAAAAAGACATTCCAAGTGTGAAGTGTATTATTGTCATAAGGTTTTTCAAACTTCGAATATTGAGAGAGAATTAATAAATAAATAAAGAGCAAAGGGAAACATCCCCCATCTTTCTTGTTCCCTTTCCCTTCTTTACATGGCATACTCAATGAAAAAGCAAAAACCCTATTTGATTTTCAATCAGCATGAGAGTGAGAAAGAGAGAGAGAGGCCAAGAGGGTCCTTGAATATTTTGTTCTTTTTTGTCTCTCACTGGGGCAAACCATCTTTTTCAAAATTTTGAATAGCATGCCATCAAAAAGAATTTCTGTTCAATCCCAATCCCAACATTGTCTGTAGAAATATTTACCCCAACTTACTTTTGACTGTACACTTTGTTATTTTCCAATCCCCTCCCCAATTTAGCAGCCATTTCTCTACTTTCTAAGCACTTGGCTTGCTAAAAACTACAGAAAACACATTGCTCTATTGCCAGCCTTCACTCTTTCACATTTATACAAGCTCAACCAATCCCCTGAGATCTTCTCCATAGTTAACACTTAACATAATGGCTAATCTCAAAAATTTAGCCATGAACATTAAACACCAACGTGCCTTCATTTGGGATGTTGCCGGGAGTTTAATTTCTGAGAGTTAAAAATTGAGTATAAATTTCCAATCTTTCCTTCCATCCATTACTTGTCCTCTATGAAGATTCTATGGATGAAATCTTGGAATCTTTTTGAGTATAGCTTGGGATCAACAGCTGAGATAGACGTCGGATCCACTTGTAAGGACTTGTAAGCATGCTCTAGTTTTTTGCTGATATCATAATCTTGGAGGATGTCAATGATACCAAAGTGAAGAACTACGTCGAAGATCTCATTACCATTGTGTGAAGGTGTTGAATTGTTACTTTCACCCCCTGTGCACTGATCCATTTCGGTATTCCTCGTTACACGCTCGGCTCTTGCAGGCACATTTGCCCCCAGCCGGATGAATGGCCCCCTGGAACAGATTTTGAATGAGTACTACAAGCATCACATCGCACAATCACCAAAATTCAAAGTAATGAAACAAAGAATAAAACGTGATAATGATGACAATGATCACTCAAACATAGCTGAATTTTACATTTTGAACACACTTTCATCATTAATTTTCCTTTTCTCACCGATTTTCAATCTTCCAGGCAGATAAAAAACATTGTTTTACAACCATGGTTTTAAGGTGATCATTATTTGCAAAAACAAATTGTAGGACACATATAAGTATCATTAAGCAGACTTGAAGATCAATGCTTCAGTTGTGAATCACATTAATAATTTATTTTTGATCGTCTAAAAGGGACTGGAATAGGACCAGGCAAAAGTTTGTTTCTATCTAAGAAAGCAAGAAGGACCCACTAATGCATGTTCTCCACAAACTACCCCCAATTTCACCACGACAGCTCATGTCACTTTGAGTCATTCCGACAAATAGGAATTGAATTCAAAGGAATAAGTCATTAAATGCAGGGCTCCTATGTGGGAAAGGGAAAATGATTCACTATTAGAAAAGAAAAGCTCAAACACAAATTATAGCTTCACTTTTTGTGAATTATATCTTATATTCCATTGGCTATATGTGGATGATTTGATGATATTTTAAGAAAGAAGCGGTCTTCATTGCTTTTAAAAACCAAACTATGGGTCCATAGGCAACTAAAGTTAAACATGTGGCACATGCCTGGTAGAAAAGAAGATGCCACACCACTTAAGGGTCCCAGCATTTAGACTTTTGATGGCAACAAAAGCTAATTTAAAAACAGGACCATCTGAGTTGTATGATGAAGCCGGCATACAGCAACAGACAGGTCAAAGATCCAATTTCCAAAAAAGACCACGTATCCTGTAGTTTAACATCTCTAAGCATATTTTTTGCGATAATCATCTATACTTCACAATTCATATCTTTCACCACTGTCACCACACGTTCCCAAAAAAGAGAAAGCATGGGAAAATGTCTTTGCATGTTGTAATAAATGCATGGACTGAAACCTAACATGAGAAAAATAGATTTGGGGAAAGGAAAGCAGAAACAAATCAAGGCACTAACAATTAGGACGGACAAAAACATGAATTCTGAAAAGGAAAATACATACTGGCCTTCCATGACCCAATCCATATTGGGCAGCAAATGATAACCCCGCATCGATGTTTCCTCGTGATGTGAATTTCTTTTTTTTCTAATACAGAAACAAGAAACCAAATTAGTTCCAGATCAATTGATGTAAATTTTTAAGGTGGCAGAATTACAGGATAAAAGTAATTTACCAAAAGGCTTGTCATTTGGTGACATCATCTCCTCACTAGAGTAATCATCGCGGAAGTGAAGACCAATTAGAAGACTATAATCCATAATTCTCTCTGCTTCTAAGAATTCACAGTCCCTATAAATTTGCCTGAGAAAGAAAGAACAGAAGACAAACACATGTTAACCTCGCAAGATTAGTGCCTCGCCAAAGAACAAGATAAAGGATGCAAAACTTGGAACATATTGGAAAAAGGTGCAATGCTGTGGAATCTACCTAATGAGTTCATTAAACCATGACCGTTCCAGGCGAAACACAAAGTTTAGATCGAGGTCCTTAAGCGTGGTTGTTTCATCAATTTCACCCTCAAGCTTGTCAGTTGTGCGTCCATGAGAAGAACCCTTCAAGTCAAAGCGTTTATGGATACGGTACTCGGAACAAAACAGGTTTCCCATTACAACAAAGCGCGTCTGGAATCACATTGCATCGTGAACAGTTATTAGAATATGATTATACATTTTGTAAAAAGAACATCTGAATGAAAACTGCACCATCCCGACTATACCTTTTGACCTCCCACTGGTTTAACACAATGTACACCAAAGAACTTCGTTACCAAGGAGTTCTTGTACTGGCAAACATGGTGGTAGTAACTTGGAAGCATCTTAATGAGAACCTGAATATGATTCACAGTAGGTTGTGAAAATCTATCCAAGTGATAAAAATAAACATTAACAAAGACTTAAATTGGTATATAGAACCAAATCACTCACCCTACTTATTGCTACTCGAGTAATAATCACTTTCATACATTTGCTGCTTTGTAACATGTTGAAATAAGAATTTAGGGTAGCTAATTACTAACCTTGACTTCAGATTTTTTCACAGTTTTGATCATGAAACGATCATCTTGAGTTAGATAAAAGAAGCTTCCACTCTTCCCAGGGGAAGAAAATTCTCTGAGTGCATCACTTCCACAAATCGCTAGCATGTAATTCACTGGATCTATTGCAAACAATTCCCTCAGATGTCTAAATACCAAACAAACCAACCACCACCATAACATAGGAAATCAGAGCAGATTCAATAAATCCTTCCTTGGACATTCAACAGAAGATTAAAATTAAGTAATAAAACATTATAAATTCCAAAAATCAGCAAAAAATATTATAAATTCCTGAAAATAATACCTGAATACCATGGGACAGTAATCCTTCCATCTGAAATCCACAGATTGATGTGGAGGCGTAGACTTTGATCCTTCGGGTGGAAACCTTGTCCAGAACTTTTCCTTAGGATCAAAATCACCGTGTCTTAGTTCCCTAATTATTGCATCATGCTTCCCCACAGAATGCCTACCAAAAAAAAGGAGAAAAATTATTAATCCAAACTCATATAAAATCCAAACCCTTATTGACTAGTAAGAGAGTACCTGATACCCAGTTGAAGATTAAGCATCAAATCATAATTTTTGTGCCCTTTCGAAATCGTTTGTCCTTGTTTCTTATTAACCTCACCATCAACAGAACAAGGGCTTCTTCCTGGCTGCGGCTGCGGCTGCTGCTGCACATTACCCTCACCTCCACCTCCATTATCATCACTGCCATCTCTATAAAACATAGAAGCCTCCACGTTATCAACAATATCACAAGTAATATCACCAGCCTCCCCGTCCAACTCCCAAATACAAATCCGAGGAGGATTCCCATCCACTGATGACCTCTTCCTCCCTCCCCCAACCCCAACTACAGGATCCAATGCCACCCCTTTAAAATCGTCTCCACCACCACCTCGAACTCTCCCATTCCCATTCCCATTCCCATTCCCACTACCAAATGTAAACATTCCTTTCCCTTTAGGCACCCCATTTTCCCAGTACCCTTCATACCTCTTCCCATTAGCCCAAACCAATACCCCTTTCCCTGATATCACCCCATGTTTCCACTCACCAACATACTCATTCCCATTACACCAACTATACTTCCCTTCCCCATCTTGCAAATTAAACTTCCACAAACCTTGATAAACATCCCCATTGGCGTACCTTTTCTCACCAAAACCATGCTTTTTATCACTCACCCAATTTCCGCTATAAACTTCACCGTCTACACCAATGAAAGTACCAAAACCATCCATTTTCCCTAACTTAAACTGACCTTCATAAGTAGCTCCTGATGGCCAAGAAAACTTGCCACCTCCATTAGCCTTCCCTCTCTTCCACTCTCCTTCAAACATGCACCCATCACACCACAGATACTTCCCCTTCCCATGCGGCACACCATCCACCATCCCCCCAGTATAAATGTCCCCATTGGGAAGCACCTTCTCCACCACGGAACAGCCGGTGTCAATACGATCAGTGATGGTGGTGGTCGTCGCGTCGCGCGTGGGGGTCACGCGCCGGGAGTTGGGCTGGGATCGGGTTCTTGTGGTCACTATATGGCACGGCGAGGGGACTAGCAGAGACAATTCTTTGCTGTTTTTGGCTTTGATTCTGGGTTTTTCTGACAGAGTGGCCAGGAGAGTCTCTTGCATTTTGCTTTTTATGCCGGTAAACTCACCGGCGGAAACATTTCCGGCGACAGTGCTATATTCTTAAACGGTTTTCTTGCTCTTTTGTGAGTCAAAAAAAACAAAACAAATGTAGCTTTTCTGTTGCTTTGAAGAATGGACGAGAGAAATGGCAGAAAAAAACAGTGGAGGTGGAGCAAAAAAAAGCGAAAGACCACAGACAGAGGGAATGGGCCGTCTTTTGTTGTTGTTTTTGGTGTCTGTCTTGGGAAGGTTGTCAGCAGGCTTTGTTCCACAGAGGGATCATTTTTTTGAGTTTTAAGAAATATAGTGACTAAAATGGGCTCGGTCATTAAACCGACCCTGATGAGTCACGGGTTGTGGAGGGTTGACCCGATAAAATTAAAACGCGTTTGTGACCGGGTCTGCCAGGATTTCTCCTTTATTTTCTCTTCAATCAGAACCGGTCTAAAACTCCGGGTCAACCAGATCTTAGAACAACCCGTCCCGTGCCCTTCCTTTTTATTTATGGTGGTTTTTAGTTGTGTGAGGAATTTAGGGTTTTGTTGGGGGTATTTTGGGGGTTTTCGGGAAAAAGGGAAGAATTAATTAAGGTAGGCAGAACATTTCTTGATTTATGTAAATTGATTAATTTAAGGATGGTTTGATAGATAATGCAACCCACAAACATTTGTAGTTTGTGATTGACTAAAAAAAAATATTGAATGGGAGATCGTGAGCAAATCATTCTTTATTATTTAGTAGATTTGTCAAAGTTTCTATTTTTATTTTAAAACTTGTTTCCATTGGCTTTTTTTTTAATATTTGAGATATTTTAAGAAAAAAGCATAAAGTAATTATTATTGTATATTGTAGTTATTTAACAATAGACACATATTATTGTAGATTGTAATTATTTAAACTAAATTAAATATGATAATTAACTATCAAATTAAAGTTTGTATGATTTTAGTGATTTACATATTTAAAAAAAAAATAGATCAAAAATAGAAAGAAAAAAACATCTAAAAGTAGAAATACAAATCGTATCAATTTAATATGGAATATCAATAAGTATATGTGAGTAGTTTAGTTTAATTAGATGGAGTCCACAATGGTAGGTGATCCAATTATATATATATATATATATATATATATATATATATATATATATATATATATATATATGATACTAAATCAAATATATTATTACTATAAATAAAATATCCTATTCATTGCTTAATTAATATACTCATAAAAAATCTTTTTCTTACCAATTTAAGATTTTCGTTATTTAAAATTTTAGAGGATGATGTAGAATAATTTTGCTTGGACCGACATCATCTTTAAAAAAAAAAAAAAATTGTGAGGTAGTGCACCTGAATTGTACTAGACAACGCATGGTTTAATCAAGCAAAATAATTTGCTTAAGCTTCTTCTTTTTTTAAGTAGACTTTTCTTAAATTATTAAAACCCTAAACATAATTTGCTTATCCGTTTATTCTCTAATGAAGTTGATTACAATTTGATGAATTTGGCAAGGAGAGGAAAACAAAGACTACCATTATGATCTCAATCTCTCTCTCTCAACTATAGTTATTAATATCTCAATTATGAGTTAAGGATTAAGATAAATTAAATTATTTTGAATTTAATTTTTTTTTTTTAAATTAATAGATTAAAAGTCAAGTTTTACTCTAATAGATCTAGATTTTTAATCGGATTAGAACATGTTATTTTTATTTTTTCTCCAACCTAAATAGATTTAAATTCTAGATTAATTGAGTCAAAAAGCAAATCACCAAGACTACTCGGGTTCATAACTATACCTTAACTTATATTTTGTTTTTATTACATGAAACAAGGTCTTTCATGATTTTTCAACTGTTTTTTTCTAGTTTTGAAATCAAAGAAAAACGCCCACATTCTATACCAATCCATATATATATATATATATATATCTGCAAGTCTCGAGTTCAAGTTAGGACGTGCTCACCTTATAATAATCCGGGACAACCAGGATTTTAATCGTTTAACTTGGACCCGCAAAGAGTGGCTAACGCAAGGTGGGGTTTCGTTGGTAGATATCTATACAAAGAAAAGGCATCAATCACAATAGATTTCACATTAATTTTAGTTTTTAGTTGTAGTTAGTTTCAATTATCATTTTACACCATTTTCATTGAATTTTTTTTATAAAATGATTATGGATAATAATAGCTCATGATATAAAAGATTCACCTACTTTAAGTTTAAGAAAGTTTATTCGAATTGAGTTTTCAGTTTAGGTTATGAATGCTCGGTAAATACCCAAAACCATACCGGGTCGGTTTTTGGTATAAAAAACCATAGAAAATCGGGTTCTAGCCGAGTTTGAGTAGTACAAAACTTGATCTACGAGTATCCATCACCATCCCTACAATCAAATGCATTTATATCCATGAGTGTGGGAACATGTTAAAAGGGCAAGAAGGGAGAGTGCTTTAAAAATAGAGTGGAGAATAAAATAAGGAAAAATGTTTGAGAGCATGCATTGCTGAACTTCTTGCAATGTTTTGGAACTACACAATACTGCTTCACAACTCCTTTTCTATGCTATCATGCCAAGAGCATCTGATGACAAGAGGCCTTGGAACGACACGTCGCTGGGAGCTGCCATTGAGTGCGCTGCATGGTCTGTACAAAGCTTCCTACATCGATACAAGTATGGAATTTTATATATATATATATATATATATATATATATATATATATATATATATATATTCAATGTAACACATGATTCATGAGTTTTATATTTAGGATTTTAATGTATAGATGATTCAGGATTTTAATTCATAGACTATTTCCTTCTCTCAGTCTCAACATTCAGATCCAAAATGATAATATAGAAAATAAACTCTCATCATAGATGAGCTAAATATTTCAATCCAGACTCAGACAAGTAGATGCATTTTTAGGGTATGCAAAACCATCATTACATTGTTGTTGTATACTGTATAAGAGGTCAGTTGATCCTTGCAGTACTTCTGGAAACATTTTTTTCTTTTTTCCTATGAAACAAATTTATTTCTCTTTGAAAAACAACTAAATAAATTTGGGAAAGAGGAAATAAAGAATGGTGTAAATCAAGAGAAAAGAAAGGTTCAGTTTATGCTGCTAGTCAGAATTTTGATCAGTGGGGACTTGGCCAAAGATATCAGGACATGATTCCCAGTCGCCCTTTTCCTTGGCTTCCCAGTAACCACCAATATAGCTATAAGCTTCACCGCCTTTCTCCTTCACAAACCACCGAGGCTTCCAACCTCTCTCTTGCATCTTCCGGGCCTGTGATTGTCGAAAAGAATTCTTATTATCCTCTAAGTTACTACATTTCATATAAGGCTACATCCTCTAATTTACTGCAATTCACATACAGTAGTCGGTAGAAGATTCGTGCAAGTGTGTACAAAAGCATCGGTGTAAATACAGCAAGATCACTCCTTGATGCGTGTACGTACCTGTCGTTGCCTCTGCTCTAGTCGTAACTTCTCTTCATTGGCCTTTGTATACTCTCCATTCTCTAAGCATCTCTGATCAGGTCTCAGCCTGGAGTCTGTTGATGGCAGTTTCTCCTGCGTACAAATTTAATGTAAGCAACTATGAATGGATACCTTGTTCTCTACTGGCATTTCTTGTAAGGAAAGATATTTAGCATATTCAAATCTTTCACCAACCTTAAGCCCTGGTTTGAGCTCATTTAAAGTTATAGCAAAGCGTGATAGATTATATCTGGTTAGATGCTTCGATGGTTGACTCCGCTTCCAGAGCAAATGGGGCTCTGATCCATTTGCATTCCTTGAATCACCATTAATTTTATAGTGCATGCTATCATCCCATTTGCCAAATAAACTTGCCACTGTTTTACCATTCTTCTCTTGAACACCACCTAGTACCTAGAGGACAAATAGTATGCAGCAATTAATGGTAATGCCTAATCATGATTCATTCACAAAATGAGATGATGCAATGGGAACCTGATAAGAGGGAAAACATTAACAGACAAATATTGATAGTCTCATGGATGCCAAGGTACTGATCAGATGATTTTGCACCAAGCAAGCTCAATATCATTAAGAAAATGAGTTGGAAATTGTTGCATGAAAGGGCAGAACCTCTAAAATAATGTGCATGATGTGGACCTTAGTGGACCTGGAAAATTTTTTTTAGAAAAAAGAGATATTTTCCAATAAATCTATGAGTATGGAAACTCCCAATATATCCCAGGAACACTAGTGTCACTATTCTTTAGATCAGTCAAGTGCTTCAGTAGTACAATGACTACACATTAGTTGCTTTATTAAAATGCACTTCAAGATGGACCTTTTACTTTGATGAAAAATATGGAAATGAGGATATTGGGACCTGGTGGGGATTCCTGTCAATGAATGACTGCTCTTTGAATTTTAGTTTGCAGGAGTATTTCTGATTCCCCTGTATCTTCATTGTACCATAATGATCACAGTATAGTTTCCCTAAAATGAGGTTGTAAATGGATGTTGTCACCTGATAAGAGAAAAACATCTTAGCAGGAATGTTATAGAGAATGGTAAGAGATGTAAAATGATGAAAACAGACCTTACTCCACTGGAAAATTTCTCCATCATCAAACTCTAGCGTTAAGGTGCCAACAGGATCAAGTTGAATTGAACGACCCCAAAATTTACTTTTTAAATCGCTTTCACCCCAAAACTTCCAGCCTCGACCCTCACAATGGCAAGCAACAACCATTGGGTGATGACTAACCTGTTTCAAGATGAGCCACATTGATATGTTAAAAATCAACAGTGGCATTTGCTACTTACTGACAATGTGTAAATATGTGCAAATACACTTTCAATACATAATATTTTTCTTTTCAGAAGCAACCATAAAAAGTTATGTCATAATAGACGTGTATAAATAAGGAATAACAATAGCTTATGTTGCTTCTAGCAGTGACAGCGACACCTTCTCAGAGATAAAGCGAATGCCTTTATCAGGATAATCGGCCTCGTATGTTTCTCCTAGTAGTGGATTGAATGGCTTGCAATGTCTTCCATCAGTAGAGGCATATCCTGATACTGCAAATGCCGCCACATTGAGTGCTCTCATAAGGCTATTTCCCTACAAAAAAGATCATAAGCACATTTGATAAGAGAACAGTCTAGGGTGAGAGGGTTATTTGTCTAAAATTCTTCCAAGAAAACTAAAATACTGCACACTTGGCACCAAGAACACTAGGATTTAGGAACACACTTCCACCCACAAGCACAGACCATGCAGCAGTGACAGTCTGATTAATAATAGTTCACAACAGTGCATTTAAAGTATAACTTCCTTCTCCATAGCTTGTTAAGAAACCATGCGATGGCTATAATAAAACAATAATAGGTGCAAGCAACAAGTCTCTTTGGTAGACGCACTAGTTTCAACTTTCAAGTAGACAAAATCATAACTTTGCTTTTTCAAACAAAGTAAAACTAGCATAATTTCAAAATAAAGTATACGCTATGCATACCACAAAAAGTTTGTAATCAACAAGTGTACATTGACTAAATGAAAAGTATGTAGTTGTTTTAAATCAACCATCAGAAAAGGCTAAGACACACCAAGATATGATGAACCTACCATTTTACCAAATTCATAGGCTTGATCTAGAAGGAATGAGTATTCCAAATCCTCAAAACATTTCTGTAAAGAAGAGAGGGGCTCATTGAAATAAACTGGAAGACAAACTCTAGTAAGATCCTTCCCAATATTATCTTTAATCATTGACCAAAGACTGACCCCCTTCTCCTTTTCAACTGGGTCAGGCAATTTCTTTCGCCTCATAACACAAGGGTAGTTAGATCCAACAGATTTGATACAGGAATTCATGCCATCTTCAATATCAAGTGGGCCTTCATCTTCATCAGAATCATATGGTGCTTTCCAAAACTCAGATTCAGCACTTTTAAATGAACTTGATGAAAGAAAATCTCGAGTATCAAGGAATTCATCATCATCATCATCGTCATCATCATCTGTTTCCTCCTCTGCAGCATCATTTCTGTCATGATCATCATCAGAGCCACTTGCACTTCCCTCTACATAAATTCCACAAAAGGATGGTCAAAAGATGAAGTTAAAATGGATGACACAGCTCAAAATGAAAACAGAGAAAGAGGCTAAATATTGAAGACACAAGCAAGAGACCAGGTGTTGGTTTTCAATTATCCATGAGAAATCAATTAGAAATAGGTATGCATGGACATGAGTTTGATTTTATAAAAAATACATGGTAAATTGACGCAACAGTAACAATGGATGAATATAGCTACTAGTGTAGTAATCAACTTGGGAATTTTGAAGCAGAGAAACTTCGGACAAGGCTAAAATAACAGGTAAAAGGAATACATCATACAAGCAGATAGAGTGAAAGTATTTCATAGCATCCATTTTTGGAACAAAAGACCTGCTAGCTAAGCAAAACTACAATTCAACTGAACAAAAGTTAATTATAAAATCCATGGCTGGTCCTTTGAAAAAATTTCTTCTTCCATATAATCAGCTGCTAAAACAAATAAACATAAGTTTTCCTCATTACTTATTACAATGTCAATTAGAAACTTGCTTTAGTTTGTTTTTGACCAATCATTATATTTTTGAAGTATCTTACATAATTTTCAAGCAAAATGTTTTGACAGTTAAATCAATCAATATCAGCAGCATAATTGCATAGCAGAAACAGCAACTGCTAGTCTTGCATTCAAATTCAATCTAACATAAAGGATTAACAAATGCGTCAGTTTTAATTATTCCCATAATCCACTATTAATCTATCATCATTACACAAAGCAAATCATGTTGTTTCACATTCAAACAGACAAACACTAAGTTCCAAGTTAATTGTAACCATATGAAACTAGGTTTTATCAAAACATACCAGCGGATTTCTGTTGCCTTAATCCAGACATATTTTCATGCTGCCTTTGGCTTTCATCAACTACTGTGTCCTCCAAATCTACTTTCTCCGACTAAAACAATATACAGCCATACACGAATTAAGGAATTAACAAACAAAATCACTTTAATACTGAAATGGGTTTTCTGTTTGTACTTTATACCTCTAATTGGCGCAATGTGTCGACAAGCAGAGCCTGTTTCTGCTTGAAGACCACAAGGTGGTTATGAAGAAGTGAAAATTCATCCCTCATTATTTGTTCACTTTCTTTTATAGCCTCTTCACTCAATCCTTCCTCCATCAACCTTTGCCTCAACCTTTTCGTCGAAACCACTACCAGCCCCCCATTTCCCGTCAACTCGCCACTATTTGGTATCCGCGGATACAAATCCTTCACCGCCTTCAAAGCCTCCATCCATTCCGCTCTCTCCTCCCTACTCCCCGCCCTCAAATGCAACGTTTTTGTCCCCGTAAATATCGAAAACCTCTTGTCATCTGATCTACTCTCCTTAATAGAAGAAACCTAAAAACCCCATCAAAAAGCAATCACCAAATCATCAAAAATTCAGTCAAGTTTTCTATTTTCTGTGCTCTGCTAAGCAATTTGATTGAAAAAAACTTTTTTTAAATTCACCTTCAGATGAATTTCCCCAATGGGATTTCCAAGGCGAGAGATCCAACGTGGAATACCTTCTCCAGGGGGAGTATTTTTATTACGGTGGTGGAGGTGGTGGTGGTGGTGACCGTTGGTTTTGTAGTAAGATAAGACCCCATCATTGAGAAGGAAAAAACGAGGACGCCAACCTCTTCCATAATTCACCCACTTCTGTAAAATGCCTGAGATTTCTTTATTTTGAAGGGATAATAAAAAGTGCGTTTCTCTTATTGATGGCAATCGAGAGATTGATTCGATGGCGGAGGATGATCGAACACTACGGTGGCGGTTGTTGCGGTGCGGGTTGAGTGATGATGATGATGACGGAGACGAAGACGACTCATGGCTGTGGCAACGGTTTGAGAAAGAACGGAAGGATGTCGCCGTTGACGATGATGATGATGATGATGACGACGACGACGACGGTGGTGGTGGCGGCGGCATGGAAGTAATTGATTTTTTTGTGTGTGTGTGTTTTTGTAAATTTAAAATAAAGAAACGATTTTTTTGTGTTCTTATAGTTTTTTCTCTCTAGGATTTCTGTGCTTTGTGTTAATTAAAAATGATTTTTTATCTGAAATAAAAAAAAAATGTGATAAAAATAGAGAGGTGGAAACAGTTGGGATTTGTAGTTTAAATCATAGTTGTCAATACCGTTCCGATCGTCGTTTCAGTTTTTCGATAGGAACGAAACATTCCGGTTTTGGAGCGTTCCTGCGTGCCGTTTTGGTGTCGTACTGTTCATATATAATTAATTTTATATATATAAAAAAAATATATTAATTTAACAAGCATTATTAAAATTTAAATTTTTTTTATTTAAAATATTTCGGTGTTTTTAAATTATTTTGATGTATATATGTCAAAAATAATTTTTTTTTTAAAAAAAAATAGATTTTGAACCCGGAACGGCATGCCCGGAACGGAACCGAGGCGTTCCGGCCAGAATTTCCGGATCGGACAAGAATTAAAACCGAGACAAAAACGACGATGTTTTGTCTCGGTTTGTTGAACGGAACGGAATTAACAACTATGGTTTAAATGCATTGTTTTAAAAGTATTTTTAAAAACATTTTTTTTGAAAAAACAATTAAATTATTTGATGTCCGAATATAAAATACAGTTATTTTTTAAAATATATATTATTTTAATATATTTTTAAATAAAAAATATTTTAAAAAACAGCCTAATTACCTTTCTAAATATATAGAAGTGTTGTTTTTATATATTATAATTTATAAACATGAATGTTCGGGTCAAATGCATGCACTGCAATTAATCTCATAAGATCTAAAATTAATAACTATATAAGTCTTTAATGATTATTATATTAACAATAATAAAATTTAAACCAAAAATCATAAAAAAAAAAAAAATCTTAATTTCAAGTTATCACCTCTAGAGTATCTACTAAATAAATAATTGGTTTTAAATATTAGTCTGCAATATGGACGGTAAACAAATGTCATGATTATATATATATATAATACAAATGTAGACAACAGCGTTTGTAGTCCAACGGTTAGGATAATTGCCTTCCAAGCAATAGACCCGGGTTCGACTCCCGGCAGACGCATAAGTTTTATTTAGCGGATGTTTTTTTTTTTAGTTTAACCCGGTTTCGATTATAAAACAAACATAATAAAAACAATATAATTAGAATGGATACAAACCATATAAAGAATTATGATAATTTCTGGTTTGGTTATGATTATGTGTGAATCAAATACAACTCAACTAGTTAAATTATTTCTCTAAAATCACGAAGTTTGCAAGTACATATAAAGCGGCAAGAATTATAATCAGCATGATTCTCATGCCTAAGAACAGAGCAATTTAAAATAAGATTATCAATCAATTAATTAATTAATTATCAATCAAGCATTCCTATAATTGTCAGAAACCTTGTTTTGTTATATATTATGTCCAGGACCAATTAAAGAGAATATTATGTCAGATCAATCCCCAGGTCTTCAAACCAATTCTGCCATATCTACATATTAATTATTTTTCAAAGAATATTGAAAAATAAATTATAAAAAACTAAAAATCTTTTGCTTGTGAAACGTGCATCTAATGATGAACAAAAGGTGCACACTTCTAGAAGACTCGACTATCTTACAAATTACATTAACTCACGTGATAATAGAGGGTTTACAATCTATATAGTGGATATCGAGTTCAAATCAAGATATGCATCTTTTATAAGAACTTAAGATAATTGAAATTTTACTCATTCATGTGGATCAATAAAGTGCGTTTTCTGGAAAATATAATTTCCTCGCTTAAAATAAATACACTACATGCCATAGTTTTTGAATGTGGTCGTATGTAACAGATTGATCCCATAAATCCTAAATTTGGAATTTATTTGGGTGGAATTTGTTTCATTGATTAAGTTTTTAGTAATTAAGTTGATCGATTAAATCTAATTTAAACACAGCTCGATAAATACTAAAAAAAACAATTAATAACAAAATAATATCATCTTACTAAAAGGGGGGGGCTAGAGGGGCGTGGACGGGGTAGGGGGGCAAAGGAGAAGAAAGGATGGGTAGGGTTTTTAGATTGAAATGAAAATGAAGGGGACAAAAGGGGTGGGGTGGGTTTTTATAGTAAGTATTATTATATTATAATAATAATTATTAATTATTATTATTATTATTATTATTATTATTATTATAGTTAGCATAAAAAAATAAGAGTATTAATTTGTAATTAATTTGATTGAATTATTTGTAATGGAATGTATTTTAATTAATTATGTTTGAACTTATTGATTATTTGTTAATGTGTTCATTTTGTTTTTTTTTTTTAATTTTTCTAACACTCAAAGAAAATAAGTAATATTAATTTCAAATACAACAACCATTAAAAAAAAAAAACATAGAATTACTTGAAAAACATACAATAAGTAGCTTAAATTTCAAACTTCAAATATTTACCAATTAAATCTAATTTAAACACAGCTCGATAAATACCAATAAAAAACAATTAATAACATAATAATATCATCTTACTAAAGGTAATTTACTCGATAAAAGAAAAAACAGACTTCATTTTGATGTGAGAAAATGACTCGAGATTCGATACCTTTGTACTCGTTAAAAATAAATTATTTTATATATTTTTAATATAAAAAAACAAGAAGAAAAGATTCCCAACATAGTTTTCGCCAAAACATAAAATAATTCACCCATAATATTATCACCATAGAAACTAGAAAGAACACGATCATCATCACCGCCATCTACTGGGGGAGCTGATTGAGTTTGCAGAACATGTAATCCTTGAATTTTTTGGTCTTGTACTTTGGAGGATTGTCTTTGTTGACGAGTTGAGGAAGAGGACCAACGACGAACTCACCTGGTGACTCCAAGAAAACTGGCCAAGACATCCTTGCCTTGTCTTTAGCCACGGTGGTTCTGTGCAGAACAGCCTTGTACTTTCCGTTGCTAAGGATCTACATGCCAATTGCCAAGGATTTAATTGATTAATTGCAAAACTATTAGTATCAAAGATACATAATTTAGATAGATAGCCTGTAAGAGAACACTGTCCGTGCATGGTATAACGCAATGCAATAAATGTTTTTTTTTAAATGTTTTTTTGGAGAATTAATATACGAATTTGAAACTGGTAATTACGTCGTTTGTAAAGATATTAATTTTGTAACCACATAAAAAAAAACATTCTTTTGCAGTTAACTTAATGTGTATGATGCTCCACCGTGTTTCAAAAATATTTCTAGAAAAAAATGAGTTTTATTTTGTTTTATATTTTATTTATAGATCTTTTTCATGGGTTGATATAAAAAAATAATTTAATAAAATAAAATTATATATTTATGGAAACACGTAGCAATGTTAGGTATGAACTGCGAGCGTTGTGCCGACATCTTTCTTAACTGTATCATAAATGAAACTCTGACAGCTTCATTATCTAAATGTCAACTGGTTGCAAGTAATACATTGCTATTAATTAAGACATCCGTTTCTGTAAGGCAATCCTAGTCAAACTAAACTTCTCCTTTGAAATTTCATAAGAATTTTGTAGCTAAATAGCAAAGTTATTAGACTCGTCTTGGTTCAACTTGATTTAAAAGTTTAGATTACAAGTGATAAATAATTTCTGGAAAGACATAGCCATGTAAGGTATGCACCCTTGTGCCCACATCCTTCTTAATTTTATCATAAATGAACTTCTCTTACAGCTTCATTAATTAGTAATTACAGCTTCATTAAATTGCGATTAATTAAAGCATCCGTTTGTGTAAGGAATACATAACCAAACTAAACTACTTCCTGTTAAGGAATCATCTCACTTAAAACCTTAAACTTGTAAGTGAGGCTCCATAATATGATTTATATTATTCTCTAACACTTCCAATACTTTTGATTTGCTTATAATTACATTAAATTAAGGTGTCATAAAATAAAATAAAATCCAATATATTAGCTAGATATTGATTAATTGCTACGTAAATTGTAGATTTTAAAACTGAATCGTACTTGGTTTATAATTTGAAAAAGAAAGAGGAAATTAAAATAATGTTTAATTATCAAATAATTGAGAGAAAAAATAGAAAAATTAATCAGGGCCAGGGAAATAACCTCAATTTGATCGCCAATGTGAATGATCAAGGCATTAGGAATGTACTTTGCTTCAACCCATTTCTCATCCTTGAAGATCTGCAATCCGGGGACCTCGTTCGGAACAAGAATGGTGAGGGCGGAGAGATCGGTGTGGGCCACCACCCCCAGGGTGAGGTCGGGACGTGGACACGGCGGATAGTAATTTATTTTTAGCATGAACTCGATTTCTTCACCGCCGGCACCTTCTTTCAAAGCATTGCCGTCGAGCCCTAACCCTAGAGAGAGGGTTGTGAGAAGTTTATCTGCCACCTCCCTCAAATACTTGGCGTACTCCTCGTTCACTTCCCTGCACATATATATATATTCTTGTTTGTTACTGTATTTTTAAAAAATAAAAAATATTATTATTTTTATATGTTTTAAAAAAAATATACTTTTAAAAACAAACAGTAAACACGTGATATATAGTAACCACATATAAAATCTCAAAAGCAAACATTTCGTGTTTGTGGTGGGAGGTGGGAGGTGGGAAGTGGGGAGCATGATCATGCTTAATTAGAAACATGGTTTGTCTTCACTATACTCGACTAGTATTCCAAAAATGATTTTTTCAAAAATATAATAATATTATTTTGATATATTTCTGAATGAAAAACACATTTACAAACAATTTAAATCACATTCTCGAACAAGAACGTAGTAAAACAAGGAAACAATTCGAAAGAAAAGGGGGTGGGGGGCTGTAAGAAGGAGGGTTATTAGGCCAGAACTTGTAATTGATGGAAGGAGGGTTATTAGATCATTTTTATTTTTATTTTTTACTTTAAATTAAAAAAAATGATGTTTTTAGAACATTTTCATGTGCTGATATCAAAAATGATTTAAAAAAAAAACAATAATATCATTTTGATGTATTTCTGAATGAAAAACACTTTTAAAAACATTCTAAATCATATTCTCGAACAAGCACGTACTAAAAAAAGGAAACAATTATAAGGAAAGGGGAAAAAACCTGTAAGAAGGAGGGTTAGTAGGCCAGAACTTGTAATTGATGGAAGGAGGAGGCCAAATTTTATGAAAAAGATGATCCACCCAAGATTTCCTAGCCTGGTTATTATTTTGCAACTTGGAACCGTACCCTTCGATGCTTTTCGAATCAGGAGGCTTAGCAATGAGCTCTTTCTCTTCTTGAGAAAGTTCGAAGAATCTCTTACCAACATCTTGAAGTTTGGAGATGAGCTCACATGGGATTCCATGGTTCACAACTTGGAATATCCCCCATTCCTTGCTAGCCTCGGCGATCAGACGTACCACGTTTTCCCGATCAGGGTCGCCGAGATCAACGGCTGGAATTTCAGGGACTGGACCATGATGAGATGCTGTTCTTGCCGGCTGTTCTTTCTCCGGCCGGATGAACTCTTCAGGGATTGTTTCTCTGTCAAATGACAAAGAAGCAACGGTTTGAACTCTTTCAAACTCCATGTTCTCTTCTCGTTTCTTAATTTTTCTATGGAAAATAACAAAAACTTGCCCTCTATATATAGAGGGACTCGATGCATGAGCATACTATTTAAGTGTTTGCACGTATTTTATTATTATAGGGGTGGGGGTTACGGAAAGTAAAATTCTTGTGACCCACCGTTTGAGTTACATTATAGGTTAGGTTTCAAATTTAAATATTTATTTATAACAGAAAAATGAACAAAATTGTAAGAAATAACTCAAGGAAAAGAATTCTGAAATTTAAGATGGAGGAGAGAGTAACCATGTGGGATTGATTAGTGTTCACTTGTATGTGTCAACATACGTACCACATCATTGACATGACCCTTCAATTAATATTATTGTTGTAAGCACAATTCTTGTATATCAAATAAAATTCCATAACCCAAGGGTCCTGGCGTGAGTGGTGAGGGCGCTCTCGTCCTTTAAGAGAGGTCAAGGGTTTAATCCCTCCTCTTGTATGGAGCTGGTAATTTGGGGAGCACTTTCACCCCTTCGGGGCTCACCTGGTGCGAACGTGGATTAGTCTGGACTAATATCTAGAACACCGCGTGGTTTATACCAAAAAAAAAAAATTTGTAACCCTTCTTTTCTCCTAAAATTATATTTTTAGAGCACCCCTTTTTATAATATTATTGTATTTTTTTTCTCTTTAAAATATATTTATTTAAGTATAATTAAGAAAGTCTTTACCTTTTTGCAAGTGATAGCACAAGTAATTTTGACCTAAGAATAAATAAGATTGTTATGAGTATAAAACTATTTAAAATATCAAAACTATTTAAAATATCGTCATCGGATTTCTCTATGTTTAAGAGAGCGAATATCGAAGGGGCAGATTGTGGTTGACTTGGCTGTGTCAGCAACCACATATGTCACCAACCACGTAAACTCGTAAAGTGCATGACCCCATCAATTAATAAGAGCTTTGGTTTTGGTGCTTTAGATTATTTTAATATTTTGATATTAAAAATATTTTTTTAAAATAAAAAATATTATGTTAATATTATTTTTAATAAAAAAATATTTTAATTTAATTTTAGATGGGTAGGTTTATGCAACTTGAATACTGTGCACGGATTTCAACAACAACAACAGCAGATGAGGCCCCAAGTCTGAGACGTGGTCCTTTTATTTCCACACGTAATCTTTTCGTTTTCTTGGCCGATATGCGTTTCAAGACAGGAGATGTGTTCTGTTCTGCGAGGTTACGGCAGATATTAATGTTCGGAAATACAGGCTGTGTTTGTTTTCTGGAATTCATTTTTTGGGAAATTATTTTTTAAATTTTTTCATGTTTGTTTGTCTTCCGGAAAGTTAGTTAACGGAAAACACTTTCCAGTCAAAGAAAAATTTGGTTTGGTTTTCAGGAAAGTGTTTTCCGGAAAATTTGGACGGAAAACACTTTCCGGAAGTTGTGAAAAAATTAGAAATGTCATTATTTGCTGATTATATCAAATTTGATCCTCAAACTTTTGATTGCTATATATAATTTGTTTTGAATATTTATTTTTCAATTCCATCTCTTAAAATTTAATTTTTTATATTAATTTTGGTCCTTATTTTTTATAATTGTTATTTGCTTTTTTTTCTTATCATTTTTTTATTGAAATTTTTTATCTATCAAATTTGGTCCTCATTTTTTTTATTGTTACTTATTTTATTTGAAATAATTTATGAAATGTTAATTATTATTATTTTAATTTATTCACCTTTCATTTTTTTTTTTAATTTTTTAGATTTGATCTCTATTATTTTGATTATTATTTATTTTATTTGAGATAATTTATGAAATTATATTTTTTTTCAATTTCATTCTCATTCAACTTTTTAAAATGTAAGATTTGTTCCTCATTATTTTAATAAACTTGAAAAAAAAATATTAATAAATTATTTTCCAGTTCATTTTCCATAACACAAACAAACACTGGAAAATATTTTCCAGTTCATTTTCCATAACACTGCCAAACATCGGAATTCATTTTCCAAGAATTCACTTTCCCCGGAATTCGCTTTCCAAAAGGAAATTACTTTCCAACAAACAAACGGGGCCATAGTCGAGATTTATTTTGAAAGTATAATTTATTTAAAGATATTAAAAAAATATTAATTTTTTTTAAAATTATTATATTAAAATATCAAAATAACACTATTTTTTTTAATTTAAAATAAAAAAAAATCATTTTTAAAAAAACATTTTGTTGGATTCTTGTGTCTTTTGTTGGATACTGTGTCTTTTGTTGGGAGCAAATCCAGGACTGCACTCCATTTTTGGAAACTAGTTACAGAGAAGAACAAGTCTCGTCTTAGAGCTTGAAAGAGAGGACGTTATCAAATCAGTGTTGTGTAATCTTCCCTTATTTATTAAGTAATTAAAATTTTAAATTTTAGCTGAAATTAAAAATATAATTTATATTGTTCTTTAACATATATTTTGAAGTGAAAATTTTTTGGGCTTGAAACTTGCACAAGTTCACACTATATTGTTCTTGATTTTTATCAAATAGAATGAAGGTGATGAGATTCGAACTCGTGACCGCTGAGTTAATAAGGCTAATATCATATTAAATAATTATCTCATCTAAAAATTTAAATTATTAAATGAGGTTCTAAAATATAATTTATATTATTCTATATAATCTTTTTATTATATTTCTTGTTCAAAAATGCCAGCAAAGAAAATTGTTTCTTTGCAAAGACGATTCTTATGGAGTGGAGATATGGATACTTAAAAAATCTTTTAATTTTTTATTTCTGCGAAAGCTTGATGATTCTTGTGGATTGGCTTGTATTATGGCAAGAAATAAGGCTATTATGGGGGTGTTTATGAGTGTGTTTGGATACTCTTTTGAAAAAAAATATTTTTTTTTATTTTAAATTAATTTTTTTTATTATTTTTAGATTAATATGCTGATATCAAAAATAATTTTTTCTTTAAAAAATAATTTTAATATATTTTTAAATGAAAAAAAATTATTTTTAAAAACAATCTCAACCAAACTCTCAAACATGTACTATATTGTTTAAGAGGTTACAAAGATATATCAATGAAAGCTCAATAACTTGAAGGTTTTTCTTGAATGTGAAATATCATCTTGAAAACAGTGTTGTCATTTCATAGTTTTGTTGATCTCTTTCAGCAATTTATTTGTGCTTATATCAATGGAATGGAAGATTGTTCAATCGCCTTGCAAAATGAAATTTTTGTGGTTGATGGATAAAGGAACTAACACTCCCTTCAAAATGCTTAGGAGACATGGCCATTAAAATCAATTATCCTAGTCTTTATGTTGTTTTTGAGAATCATAATGCTAAAATATTAATTTGAAGTAATATATATATATATATATATATATATATATATATAAATGTAATTAATAATTCAAGTAAACTAGACACTTGTTTTTATTCTCCCATCAAACTACTTGCTATTCCATCACAAACTAAATTAATATGTGAAGGCCTCTGCAATTCTGTGCTATTTGATCGAGGAATAACATCTGGTAAAATATCATTAGGAACAATATTTGCGATCCATACTAAGTTTTAAGATCTCTATCTACATGTTATAGGATATTTATTTTTGGGTCTAGACCTCTCCCCCTAGTCTATAAATACATTAGCTAGGTCATCTACATAATCTATGATTAATAGGTTTGGTTGAATCAATTATCCTAGCCTTTATGCAATAATATCATATATGGGAACTTTAATGGCATTAAATATAAATGGAAGTTAACATGGCAAATGACTTTAATGACATGATATCATATGTAAAAGTCTTTTGGTATTTTTTGGACTGCTCAAAAAATTTATATTTTAGCCTTGAATCTGTATTTTTTTTAATTTTTGGGCACAATAGAGGCATGACCAGGCTTTTAAATCTGTCTAAAATTTTCATCTTGATTTTTCCTTCAACAACGCCCTATAAAAAAATAAAAATAAAAAATATATATTATATTCTCATTGAATATTTACAACAAATATTTATTAAAACATGTGTACATTAGTTTCATATATATTGAAAAACTAATAACAAAATAAAAAAAGTATAATAAATACTGTCATAACTGATTTCTTGGTTATTCCCCAATATCTACCCGAAATAAAATAAAAATAACAATTGAGTTACATTATAGGTTAATAATTCAGGGTTTTGAAATTTAAATATTTATTTATAGCAGAAAAATTAATAATTACAAAATTGTGCAAAATAACTCAAGGAAAAGAATACTGAAATTTAAGATGGAGGAGAGAGTAACCTAAATCAAATTTCATTTTTTAAGTGAAGAATGCCATGTGGGATGGATTGGAGTTCACCCGTTTGTGTTGCTATACCACATAAATGACATGACTCCCTCAATTAATATTATCTTTCCTTTTATGTTTATTATTATTTTTAGCAACGCCAACAACATCTTTGTATCCCCCAAGTTGGAAGATAGGCATTGAAATGGGGATACGTGTTTGGAGTGATGTGGGGGTTGTTTGTTAATGTGTTTTTTTATTTGGTAAAGTATTAAAGTATTTTTATTTTATTTTTTAAAATTTATTTTTAACATCAGCATATCAAAACCATTTAAAAAATTAATGCTAACAAAAAACGAGTTCAAACTCACTCATAAACACCCCCGAAAGAGAAATCTAAATGAAACTTTTATTTTTGAGGAGTACACGTTATCTAGCCGCAACCTAATTTTGTTTTATATTTTATGAATTGTAATTATATTTTTAAATATACTGTATGAATTTTAATATTATTATTGTACACAAAATTCTTGCATATCAAATAAATATGCTAGAAAATATGGTGTCAAAATGGAAATTCTCTTGAAATGCTTTTCGTGTGAACAAATTCTCCAATTAACAGTCTAATCTAGATCTTGTTCTTGTTTTGGATTAGAAGATATTCACATGGATTCAAAAACTTTAATTGTGTGAGATCTTGACTTGACTTGATTTGATGAAGAAAAGAACTTTGATAATTTTTTTCCCTGGCTTGATTTTATGAAGATTAAGACTTCTTCTTTTTTCTTCCTTAATGGACTTAAATCATTTTGAAAGAACTCCCAAGTATTCATGCTTGGTTTTTAGTCTTTGCTTGTTTTTTTGGACTTGTATACCTCTTTTATTTATTTATTTGATGACTTTATTGTCTATTTATAGACAAGTCAATTGTAATTTTATCTCAAATGTTTTTTAGCTAAAGGATATTTTAGAAAAAAAAATCAATATGAAAATTATTTAAAACACCATTATCTTGAAGGATATTAAACTAAGATCCATAAAATATATTTGAGTTTTTAATTTAATTTAGAATAATTATTTATATTAATTAACGATTTTTCAATACTCATAGGTGTATACAAAGTTTTCTAGTGGACTTACCATACTTATTATTGTCTCTCATTAATATTGTCGAAAACAAAATACTTTGTAACCCTTTTTCTCTCCACAAAATGATAAAACTCATGAAACTATAAATATTATTGTATTTTTTTAAAAAGATATTTATTTAAATATTAGAGAGCTTTTTTTTTTTGGTATAAACCACGCGGTGTCCTAGACACTGGTCCAGACTAATCCACGTTCGAACCGGGTGGGCCCTGAAGGGGTGAAAGTGCTCCCCAAATGGTCAGCTCCATACAAGAGTAGGGATTGAACCCCTGACCTTTTTTAAGGGACGAGAGCACCCTCACCACTCACGCCAGGACCCCTTGGGTAAATATTAGAGAGTTTGATTTCATTAAAAGAGATTTTTCACGAGTACGAGCATAAGTAGTTTTGACTTTATTACATAAAGTACATGACCCCATCAATTAATAGATGCCTTTCCATTTTTTATTATTCTTTGCAGCATTTATAAGAGCTTTAGTTTTGCAGCAAAGAACTCATACGTTTCCATGAAATGGCAATTTCACCGACTGTTGGATATTTATTGTCATATGATCCGGATTCTTGATTAGGTTCAGACTTTTATAGTTGGAATGTTGTTAATAAATATACCGTATCGATTTTTATCTTATTATTCATGAAAGATTCTTGGTTTTATGTATGAATTTGAAGTTTATGTTTTATTTAGGGTTTATAAGTCTTTTATGGAAGGAAATATCGTTCGAGTTTTTCAACTTAGATGTCATATATTGTCTTCTTAAAATGATTTGGAAAAAATAAAAAATAAGAATATAAATATATAAAGATAATAAAGAGATGAGGAGATAAGAAAATAAAAAAAATCATAAGTATTTGTTTTTTGTTAGTATCAAAATTAATATTTTTTTTTCCTAAATGGTAAGCCGATTATCAAACACTTGAACTAATTAATATTTTTTTTTATTTTCATTAAGGTTGATAAATATATTTATATATATATTTTTTTGTATATTTGTTTTTTGAATAATTGATCTTTTAAAATAAGTTTATTTTTGTATCTATATATTGTTAAAATATATTTTAAGCAACTCAAACCTTTTCGTCAATCACGCCCATTATTGTTAAAATCACGTTTCGACTCGTAAAATTATATAATTTTATATATAATTTTACGAGTCCAACGTATAAACTTGATTTTATCAAGTAGAACAATCAAATTTTATTTAAATCGGGTAGATCCTGCCATTTCAGGCACTTTCATGGGTTGCGAAGGGTTGTATTTCTTGGTGAGGAATGAAGATCATTTGGATGAGCTTAAGAAAATCACAAGGGCTGAGTTTAAGTGGGAGAAACCAGCGGGATGTCCTGTTGACTTGCCCTTGTATGAACTTGCTAGGGGTTTACGCCAACAAAAGTTGGTAATACTGTTTCGGTTGGTGTTTTTGTTTTTTCAATCAAAATGAAATGTTTTGGCTTCAGAGTATTTCAACGCGTTGTTTCGGGGTTGTACTGTTTATGTATATATATAAAAATAAATATATTAATTAAAAAAAATAGTTCAAATCCAACAATAAAATTATTTAGAATTGTGCAATTTAATCTAAAAAAGACACAATAAATTTTTTCTGAACAAAATTATGAACATGTATAATATTATGAGAATGTCATTATGAATCTTGCAAGGTCATTACATTATCTGATTACTCTGAAATTTTAATATAATATATATAAATATGTCAAGAGACTTCTCATAAAATCTCCACTTAATCTAACGGTTGGATTAAGAGATATGATTGATATTGTAAAATTAAAAAAAAAAACACTATTTGGCCGAAACGGAATGAGCAGAATGAAACTGGTACGTTTCGGCTGATATTTGGCTGAAAAATCCGGAACGCGTCAGAATTTAAATTGAGATAAAAACGATACAATTTTGTCTCATTTTTTAAACTAGTACGAAACGTTTCAATCACTTCAATTGAAACGGAACGAGATTAACAACTATGCTGTCAACAGATTGCTAAACAACTCTCGTGCCATCAGGGGTGCCATTACTAAACTTTTTTTGTTGCAATTTCTTAATATTATCGGTAGATTGCTAGGCAAGCATGTGATTATGAAACTGAAATTGGTGCTCAACAAATAATGGTAGTTAATGAACATGAATTTGGATAGGACAACCAATTTAAATGAGGCATCATCTTTTTTTGTGGATTTATAAAAGCACCTCTTTGTGTTTCAATGGATACAAAAGTCGATCACCTTCCATTTTTCACTTATATAAAAAAAAAAAGAACGAAAGAAGGAAGGAAAAGAGAAGGTGTTTTTCACAAAATTTACACATCTTTGAATTCAATTCCAAGGGTTCAAAACAGCCTGTAAACAATTAAAAAAAATATTATTGCAAGTTCAAGCATCAATTCAAAACTACTGTAAAAAACTTGAATTATCATCGATTCAAAGGACTTCATTAATTTGTCTCCAGAATCACCAGCAAATAAATTTGTATTTCAAATTTGCACAGCAAGGGTGCGTGGAAATATATTGTATTATATTTGGAAATATATTACTTATGATTTTATGATTTTTTTACTAAAACGATTTTACTTGTGATTTTACAATTAAAATATATTTTATTTACAATTGTATAATTTTATAATCTGATTTTACAATCCAAGTTAAAATTACACTTCTATATCATGTCAAATTACACTTCAAGAAGAAGAATAAGTTACCGAGTAGAATGAATTGTTACGTTCGTCTGCGTTTTTCTCCCTATTTTTTCTCTGTTCCTTCTTCTTTTGTTCTTAGATCGTAGTATTTATACTGATGACGGTGACTTTTCAGCTAATCATTGTGGGCAGTGATGGTGTTTGCAGGTGGGCTCTTCCGCTTCCGATGATGAAGACGACAGTGACGTCTCTACACTGTTCAGACCAGGATCCAGAACCTAGTAATGGTTGCGTTAGAGTTTTGAAACGGGTTCATTTTGGACAAGTCTAATTTAGTTCCTCAATTTATGATTGTTCTAATTATACTCTTAATTGGCCTTCAAATTTTAATTGTATGTAATTTTATCCATGTCAAAAGTTTGATAGCAGCCCCAGCTTTACACGTCTTTTTTAATTTGATAATTGGTCTCGAATATATGCAATATGACTCTCAACTTACCATTAAACTTTCAGTTTCCTTTGATTTTATCCAATTGACTTGGTAAGTACTAGATTTGATCTCCGAAAATCTTAATCTTCTCAATTTAACCCGAATTAGACTCCCAAACTTGATTTTCACCAATTAAGCTCTTAATAAAATTAATTTGACCAATTTAAAGTATAATTAAGTCCTTGCACTTAATTAAATTCTTCAATTAGACTCTAAATTAATTCTTAAACATAATTATACTTTAAATTGACCCACGATTAAATCAAACTGGCCTATAAAAATATGTAAATATGCCTTCTGATTTAATATTTACTTGGATTTATCAAATAATAAATTATTTTACCCTTGAATATGCATTTTCCTTCATTTTTTGGAAGAAAAGAGATGCAATCGGGCTCTCGAATCCATCCAAAATTTACAACCTGGTTTTTCTACCAACATCAATCTCTTTTTATTTTATTTTTGTTATTTTTATTTTATTTCAAGTAGATTTTAGAAAATAATTCATAAATGGATTACGACACTCATCACGGAAGTCTTTTTCTATATATGTATACATCAATGTATAGATTAGGAAACAAATTAATATGAGATATTAAGTATGATAATTATTTTATATAATAATGGTATAATTATTTTATATTCAATTTTCTTTGGATTTTGATACCCTTGTTGAATATTATTAAAATTACACCCTTCACCAAGATTATGGAGTTTCATGTCTCCCATTGCTGTTGAAAATTGAATATAAAATAATATAAAGAAAATGTCATTTTCTTGTCGAGTATTATTAAATGAATTAAAGAGAAGTCACAATTAATATTGACTCATCATATACCATGTCGATAAGAAATTGGATCAATTATCATACTTATATCTCTTGTTAATTTGTTTCCTAATCTATACATTAATATATAAATATATAGAAAAGGACTTTCATGATGAGTATGGACTACTACCAAAAACCTATCGCTCGTATTTATTTTTTATTCTTTGAGTATTATAATATTTTTTATTTGTATATTCAAAATATTTTTGAGGATATAAACCATAGCGGCCGGATATTTAATTGGAAATTATACAAATTTGCAACATAATCAAGAAGATTCCCAGGGATCAGTCTTTGATCAACAAAATCAAATCTAACAAATTCAGTAAAAATGAAAAAAACGAAAAGTAAAATAATAAAAAAGAAGGGCATGGAATTGCATTTTGATTGTTTTGAAACCACAATAGTTGATCTATATGATAAAGATTAAGTGAATATTTGAAAGTATGGTTGAGATTGTTTTTGAAAGTTATTTTCATTCAGAAATACATTAAAATTATTATTTTTTTATTTTTTATTTTTTAAAAATTATTTTTAATATTAGTACATGAAAAATAATCTAAAAACACTAATTTTTTTAAATTTGAAATAAAAAAATTCAATTTATTTAAAAACGATTTAAAAACATAATGTTGAGTTGAAGTGAAATAAAAAAAAACTAGAATGACACCGTTAAAAAACCCGAGTTAATTTGTGATTTGGTCGATTTGAAAAATCACAATAAAAACCAAGTCAAAACTTGATGATATTTTTTTTCAAATGATGTTATTTTTATTATTTTATAAAATGAAAGAATAAATCGATACAAGTTAATATACTTTACTCATGACTCAAAATTTTCCCAAGATTTACCCTTAATTAGTTTAAAAATATGATTTTACCTCTATGCAAATCCATCCACAACTTGGAAATGCTGATGACTTGATGAAGCTTAGAACAACGAGGATGAAGATTATCATTTGTATCTTTTTTTTTTTTTTTCATTTTCGGGATGGTGAAACACCATCATCCAAAAGCAAATCATAAAAAGAAAACACGATACAACCAGGCTGAAAGAAACCAGAACACAAACTATGAACAAAACAGCTATGAACAGAATATTTTCTGGAGTTCAGAAAAACACAGACAGAAAGCTGGATCCTTCTGTGTTATCTAGGACCAGAAAGCTGTTGCGCAGACATGCAAGACATTAATCTGTCAGAACTACTGAAACCAAACTCATTTCGATCGTTAGACCCTTCAATTCTAGATGCCTCACTGAACCTCCTGCCATAGAATCTCAAGAAATTTAACGATTCCTGCCTCGGCTCAGTCAAAGGACTTGTACCTTCCAGCATGCTAACAACAGTAACCATTGCTGGCCTCAGGCTAGGATCTTCATGCAAGCAGCACAGGGCGACCTTCACCAGCTTCCGAACCTCCTCGTTCGTCACCCGTCGCTCGAGCCTCGAGTCTGCGAGCTCCGAGTACCTCTTTTTCTCATGCATTTCTAGCGCGTGTAGGGGGAAATACGCTTGCCTCGGTTCCCACCCTGAAGAGGAAGAAGACGAGCCATTTCCATAGCTGCTATCGTTTTCCAGGCTCGGGCTTTGCTGTTGTGCGGCGCTGTTTTTCCTTCCCCTCACGATTTCTAGCAGTACCATTCCATAGCTATAAACGTCAGCTTTATCTGAGATCGTAACGCCTGTTATCCATTCTGGTGCAAGATATCCACGTGTCCCTCTCATGGTAGTGAAGAGACTGGATTGTTCTGGGGTTAGCAGCTTTGAAAGCCCGAAATCGGAGATTTTGACCTGTAAATTGTCATTCAAAAGAATGTTTTCTGGCTTCACATCGCAATGGATGATCTTGTGCCCACAGTAACTATGCAAGTAAGCAAGTCCCCTAGCTGTTCCAAGAGCAATCTCGAATCTTTCTTGCCACTCCAAAACAGGTCCATTGCCGAAGAGAGTTCTGTCGAGTGATCCTCTGTTCATGTACTCGTACACCAGAAACCTCTGTCTTCCCTGCGCGCAAAACCCTTTCAGTTTAACAAGATTAACATGACGAGTACTTCCTATAATCGCAATTTCGGTGCAGAATTCCTTCTTTCCTTGAACACCAACGTTGGTAATCTTCTTGACCGCCACCACGGATTTGTCAGGCAGAGTGCCTCTGTACACTGTTCCAAAGCCTCCGCTACCAATTTGAGTGCTAAAACTTTCTGTTGCAGACACAAGATCTTCATAATTAAACCTTACGGGCAGTCCCGGGACAGAAATTATCTCAAGCTCGGATGAAGAAGAATCGCCGCGGCCTAGTTTCGACTTGGCAGTTCTATACAGTCTATTCCTTCTCCAGCAAATGAACCCTAAAACAACGATGATAATCAAAAGGACCCCAGATGAAGGTAATAGAATCAAACCTACGATTGGAAATCCTGTAGCTTCATTCAGTTTGTTTGCATTCGAAGATACAATTATAGTCTTGATGTAGCCTAACCGTTTTCTGTCGGAGCTAGAGGCTTCCATGATAGACCCCAAAGGGTTTTCAAGAAGATAACAAGAAGCTGAGGAATTTCCATAGAAGATGCCTAGACAAGAACAATTTCGGGTGCAAAGATCTTGGCAAGCTAACAAGCTGATATCCCGTTTAGCAGGATCCATAAAACCATTAGCAAAATAGTCTAATTCAGAGCCTAAATTGACATAGAAAACAGAAGAGTTCGATTCTTTTCTATCAATACAACCTGAAGGCAAAGCAAGTGAAGCATCTGTCGGCGTGCAGCCACTTTTTGAGAGAGGATCACCATGGAAATTTGGTGGACAAGAGCATCTTCCTGAAGTGCATAACCCCATTTTGTTACAAACGAGAGGAATCTGACAGTCATCAGCAGGGCTTACAAATTCCTGCACCCAATTTTTATCGACAAATTTTCTAATACGAAACTTCCCATCAAACCCTAACTTGGCAACTCTAAAATTTGCAGGACCCAAAGTAAGCTTAATCACAACAGTTGATCTATCGCTTCCAAGCAAGAACAAACCTGTATCGTTCAAGGCCAAAAATGAGACAGGCACCGTTGAATCCTGTGAACCTTTTGGCTCCGCTGATAGCTTCCAATAACTCATTCTATTCCACTGCAAAACAGCATCACCATCAGTCACCACAAGCCTGTAGTCACCATCTGACCTGTCATTGTCAGCGGTATAACAGTCCACTGATGTCCCGACAGCCAAACTCTGTCCCATTACAATAGTATCAGTTGGATGATCAAAACTCCCCCATAAAGAAACATTGTTCCTGTCAAGCAGTACAAGGTTCCCTGAATCCTGAAGCTGCATAGCAGAAACCTGAGAGCTTGAGTTTAATCCTTGCGTTGACCATGCTACAGATGTATTGCTAGAACTATCAGCAGTATTAATGGCAAGACCATTTGCAGTCAAGTACAGCTTATCAGAATCTGAAATGGGGTGGTTCCTGTTAGCTATCCAAATGATAGCATCAGACAGAACATGAGTGATACAGAAATAATATGGAGATTTCTCTTCGAAATTGGATATGGAGGCTGTGAAGTTTCCATTAGACGAGATCAAGAAAACACCAGACTGGTCAATGTATTGAAAATGTGAAGCAGTGAAGGGTTGTTTGATGGTTTGAATAGTGATGGGGCCTGAGAGGCAGAGGTAAGGAAGGAGTGCGGAAGAAAAGAAGAGGAACAAGGAGGAGGAACCCATAAAGACAGAGAAACCAAGAGAAGATTATAGTAGGTAGATTGAGGTTTGATTAACATTTGTTTTTTTGAGTTATCAGGAAAATTTTAAGATTTTGAGAGTTCACATTTGACAACGGTTTACTGTTTGAGAGATGGTGCTGACCCCATGACAATAGAAAGTTTCTTCCCCGCCAAGTTGCAGTGAAGATGGGCTGGCTTGTCAATGGTGGTTGGATGGAGGATAATAAATAATGGCATCAAACATGGAGGCAGAGGACAAGGTGTCTGTCATTGGGTTGACCAAAGGGGATGTATTCTCATGTCTCCACTTGACAATAATTAGTTTTTTATTCTCATGTCTCCACTTGACAGTAATTAGCTGTTTATTATTATTGTGGTTAATATTATTTTTTAAAGTGTTTTTTGTTTAAAAATATATTAAAATAATATTTATTTATATAAATGTTTTTATATAGTTGAAAGATTTTTATGGGAAAATCAGAAAATTATATTTATATGTAATTAAATAAATTAAACATCATATATGTTAATAAAAACAATCATAAATAGTAACTTAAAAATAATACTACAAAAATCAAAATATTTTATGCTTGCTAATTTCTTTTATTAAAATAATACTATAAAATCTTATGATGAGAAGAGCACGTTTGAAGTCATTTCTTGACTGTTAATTAGAACACAAAACACCATAAATTATATTTAAGGTGTTTGTAAAAAACCTAATTTTTTATTTGGCAGAAGATTATACTTCCTATGACTTTTTTTTTTTGAAGACTATGACACAAAACTATGTAATTATTTAGAGCTGCTTAGAAAATCTTTTTTGTTTTTAATTGTAGCGCAAAACACTATAAATTAGTTTTGAGGTATCAAGAAAAAAATATTTAAGTTGACTGTATATTATACTTCCTAAGGACTATTATTTTGATTTTTCAACAATGAATTATTTTATAATTGAAGAGAGTTTTTTTTTTTAATTCTATAATAAAAGATATCTTTGAATTAAGTTATGTGTCAATAAACACTAAATTCTTTTTTAGGTGATTTTGAAGATGTATTTTTCATTTGGTTTAATAAATACATTTTATTTTTCTAAACTCAACAAATTAAAAAAAGGATAAATATTATTTTTCTTCTTGAATGCAACACAAAATATTAAAAATTATTTAAAATTGATGACCAAAAGGCTAAGTTATCTTGCTTGCAATTCTCATCTTTGATTTAAATCCCAAATGAGGGTTTTAATAAGAAAAAAAACTTATAAATACCCGCGTTAGTTGACTTAAAACCAAATGTATCCATCATAGATCCATTCACTGTTAAAAAAAGTCAGAGTTTGGCTAGGCTAAGGACAGTGCTGAGAGCCGACAACTGTTTTACACAAACAAGGAAGGTTTGACTAATGTTTCTGGTTGACATAGTTTTGAGAGTTCTTTGTCCTACTCCCCAACTTGCAGAAAACATTAAACTCTGCTGGTAGAAGATCACGGATGCAGCAAGTCCTAAACCACTACCGTAGCGTTGACTTTCGATTAAGGGGAGGATTTCTTGTGATTGCATTCATTATGAACAATCCTTAAATGTGGAGGGCCACCTTGTCCAAATCACTTAGCGATACAATCCTTGATGAGGCCTCTTTAGGGCTTTTATTTCTGCCAAAACAATGAGACCACAGATTGGTAGAAGGTCAGATCTTCTCTTCAATAGTGCCGTCAAGCAAGCAAGTTACAGTGAGACTGAAGAGAATGTGAGAAAAAGTAGTAGCATTTTCAAGTGTTGGGGTTGAGTTTCGAGGAATAACTATGGTTTATGTAAATAGTTATAGTAAGATTGGTTCTGCATTGTGATAATAAAGCTGCAATTCCAATCTATTAAAATTTAATTCAGCATGATCGAATAAAATTCATCGAGATAAATCAACATTTCATTCAATAAAATCTCTAATAAAGAGTTATTTGTTTCCCTTTTGTTGGATCAAAGGATCAATTCACTAGATGTTTTCAAAGAGAGTCTTCAATAAAAGCTTTCACGGCGCACTTGACAAGTTGGACATCGAAGATATCTTTGCATTAACTCGAGGGGAGTTGTGGTTTGACTGAGATAGTTTTGGAATGAACTTTATCTTCCTGCCATAGTCATGCTTTAATTGTACATTAAATACTCTGTTTTGTATACACGAAAATGAAAAAAGAAAGGAAGGGTGACTCAAGATCAAAGCAGGGAGACCGGGACCTTCCCACCAAATATGTGGGTTAAGTTTGGCATACCAACGTTGATTATAGTCTCTAATATCATCACAAGCAACCACTGCTAAAAAGATTCATACATCTAGGAGGGAGCTTAATAACGTAGCAATTATCACACCTTCTACACTGGCTGGTCCACACAAATGCCACTTGAACCTCGAAATGGAAGTAGCAGCAGCAAAATTTGGCAGGAATCTACACCTTCACCACTTGATATAATGTTTTATGTTTGATATAGAATGAACACAGGAGATCCATCCTCCTCGACGTACACCATGAAATACCAACGATATCCCTTGTCTTAGCAGAACAGAGGACATAACTGAAACAGCGTAAGAGTGGGTTCACTCAAAAATACAATCCATCATCAAATCAATCAGAATCAAGACTAATAATTCAAAACTAAAATATATATAGTGGGTGTTTGGGGCTGCGGTTCAACCTGTGGTGCGTTGAACCGCAGCCGCAAAAGCTAATATAACCAAACGGGGACCCCAGTTTTTAACTGTGGGTCCCACTAAAAAATTAAAATCTGCCCGCGGATGCAAAAGCTACTGAGAGCTGCTTTTGCAGCCGCGGCACATACACCCACTGCGTTACAAAACAAAAACAATAACAAAGAAAAATAATAAATGAAAAATAACATGCAGATAGGGAGAACCCATCGTCTTCCCCAACTCCGGCTGACGGCAACACTCAGGCCACCAAGGTTGGCAGTGCCCGACTCATCCTTGTCTCTCCCCAACAGCAGCCTCTCTCTCTCTCTCTCTCTCTCTCTCTCTCTCCCTTAGCCATTGCGGCACAACAAGCTCTCTCTCTCCTCCGACTCTCTCTCCTGCGCCAACTCACTGCAGCGGCTCCCAGTCCGGAAGCAACACCGGCTCCACCCGAGTGAGCTCCAGTGACATCCATCCACCACCCAAGCCTTCTTCTCAAGCTCGGGAAGCGACAGCGAAGCGGCAGAGGCCACAACCCGACAACTTCCAGCGCCCTCATCCGGCCAGCACGCAGGGCCTCCATTTTCGGCAGCCAACACGACGGGGGAGAACCACCTCGACCTCCTCTACCCGTAGAGTACAGGCCTTTGACCCTCTCGTCACGATCGGTGAGCGATGAAAAAATGAACGGTGACATGCGATAAAAGCGAAAAAGAAGAAAGCGAAATGCAAAAGCGGTGCGTTTTGTCACCGTTTTGTGTTTTAATCATAACATTTAAGGGTTTTGGGCACTCGACCGGCCAAATAATCAGCGAGGATGGGCCTTTTGGCTCAACTTTTACAGGTCGGCCCGATTATTTGGGTAAGGCCCAACCTGATTTTTTAAAAACATATAAAATTGATATTTTAAAAAAATTAAAAAGTGTGTAATTTACTTGAATTATTAATTACATTTTATTATTATGATAATTAAATCTACAATGTTTTAAAAAAAATATGTGTGTCTTTTAAAGTAATTTCACAAGTTGACATCAATATGAAAAGCATGCTAACCAAACACTGAAGATGAGTTTCGCTGTTGTATTATTACTCGGTATGTTATAATCATTGGTTTCGATGAGTTCTTTTTAGTTGCAAGTGTTTAATTTACGTCAATTATTGAAACATTTTGTTACTATATTTATTAATAAATATAAAATATTATTCCAACAAAATATTTATATAAATGTATGTTTGTGTATGTCTTTACATGTGTATTTTTAATTAATTTAACAAGTTGACAGCAATATGAAAAGCATGGTAACCAAACACACAAAACTGTCAAGGAAGGAAAGTTACAGAGTTACTTACAGTTACAACAGGCAATTAATAAGAGATTATGAAGATCATTATTAATTTACGAGTTACTTACGATTCATGACGAGGCAATTAATAGGAGATTATGAAAGATCTTAATGTATATTAAAGCAGTAAATAGGCAGTAAAACAGCTCCCTGGATGTATAGAATATGATGTAATCAATGAGTTGTAGGATATATATATGAAAGAACAAACAAAGGAAAAGGTATTCCAACCATTTCTGTTATGGTATCAGAGCCTCTTTCATAGAATTCCCAGATTTCTTAGAAACCCTCTTAGAAACTCTAGAGTTTAAGAGACTTAGCTTGATGGAGAAGGCAGATAATGTTTGTGTCCGATTCTTGGCAAAAATTATGCTTTGCTGGGCATTTCAAATGGAGATTTTTCTCAAGGGAAAGGTGTTATGGAGTCATGTAGATGGCAGTGAGAAGGGAAGATGAGAGTGAGAAGGAAGCCTTAGATCGTTTGAAGAATCGGGACAGATAAGAAGGATGCTTTGAAAAAATCAGCTAGTGCAAAGGTCGTATGAAGCGACAAAGGATGCACAAATCATGTCTCGGATTCTAGGTTCTATGGAACCTCAATTAATCTTGTCTTTGAGACCTCATAGGTCAGCAAAGGCTATGTGGGATTATCTCACACAAGTCTATCATCAAGACAACAATGCTAGAAGGTTTCAGCTGGAATTGAGTATTGGAAATTATACTCAAGGAGACCTCACTATTCGGGGAATATTATTCGGATTTTTTGACATTATGGAATGACTACTCTGACTTAGTCACTGCCAAGATGTCTGCTGAAGGGGTATTGGCTGTGCAACAGGTTCACCAAAACAGCCAAAGAGATCAGTTTCTAATGAAATTAAGGCCAGAATATGAGGCAGTGCGTGCTTCTCTAGTGAATAGAGATCCAGTCCCTACTTTGGCTGCCTGTTTTGGAGAGCTATTGCGTGAGGAACAACGCATTACTACTCAGCATACAATGGAACAAGCTAGAGTGGTCCCGGTTGCTTATGCTACCTACAACAAAGGGAAAGGGCATGACATGAGGAAGACACAATGTTACAGCTGCAAAAGGTATGGGCATATTGCACCTAATTGTCCAAACAAGATGTGCAATTACTGCAAACAACCAGGACACATCATCAAAGAGTGTCCTATTCGACCTCCTTCACGTGCTAGCAGGAATTATGCAACAGCAAATTCGGCAACTGTTGTTACCAGTGGTACGCATTCGGTGTCAGCAGCCCCCAACACTCAACCTCCATTCTTGACCAAAGAAATGGTGCAAGAAATGATTGTGAGTGCATTTTCTACACTTGGTCTTCAAGGTAACGCAGCCTCTTTAACTTCCTCTTGGGTATTAGATTCGGGAGCCACAAATCACATGACAAATTCATTGCGAGGATTGGTAAATCTCAGAAAATATAGGGGATTGTCACAGGTTCAAACAGCCAATGGCAGTATTCTGCCAATTGTGGCTGTTGGTGATAAACCTCCATTGAAAGATATCTACGTTTCCCCTAGACTTGCTGTAAATCTGGCTTCTATAGGGCAGTTTGTTGACAATAACTGTAAAGTTAAGTTTTCTAACCAGGGCTGTATTGTGCAGGATCAAATGACAGGGCAGGTGATAGCGAGGGGGTCTAAGCATGGACGTTTATTTCTGCTGAAACTGGCTATTCCACGTACTTTGAATTCTCCTACATTGTCTTTATTTTGTACTGCACTTAATGTGTCTAAAGAAACATGGCATAGGCGTCTTGGTCATCCAAACAATAAAGTTTTAGCACATTTATTGAAATCTGGTTTATTGAATAAAACAGTGCAGTATTCTTCTCCTATTGGGTCTTTTGATTGCATTTCGTGTAAACTTGGCAAAAGTAAAATATTACCATTTCCTTCCGAGGGCAGCCGAGCCACAAAACCTTTTGACATAGTTCATAGTGATGTATGGGGAGCTAGTCCTATTGTGTCTCATGCTGGTTACAAATATTTTGTAACCTTTATAGATGATTATAGCCGTTATACATGGGTTTATTTTCTGCGAAAGAAGTCAGAAGTGTTCTTCATGTTTCAACTCTTTCTAGAACTTGTCCATACTCAATTTGATGCTACTGTTAAAATTCTAAGGTCAGATTCCGGGGGGGAATATATGTCAAATGAGTTTCAATCTTTCTTACAAAACAAAGGCATAGTCTCACACAGATCATGTTCCTACACCCCTCAACAAAATGGAGTGGCAGAACGTAAGAATCGACATCTTTTGGATGTCGTTAGAACATTACTTATTGAAACTTCTGTTCCACCTAAGTTTTGGGTAGAAGCTCTCACTACAGCTACGTATCTAATCAATAGACTTCCTTCCCAAAAGATAGGTCTAGACACTCCATACTTTCGGATTCATCACTGCCACCCCAAATATGACAACCTTCACACTTTTGGGTGTGTATGTTTCATGCACCTTCCGTCCCCTCACAGAAACAAGCTCTCGGCTCAGTCTATAAAATGTGCTTTTCTTGGGTATAGTGTGAATCAAAAGGGATACTTATGTTTTGATCCTCAAACTCATAAAATTCATGTTTCTAGAAATGTTATTTTTTTAGAAAATCAGTGTTTCTTTCCCTGGTCCTCCACTACCTCAAAATCACAAGTTGTGTTACCGACATTCACTGATTCTGACATAAGTGTTCCAAATGGTCCTCCTACAACTACTGTTTCTAGTGTTCCACCACCTAGGTTCTCAAATGACCAACCATTGCTGGTGTATAGCCGTAGACAAACACAAGCAAAGCCCCCTTCAGCTACTGCCCTGCAACCTGATCTCCTGCATTCTTCAGATCCCAAGGTAACAGACTTACCTTCAGCTACTGTCATGACATCTAGTCCTATGCATTTTTCAGATTCTATGATATCTTCAGATTCTGAGGTACAAGATATGCCTTCTATACTGCCTGTCCTAAGAAGATCTGCTAGGGTATCTATACCTCCTGATAGATATGGGTATAATTTATCAGCTTTATCTGCTACATTGCACTCTACTATTATACCCACTAACTATTCACAGGCTGCTAAAGAAGCTTGCTGGCAGCAAGCCATGGAAGAAGAACTACAGGCACTCAAAGATAATAATACTTGGGAGGTGGTTGAATGCCCTCCAGGTGTGACTCCACTTGGCTGTAGGTGGGTTTACTCGGTGAAGGTCAAGGCTGATGGGAGTTTAGATCGACATAAAGCCCGACTGGTGGCTCTTGGCAATCATCAGCAATATGGTGTCAATTATGAGGAAACCTTTGCTCCCGTGGCAAAGATGACTACAATAAGAACCATCTTGGCAATCGCAGCGTCACAGAAATGGTGTTTACACCAATTGGATGTGAAGAATGCTTTTCTTCACGGAGACCTAAATGAAGACATTTACATGCGACCTCCTACTGGTTTGTTTTCTACACCTACCTCTACTGTGTGTAAATTGAGGAAGTCATTATATGGGCTTAAACAAGCCCCTCGTGCATGGTATGCAAAATTTGCCTCTACTCTACTTGACTTTGGGTTTAATAAGAGTAAATATGATGCGTCATTGTTCTTACACACTACTGCTACTGGAGCTGTATTTGTCCTAGTGTATGTTGATGATATAGTTATCACCGGAACAGACTTGAGTCTCATTCAGCACCTAAAGCAGTATCTACAGAAGTCTTTTCATATGAAGGATCTTGGCATTCTTGCATATTTCCTTGGCTTGGAAATTCAGACTGGTGCACATGGCATTTTTATGTCCCAACATAAATATGCCATGGATTTGGTGGCTGCAGCCGGTCTACAAGACTTGCCACCATTTGATACACCTATGGAGATCAATGTTAAGCTTAGAAAGGATGAGGGAGAGCTACTACCGGATCCAACAGTCTACAGAACTCTTGTGGGGAGTTTGATTTATCTTACAAATACTAGGCCTGATATTTCTTATGCAGTTCAACAAGTTAGTCAATTCATGGCCTCTCCTAGGCACCTTCATTTGGCAGCAGTTAAACGGATTATTCGGTATGTGAATGGGTCACTTCAACGAGGGTTATGCTATCCTGCTGACACCTCCCCTATCTTACATGCCTATAGTGATGCGGACTATGCGGGGTGCTTAGACACAAGGCGATCTACTACTGGTTGGTGTATGTTTCTTGGTCCTGCTCTCATTTCATGGAAGAGCAAGAAACAAGATCGGGTGTCTAAATCTTCTACTGAATCAGAATACAGAGCTATGTCTCAAGCCTGTTCAGAAATATTCTGGTTACAAGGATTGCTGGCTGAACTGGGGTTTCGGCAGGACAATCCTACTCCTCTTCATGGGGATAATACTAGTGCTATACATCTTTCGGCAAATCCTATTTTTCATGAGCGAACCAAGCACATTGAAGTGGACTGTCACTTCATTCGTGCTGCATTTGAAGACAAAGTTATCTCTCTTCCTCATGTGCCTAGCACTCTCCAAGTGGCAGACATTTTTACTAAGACACTCACTAGACAGAGACATCAGTTTCTTGTGGACAAATTGATGTTGTTGGACCAACCACCATCAATTTGAGGGGGGATGTCAAGGAAGGAAAGTTACAGAGTTACTTACAGTTACAACAGGCAATTAATAAGAGATTATGAAGATCATTATTAGTTACAGTTACTTACAGTTACAGCAGGCAATTAATAGGAGATTATGAAAGATCTTAATGTATATTAAAGCAGTAAATAGGCAGTAAAACAGCTCCCTAGATGTATAGAATATGATGTAATCAATGAGTTGTAGGATATATATATGAAAGAACAAACAAAGGAAAAGGTATTCCAACCATTTCTGTTACTGCTTTTCATTAAACTCAACATCAACCACAGTTTTAACCAAACACAAATTTCAGTTATGAACCGCAACTAAAAGCGCTTTTCAGAAACCAACTTTTTTTCAACCTCAACCACAACAGCTACAGCTCCAACAGCTGTGCCAAACAGGCCCACATCCTTAGCATCAGGATGCTCCCACTCCATCTTTTGAGAAGTCAATAGAAATTAGCAGGAAGCTACAACTTCACCATCCAAAGGTATAAACAGCAAATCCCCTGTGCTTTCTTTGTCCGGTATGCAACTCCTGGAAACAACCAATGTCACTTCCATAAATCATTGCACTGCTTTAAAGTTTAATCCTTCGAAGCAGTCATGAAATTGGTAGGAAGCTACAACATTACACTTCCATTTTTTTCCTTTTTTGTTGTTTTAATTTAATCAATACTGCAAATTTGTTTTTAGTCTGTCAGTAACAGCTGGTGTGATAATGCAAAACAGCAATTAATTGATAAACAATAAATAAATAAACAGGGGGAATCAAGTTTTTAAGGTTGGAATGATAACAAAAAAATGAGTATTCACAGGTTTTATTTTTTCTAGAATAACAATCATCAAATATGCTTTTTTAGGATGCTTATTAAATAAGATAAAATCCTACCTTAACTATAAATAAAAATAAAAAACCAAAACTATTAAAAAAGAAGAAGCATGAAATCCAATAATAAAAAAGGAATATCATAGACAACTTGAGGTAAAATATAATAATGCATAGACCAATCAGTGAATAGTAGTTGAGGTTATTCATTAAAACTCATATTTTTAAAATATTTCCTATATTAAAATAATATTTTTATTCTTAACATCAGTATACGAAAACAGTAAAAAAAATATTTAAACAAAAAATAAAAATCTATTTTTTTAAAAAATAATACTGTTTGAAACAATAACAAACTCTACTTTTAATATAAAGATGCTTAGGCTTTTGTCAAGGACTTTACCGCCAAGGAGGTGCTTTTGCAAACTTGCTGGTTGTGACCCTCTCCTTCTCACCATGACAAGATCTCCTAGAAGACAGCCAAAAAGTATTATAGTTCCTGTAAAGTAATTTTAAATGTTAAATACGACTCCGTATAACACAGTGTCTGTATTTTAAAGAAATATTGCTTCGGACTCATATCATACCTTAATCCTTTACAAAGGGACCAAGAACATCCTTGGCATTAGTCTGACTCCACTTCTGACTCCTCTTCTGACGCCCAGTCCTCTTTTGACTCCCACTTTGGTGACCCCCACTCATCAGAATATATCAGATTATTGCATATCAGTTCTGCACTACAAATGCTTTTCATTTCTGGCAATTTATAAAATCTTGCCAATGTTAACTTGGGGAGTATTATTTCACTTGTTCCTCATATTATCTCCTCCATTTTCTCACAATCCACAACTTCAAGCCAATCCAGGTTTACGAGACTCCAAGAAGACGGAAACAAGATTTCCATGCTATTGCACCCATGTACGAAAACTCTTTGGAGTGAATCGCAAATCAGTGTTGCACTACAAATGCTTTTCAGTTCTGGTAAACTCTTCAAGTTCAGTTCTGTTAACTTTGAGAGTTTGATTTCGGTGCTGCTGCTGCTTTCTTCACCTATGACCCCTTCTTCATCCGATCTTTCCAGGTTTACGGGAGAACTCCAAGAAGATGGAAATAAGATTTCCATGCTATTGCATCTAAATACGCGAACTTCTTCGAGTGCGTCGCAAATCAGTTTTGCACTACAAATGCTTTTCAGTTCTGGTAACCTACTCAAACTTAGACTTCTTAACTTTGGGAGTTTGAATTCCATATTGTTGCTGCTATTTTTTTCACCCGTAACCCCATCTTCACCTATTATCTCCTTCATATTCCTACAACGATCAACACTAATTACTTCTAGGTTTACGAGGTTTTGCAACAAGAAACGAGGTTTTGCAACACTTATTACTTCATATTCCATACTCTCGCCAAATTATATATATATATATATATATATATATATATATATATATATATGTGAATTTTAATGAGTATAATATATATGCTTTTTTAGGATGAATTAAATAAGATAAAATTCTACCTTAACTATTAAAAAAGAAGAAGCATGAAATCCAATAATAAAAAAGGAATATCATAGACAACTTGAGGTAAAATATAATAATACATAGACCAATCAATGAATAATAGTTGAGGTTATTCATTAAAACTCAAATAGAGGTAGACAAATTATGACATAGAGAGAGAGGAATTAAGAGACGATGCTTACCAATGAAAACTCCACAAAGAGATGAGGGACATCGATCGCTAGCGTTATGAAAATAACTCACTGCAATTTAAATGTTAAGTTATTTAAATACGACAAATTCGAGCAGAGTCTCTTCAATAAGAATAGGAAGTAGTAAATGATGGCCAATTGTAGAAATATTTCATCAAACTCATATCATACCAGAAACCCTCTAATGAATGGACGAAGAACATCCTTGGCGTTAGGATGCTCCCACTCCACTACTGACTCCCACCATTCTTTTGGCTGTATCCTTATTGCTTCAAGAAAAGGAGGAGGAGATGGCTCGCCATTTTCAAGCAACCAAAGACAAATTGGCATCCTCTTCAGCTTCTCACAGTACAATACACTAAATTTTTGGAGAGAATCGCAAATCAGTTTCGCACTACAAATGCTTTTCAGTTCTCGTAATCCAATCAAGTGCAGTTCTCTTAACTTTGGGAGTTTGAATCCGTTGCTTTCTTCACCCATAACCCGTTCTTCATCTGATCTTGTTCCTCCTATGATCTCATCCATTTTCCCACATCTAGTAACATATATCTCTTCTAGGTTTATGAGACAACTCCAAGAAGATGGAACCAGAATTTCCATGCTATTGCATTTACTTACATCAATTACTTGGAGAGAATTGCAAATCAGTTTTGCACTACAAATTCTTTTCAGTTCTGGTAATCCGTGCAATCTCAGAGATCTTAACTTTGGGAATTGGAATTCGCTGCTTTCTTCACCTATAGCCCCTTCTTCATCTGATCTTGTTCCTCCTATTATCTCCTCCATTTTCTCACAATGTTCAACTTCAATCCTTTCCAGGTTTACGAGGTTTGGTACCAGGACAGGAGGTAACAACTTCTTCATACTTCTACATTTATAGAATTGAAGCTCTTTAAGAACAGAAAATATACCATTATAAGATGGAGACGGTAGTGGATCAGAGCATAACCATGAAAATGGAACCAAGCTCTCCAAGCTATTGCAATTTATAATGTGGATGAGCTCCAGTTCAATTGAATGCTCTATTAGAGAGGAAACATCAAATGAACATTTATAAATAAACAGTTGTTGAACGTCATATGGGAACATTCCTTGAAAATCTCCATCTCCATTGTTACACAAATTACCTAACCAAAGTGCTTTACTTTTGCCATAACCACCCTTCATTACAGCCTTTGTTTCCCTATAATAATCTTTATCCCGTAGTCCTATAGAAATATGGTATGAACTTAGTGATTGGGTCTTATTCCGAGAAGTGATATACTCCACAAAGTCAGATCGACCTTCAAAATGACATACCAAACTTTCCAACTCCCTCAAGCATCCTACTTCCTTTCCTTTAACTATTACTGGAGCGTATGTTCCAGCAATTGGCTTATCCTCTAGTAAAAAGACTTGCAGGTGAGAGAGTTTTGGTAATACCCCGCAAGGAAACTCCTTTTCACCACATCCAGTCATCCTCAGATACCTCAGGCTGGATAGACATTGCATGCCTTGAGGCATCTTTTCGAGTGCCGTATTACTAGAGAGATTTAACCTCTTCAGTGCTCCGAGCTTTTCTAATGATGGTACATGCCTTAATTCGTAGCATCTTTTAATCAATAATGTAGTGAGACTCACTAGTTCAGAGACAGAATTAGGCAATTTTATTATGCCTGTGTGAGACAGATCAAGAACCTTAAGCCCATGCAATTGTGTGAAAAATGAATCTGCAATAAATTGCAACCATGTATTATCACATAGCAATAGAGTTGAAAGATTGGGACATCTTGGTGAATGGCTTGAAGGAATTTCTTGGAAATGACAATACTTCAGAGAGACTCTCACTAGATTCTCTTTCCACATATCCACAATAGGTAATCCATCACTATACTTCCCAACCATGATAGGAGAGTTCTTTTGGAGTATTTGGTGGGCCATGTCCCTAATCAAGTCATGCATCTTAACACATCTACGACCACCATGCTCCAGAGTAGCTTCTAATAAACAAACATTTTCAAGTTTATTAAGCATAGTGTGGCCCTCGTCAAATGATGCTTGCCTACTCCTTATTTCTTCAACTATTCCCTCATCGATCAAATAACCTATCAGCCCCTCCCTATCAATCCTATAATCTTCTGGAAATAATGCACAATATAGAAGACATTGTTGTAGTGCTGAATCATTATCTAACCGATCATAACTAAACCTCAACAATCGGAATACCTCATCTTCCATGTCTCTAAATTTTGATCCTTTCAATTTCTTCAATGTATTCCTCCACTCATGTGGGTCATTCACTCCCCTCATGCTTCCTGCCATTGTAATAATTCCCAATGGCAAACCACCACATTCCCTTACAACATCCATAGCAATTCGTTTCACTTCTGGAGAAAGTTCTATGTCATGTCCAAGTCTCTCAATAAACAAAGTCCAAGCTTCTTCCTTCAAAATGGGCTGCACTTTGATGGTGTGTTGGGTTTTCATCTGTTGACAAATCTTTTTTGATCGAGTTGTAAGAATCAGCTTGCATCCCTTAGCATGGTCAGGAATTCCCAGCTTTTGTAGGTCAAAAGCTTTCCACAAGTCATCTAAAATCAAAACCCATTTATGTTGTTTTTTCATTAATTCTTTTTTCAGCGCGACCACTCTATGCAGCTCATCATCTTCATTAGAAAGATCTAAACCAATACGCCTTGCCAAACTTGTTTGCAATCTATTAATGCTGGAATCTTGTGTTGCAGTAATCCAGTAAACATGAGTCTCTGTTCTTTCTAGCTGATTATATAAGTGTGTCACCAATTCCGTCTTTCCCACTCCTCCCATCCCATAGATGCCAATACTTGAAACTTCATCGTGCATCAACAAAGACCAGATAAACTTCTTATTGTCTTTGAATGCTTGACCCACCAGCGTTCTCGTTGGTAGTGCGTCTCCTTTGATCTCATTTGTGTTGCCTACAAGCCCTCCAAAAGAGCTAGCTCCTGCATCAGGCTGTACTACTCCTTCAGTCCCATTATCTATATCATCCGCCATTAACCAACTCATCATCTCTTCGACATTTCTTCTAGGTGTGTGAACCACTGTCTCTACTGCTAGTGTTCTTCTTGCATCTCCCGCCACATTGTCGCCTTCATTGTTTTGTTCTTGTGGAGTGGTTGAAATGGCATTATCATTAACGTTGCTTGAACTTGCTATGCTTTTTTGTCTTTTGTTGCCACCATGCATAGCTATAAAAGCTGCTTCTTGAACTTGTTTAGGAACCTCTCCACAAATGGCAACACCATGCCCTTTCTCTCTTGATAAATGCCATTTGATCCTTGAAATGGAAGTATCCTTAGCAAATTGATGCTCGCAATACACACACTTCATCTCCTCAACATGATGCCAAAATGGATCATTTTTTCTTGCCATTTTCACCGCTATCTTCTTTGGCCCTTGAAACATTAAATAAAAAATTGTCAAAAGTAGTGCATAAAAATGGATGTTGAAAATAAGAACTCAATAGGCAGGCACTTAACTATATATTTTCCTATAGAGATGTACTTTAAAAAGATAAAAAATCATAACAAATGTTGAATAATTTAAATAAGTGTCAGAAAAGCAATCTAAAATGAAGATTTGGAAGAAATTCTGCTTGTTTTGAAGGCAAGTAGTTGAGGTTGATAGCAAAAAACATGCAAGAACAAAACTAATAATATGAGTTTGAGTTCTAAAATAGATTAAGCAACACATATATTTAAGTTCTATCTAATAAATTAAGAATCCTACGTACATATTCTAAAACAAAATGGGCACATCTCTGTAGGAAGAATTAAAACAAATAATATTAACAATGAAGTTGGTATGAGGTCTAGAAGGCATGGATTATAAAAACTAAGAAAGATCAACTTATTTATATATTTGAAAACTAATGACGATCCTAACTCCAAAGTCATGATAAGGGAATATATTACATACATATTTTGAGTCATTCCAGCTATATTTTAGAGAGTTTCGTTGGATTTTTAGCAAGTTGTCTAGAGTTTTAGGTATCTTTGAGAATTATTCAATTCTTGAAGATTCAATGTATTTTCAGGTATTTAACTACTGGAATATGCTGAATTTGAGATCATATAAAGAAGCAAACAATGGGATGAGCTTAGAATTCAAACACTGGTTTGTCTGCCCAGACAAGCCTAAGCTCTGATTGTTATACAACTTTGTTTCATGCGTTCTTTACCATTATGAAAAAATGATACATAGGCCTACAACTCTTATGCGATGAGAAGAACCCACTAAATCGAGTTGAAATGCAGAGTCCAAATCAGACCAGGAATCCATGCGACCTAGACACTATCTCGGGTTTTGGACCATATCCAGAGTTCCAGATGCCTATAAATTTTGAGACCAAGTGAAGTGGAATGCAAATTGTATCTTCTACAATATTCCTAGAAATAAATGAGTCTTAATTCACACGTTTACTGCCCCAAAATTAGCTCGTAATATCAGGAGGAAGAAGAATCCTCGTCAAAAAAAGGAAATTAACTTCCTTTCCCTTGGAGGAAAAAGCAAAAATATAAATACCTCATTAGGTAGCAGCTAAAAAGAATCTTTTTGAGAGGAGAATAAACTAAACGCATTACAAGAGAGCAGAGGCAGCATCTAGGAGAGGAGGCAATCAAATTTGAAAGAAAGAAGCCAAGAAACAACAGTCCCTTCAAGACGTCCAACTCTCCAATTTTCCAATAGTCTTGAGCGATGTTCATCGTATCAAGTTTGTTTCTTTTTAATTTTGCTATGGAGTAGTTTTTCTTTATTCTGAGATTTTTGATGTAGCCTAGATATGAATATGTGAAAGATTTCCTTGATTGATTTAATCAAATACTTGTTGAGTGTTTCATTCTATGCTTAATACTTGTGTACTCTTGATCACCGTTTGCATGATTTTGGATTCAATTTGAGACTGAAAAGTGATAATTTTTTCAGCCATTGTTTGAAACACCATAAGGAATCTATAGGATAGAGATATCAATGGAACTTGTGTAATTGTGCAAGGTTTTATCGTTCCTAATGTATTTTAATGAATTTAGAATTTTCACCGAGATGTAGGAAGTTTGCTTGTGAAAATAATTCATTGATGCTCGAGAGAGATTAGTGATTAAATTAGTAAAACTTAATTATCAACAATAAGAAAGAAATTTTGAGAGGATTAATTCAATTGAGAAATTCACATAGGATTAGTTACGGTGAAATAAGAAATCCTAGGATCCATTAAACTTGATTTCAACACGACTTAATTATTTGCTTGAATGTTTTAATTATTTGTAGTTTTGTAAACCTTCATAATTGAATCATCAAATAGATAGGGATTTAATAATTTTGATACTTATTGATAATTTTTCCAAATCCTCCTGGGACGATACTCTACTCATCACTTTATTACTTGTTACGATTCGTGCACTTGCGATTTTTACCAAGAACTAACATGTCAAAAAGACAACAACAAAATGAAGAATATATAAATACTTTACCTAGATTCAAAAGAATTTGAAGCTAATTGTTGAGTGAGTTAACGTGTGGACGCACCCCAATGTTGAAATTCTGGGAAATCTGATATGAAAATGTAAGCACAAGAATATGAGAAAGAGTAGTCAAACAAGTCACCTATCAAGCTGACAAGAGGCAATCAACTGACAAAATAAAAGCTTGAGAGCATCTGTTTTTAAGACAAGCAGTTGAAGTTGATGGCAATATGAACATGTAAGAACAAATCTTCTTTGGCCCTTCAAACATCGAATAAAAAATTGTCAAAAGTAGAGCATAAAAATGGATGTTGAAAATAAGAACTCAATAGGCAGGCACTTAACTATATATTTTCCTAGATATATACTTTAAACTGATGAAAAATTGGAACAAATGTTCAATAATTTAAATAAGTGTCAGAAAAGCAATATAAAATGAAGATTTCGAAGAAATTCTGCTTTTTTTGAAGACAAGTAGTTGAGGTTGATAGCAAAATGAACATATAAGAACAAAACTAATAATATGAGTTTGAGTTCTAAAATAGATTAAGCAACACATATATTTAAGTTCTAACTGATCAATCAAGAATCCTACTTACCACTTCTAAAACCAAATGGGCACATCTCTATAGGAAGAATTAAAACAAATAATATTAACAATGAATTTGGTATGAAGTCTAGAAGGCATGGATTATAAAAACTAAGAAAGATCAACTTATTTATATATTTGGAAACTAATGACGATCCTAACTCCAAAGTCATGATAAGGGAATATAGTCGTACATATTTTGAGTCATTCCAGCTATATTTTAGAGAGTTTCGTTGGATTTTTAGCAAGTTATCTAGAGTTTTAGGTATCTTTGAGAATTATTCACTTCTTGAAGATTCAATGTATTTTCAGGTATTTAACTACTGGAATATGCTGAATTTGAGATCATATAAAGAAGCAAACAATGGGATGAGCTTAGAATTCAAACACTGGTTTGTCTGCCCAGACAAGCCTAAGCTCTGATTGTTATACAACTCTGTTTTATGTGTTCTTTACCATTATGAAAAAATGATACATAGGCCTACAACTCTTATGCGATGAGAAGAACCCAGTAAATCGAGCTGAAATGCAGAGTGCAAATAAGACCAGGAATTCTGCGACCCAGACACTATCTCGGGTTTTGGACCATATCCAGAGTTCCAAATGCCCAAAATTTTTGAGACCAATTGAAGTGGAATGCAAATTGTATCTTCTACAATATTCCCATAAATAAAGGAGTCTTAATTCACACGTTTACTACCCTGAATTAGCTCGCAATATCAGGAAGATGAAGAATCCTCGTCAAAAAAGGAAATTAACTTCGTTTCCCTTGGAGGAAAAAGCAAAAATATAAATACCTCATTAGGTAGCAGCTAAAAAGAATCTTTTTGAGAGGAGAATAAACTAAACGCATTACAAGAGAGCAGAGGCAGCATCTAGGAGAGGAGGCAATCAAATTTGAAAGAAAGAAGCCAAGAAACAACAGTCCCTTCAAGACGTCCAACTCTCCAATTTTCCAATAGTCTTGAGCGATGTTCATCGTATCAAGTTTGTTTCTTTTTAATTTTGCTATGGAGTAGTTTTTCTTTATTCTGAGATTTTTGATGTAGCCTAGATATGAATATGTGAAAGATTTCCTTGATTGATTTAATCAAATACTTGTTGAGTGTTTCATTCTATGCTTAATACTTGTGTACTCTTGATCACCGTTTGCATGATTTTGGATTCAATTTGAGACTGAAAAGTGATAATTTTTTCAGCCATTGTTTGAAACACCATAAGGAATATATAGGATAGAGATAACTATGGAACTTGTGTAATTGTGCAAGGTTTTATCATTCCTAATGTATTTTAATGAATTTAGATTTTTCACCGAGATGTAGGAAATTTGCTTGTGAAAATAATTCATTGATGCTCGAGAGAGATTAGTGATTAAATTAGTAAAACTTGATTATCAACAATAAGAAATAAATTTTGAGAGAATTAATTCAATTGAGAAATTCACATAGGATTAGTTACGGTGAAATCAGAAATCCTAGGATCCATTAAACTTGATTTCAACACGATTTAATTATTTGCTTGAATGTTTTAATTATTTGTAGTTTTGTAAACCTTCATAATTGAATCATCAAATAGATAGGGATTTAATAATTTTGGTATTTATTGATAATTTTTCCAAATCCTCGTGGGACGATACTCTACTCATCACTTTATTACTTGTTACGATTCATGCACTTGCAATTTTTACCATCAACTAACATGTCAAAAACAAAGACAGCAACAAAATGAAGAATATATAAATACTTTACCTGGATTCAAAAGAATTTGAAGCTAATTGTTGAGTGAGTTAACGTGTGGACGCACCCCAATGTTGAAATTCTGGGAAATCTGATCTGGAAATGTAAGCACAAGAATATGAGAAAGATTAGTCAAACTAGTCACCTATGAAGCTGACAAGAGGCACTCAACAGACAAAAGAAACTTTGAGAGCAGCTATTTTTAAGAGAAGCAGTTGAAGTTGATAGCAAAATGAGCCTGTAAGAACAACGCTATAATATGAGTTGAGTTCAATTATATAACTAAGCTGTACCTGATCAATCAAGAATCTTACTCACAAATTCTACAACCAGTTGGGCACTTCTATTTGGAAGAGCCAAAACAAATAGGCGTGGAAACAAAATTAGTAGTAGAAAAACAAGAAAAGAAAGTAGAATTTACATTGCAAGCAAGCAAGAAAGATGGCTGAACTCCAGATGAGATGATTCGATTCAATCAGAAACAGGAAGCACAGGTCATCAGAAAGGCTTAAGAAATTTGAGGGAAACTAGGAGGTCAATGGTATACAGAGAGAGATCAAGCAGAAGACAACGTCAATGTTGCAGTATGGCCAGATCATTGATAATTAATTATTGTTTTGTTTAATAAGAAGGAAGCGACAGCTTTCCTACCAAAGATTATGTTATAAGATATAGCAAGTTGCTTTTAACCTTTAATTATAAGATGTATTTTTCACTCGGTTTAATAGATTAAAAACAATTTAATAAATACATTTTAAATACAAGATCTTATTTTTCTTCTTGACTGCAACACAAAATATTAAAAAGTATTTAAAATTGATGACCCAAATGCTAAGTTATCTTGCTTGCAATTCTCATCTTTGATTTAAATCCCAAATGAGGGTTTTAGTAAGAAAAAAAACTTATAAATACCCGCGTTTGTTGACTGAAAACCAAATGTATCCATCAGTGGCAGGAAGTAGCACAGTGCTGAGAGCCGACAATTGTTTTACACAAACAAGAAAGGTTCAAGAGAAAACAATAATGGAGGTGAATCTTTTTGTGCTTTCGGTACAGTGGTCGACAATAGCTTGGAAGAGTTTGGTATTATCATCATCGTGTTTGAGCTCAATAATTGATACGGAGGATGAAGAAATTTTTTTATTTATTTTAAAAGTGTTTTTTAAGAAGTTATTTTTTTTTGTTTTAAATTTAATTTGTTTTTTTATATTATTTTAATATGTTAATGTTAAAAATAAAATTATTTTTTTAAAAAATATTTTAATTGAAAAAATACTTTGAAAATAATTATTATTACATTTTCAAAGGCACCTATCAAAATGAAATATGAAATTTGAATAGTATTTTCATATATAGTATAATTAAGTTTTTAAAAAATATATTTTTGATATTGATATATTGTATAAATGTTGATGCTTCCTAAACCACCGTTTTAGGGAAACAATAACCACGTCTCTGCATACATTGTTGTCTAAAATTGCAACCACTCTGTTTTTCCAAATCTTGCAAAAAGAGAGAAATGCAAAACAGAGTAACCTAAAAACAGAGCACAACACTAGCCAGCTTAAAGACCACTGAAAAGCAGTCTGCCAAAATGCAACAGAGAGAGAGAGAGAGAGTTTGATCCTTGTTATGGCCTTTGATTTAAGACAAGAAGGAAAGGGAATTTATATATATAATACTCATATGGATATGAATGGTTTCTACCTCTCATCATGTTAGGATAAAATTCAAAGAAAAATACTCGAATTTCAAAACATTATTATAAATACTGATCTAGATCTTAAATAAATAAATAATATAGATATAAAGAGCTAGCTCCTGCGACAGGCTGCTCTAATCTTCCACTATTGCTCTCCTCCTCCTCCACTGGTTCTGTCCGCACTCTAACCATGTTTTCCACATCATTCATAATTACATCATTGTTTTCTGACTCTAGAAGAGCATCTCCTTGTTGTGCCATCACTCCATTGCTTGAGCCTGCTACAGTTTTGAGTTTCTTCTCTGGAGGGCCATCAATTGCAGCACGGGCTGCGTCCTGGACATCTTGGGGCACTTGTCCACAAACTTTAACACCACGGCCTGCCACTCCTGATAAATGCGATTTGATCCTCAAAATGGAAGTATGTTGGGAAAATAAATGGCCACAAAACTTTCACGTCATGCTACCACTATCCATCTTTCCAACATATTCCCAAAATGATCTGTCAACCAGGCCCCAAAATTGATCACTTGGTGGAATCATTTTGATCACTGTCTCTGTAGCAAAGAGAAAAGGAAAACCTTGTCAACAGGAGATGAAAAAAAGGGCCCAAACAATAAAAAAAACTGAAGGAAGTAACATTCATTGAAAAGGGCAAGGTCGAAACTAAAATTACAATTCAAGGAGAGCAATGAAATTAAAAAAGCAAAAACAATGAATCCAAGTTTTAGGGTCAATTCAGTGTGAACTCCATAAGGCATGGATTATAAAATCTGAGAAAGATCGATTGATTTATTCATGGAAACTAATGATGATCCTAAACTGCAAAGTTTCTAAATAAAATCTATACAACGTGTTTTATACTTGAAAAGATTCAAACAATAGTTACATGTGAAAAACAGAAACACCAACAAAACGAAGAAGATCAAGTATAGATACTGTACCTGGTTTCAAGATGTCCTGCAAGAGCTGATTTGGTTGTTACTCAGGAAGAGAGAGAGAGAGAGAGAGAGAGTAAGCTAAAAACAGAGCACAACACTAGCCAGCTTAAAGACCACTGAAAAGCAGGCAGCCAAAATGCAACAGAGAGAGAGAGAGTTTGATCCTGTTATGGCCTTTGATTTAAGACAAGAAGGAAAGGGAATTTATATATATAATACTCATATGGATATGAATGGTTTCTACCTCTCATCATGTTAGGATAAAATTCAAAGCAAAATACTCGAATTTCACAACATTATTATAAATATTATTATAAATACTGATCTAGATCTTAAATAAATAAATAAAATTATTTTTTAAAAAAATAGATATAAATCAAACTAAATATATATTAAGTAAATAGTTGTAAATTTTAGTGACAGGTTGTTCAAGTGATATATATATATATATATATATATATATATATATATATATATATATTCCAAACTTAATCATATTAGATTGAATATAAAAAATATTATATAAATTAAGAAATTTCCCATAAAAAATAAAATCTTTTTTTATAGCCAACTGGCCAAAGATAATAATACCAAAATTAAATGATCCGTAGGGAAAAAAAAGATCTTATACCACCACTCACCAAATTAAATTGATATTTCGCCATACAACATTAAATGGAGGACATTCTAAGCGTCAGTATGCTCGCGCTCCACTACTGACTCCCACCATTCTTTTGGATTCTTATAAAAGAAGGGGGAAGAGATGGAAGACAGGTTGGAATCTTCTTCACCTTCTCGCATTCTGTAATCCAAATTACCTGGAGAGAATCGCAGATGAGCTTTGCACTACAAGTGCTTGTCAGTTCTGGTAAATGAGACAAAAACAGAGTTGCTGCGGCTGCTTTCTCCACCCATATCCGCTTCTTCATTTGTTATTATCTCCATTTACTCAACTTAGGAGTTTTACAGGTCCTTAAATATATCAAAATCCTATCCAAACTATAAGAATATGAGATTCACAAGAAAGAAAACATCAAATCCGCAAAAAGCATGAAATCCGAAACGAAAAATCACAAAAATTGACAAAATCTTTGTCTTTTCTTCTTATTCTTTCATAGGCGAATGGACAACATGGAGATTCTGCTAACCTCATTAAACATTTATTATATTCTTGACCCACAAATTCTACTTGTTCTACCTGAACCCACAAGAAGATGAATCTGTTATCGTTAAGACTGAAATGTGAGGAAGATGAAGTGTTTGTGGAGGGCATATCTTGAATACTCTCACTAGTTGACTTTATGACATCTTCTCCAAATTAAAGTCGCCAAAAGAAATCTAGGGTGCCCTGGATACACACTAGAAGCAGGAAAAATCAAGTTCTGATAATTTTTTTTGCTTTAATTTGTTTTTTGAATAAGTTGACAACAAGCCAATCATGGATCAAGTCCATGCACTTCAAATGTTGATATCAAGACTTAGTGATTCGGATATCAAAGTTCCTGACTCACTTCAAGTAGGGGTTGTTTTATCAAAACTTCCTCCATTGTGGAATGAATATACGAATAAAATATTGTATTCTACAGATTATTATACCTTTCGAACAATTTCGACACAATTGCAAATTGAGACTCAATCTCGTATGTGCGGACTGCAAGCAATAATTCTAAAGTGAATTTGGTTACTGATAAGGGAATTATTGCATATATATTTTTAGTTTTTTTTGCTTTATTTTACGAGGAAAGAGCACCTCCTTGTAGTGCCATTTCTGCAATACACAAGACTCTCTCTTTGTGTGAATTTGTAAAAAACTATAAAATAGAGCACAAGACACGCACAAAACTATAAAAACTATATATGCGGAAAATATATATCCAAACACCGCAAGCATAAGACACGCAATTTTTACGTGGAAAACCTTCCCAATGTGAGAAGGAAAAACCACGGGACCGTAGTCCACTCAAACACTTCCACTATCAATAGTAATAGAAATACATGAGTCTTCTCTAGTCTCAACTAAAGGCATACAAACCGAAACTATCTTCAAGAAATATAATTTCTTGGCACAAATCAATTAATACAAAAATTCAAGAAATGTCTCATAAAAAATAGAGGTCACTGTTCACGGGCTGAAAACCATATGCAAAGCACTCAGAATTCAATCTCCACCGTTCACAATGAGGATTCACATGTCACGAACATCCTTGCAAAATTTCAGACCACAAACACTTGTTGATCAGATCAGTAGATCAAAACTGAGCAGTAAAATCCGAGAACTCTATTTTCTCTCTATTTCAGCAGCTCACTTGTTTTCTTGTCTCTCTCTCTCTCGGTCACTTTCCAGCAGCCAAGGGGTGGGGTCATGAAACCTCCTTTTCTAAATGGGTCTTTTCATGTGGGCTAGATCCACACAAGTTTTTCCCAACACTGCCTCCATAGTTTTGTTCTTCTGCAGAGGCTGAAATTGGATTAGCGACATCGTTATTGCTTGAAGCTGCGCGGGCTGCATCTTGAACTTGTTCAGGAACTTTGTCACATATTTTAACAACTCCAGACAAATGCCATTTGAACCTCGAAATGGAAGTAGCAGCATCAAATTTATAGCCACAAAATTTACACTTGAAAGGACTATCATCCAGCTTCTCAACATAATCCCCAAAAGGATCTTCATTGTTCCTGCAGATAGAAATAAGTATTGAGTGAAAAATGGATTTTGAATAAAAAAGAGCCTGGCAAGTAATTTAAAATAAAAAAATATTGAAATATGTGATGAGTTTAAATAGATAGCAAAATGGACATGTAAGGACAAAGCTATAATATCATACTCATGTTTAATTATTGATCAAGCAACATATATATATACTTAAGTTGTACCTGTTCTATCACAATCCTACTTACAGATTCTTCAACTTGATTATTTGGAAGAATCGAAACAAATACGTGCAGGAAAAAAATTAGTGGTAAAAGAAAAGAAAAGATGATGAAGAAAAGAAAGTAGAATTTACCTTGCAAGCAAGCAAGAAAGATGTTGAACTCCAGATGAGATGATTCATTTCTTCAAGTCTTCTGCAAATGTTTTGTTAAGCTAGTAATCAACTTAACTTCCAACAATATCTTCCATGTCCAAGACACAATAGATCTATTGGTTGGGATGAATAATTTTATATCAATCTGACCAAGTTTACTATGCCTTTTATAGGCTAGGAAAATTATAATAATAATTTATTTTTAAAATATTGCTTATTTAAAATATATTAAAATAATATTTTATTTTTGACATCAATATTCGCAAACAATAAAAAAATAATTTAAACAAAAACTAAAAACAATTTTTTTTTAATTTAAAGATGCTTAGGCTTTTGTCAAAGACTTTACCGCCAAGGAGGTGCTTTTGCAAATTTGCTGGTTGTGACCCTCTGCTTCTCACCATGACATGATCTTCTAGAAGACAGCCAAAAGCATTATAGTTCCTGTAAAGTAATTTTAAATGTTAAATACGACTCCGTATAACACAGTGCCTATATTTTAAAGAAATATTGCTTCGGACTCGTATCATACCTTAATCCTTTACAAAGGGACCAAGGACATCCTTGGCATTAGTCTGACTCCATCTTCCCACCTTCATCATCATCAGAATTCATTAATGATTGTCTGACACAACAAGATGAATTTCCTCGAGGCTCGTCAGCTTGATTAATTTTGGCCTCTCAAGAGAGCTATCTCTCTCCAGATACTGGACTTGTTCTGTTTCTCAAAAGCATCATGCATAAGCTTAATCTCTTAATCTCAAGAGAGCTATCTATCCAATCTTCGAGCACTCCCTGTTGTGCCATTTCGACATGCTCCCTTACATAGTTTTGTCCCTGCAGATACAAATAAGTATTGAGTGAAAAATGGATTTTGAAGTGATTGTCAGAAAAAAAGAGCCTGGCAAGTAATTTAAAATAAAAGAATATTGACAAGAAAATATATAATGCTAATAATTCAAAACCAAAACATATATATTTGATGGTACAGAATCGAAAAGAGACAAGTGCAATTCAACAGAGAATTCACAATCTTTAAAATTCAAAGATGATTACAGACTGAAAGAAAAGAACTCAACATACAGGTTTCTGTGGGTGGTTATGTTGGTGAGAACTTTCAGAAATGGACTGGGCAATTGATTCTCCAAAAGAGAGCTGCATAGATATAGTACGCAAGGATGAAACTTAACTTCCAGCATGAATGATAACAACAAAATGAGTATAATATATATTTATTATAAAAGCCTAACTTCAATAAAAGCTTTCATGAGATTAACCAAACAATGCAATGAAACAATGGAGGAGCTTAATAAGGTAGCAATTAACACACCTTCTACACTGGATGGTCCAGATCATGTTGCTATTTCAATGCTATTTATGTATAAAGGGTCCTGCAAGCTTCCAAGTGGAGAAGATTAAATGACTCTCCATCCCAGACAGTTTAACTTCACCATCTGCGATCCAAATAAACCGTAATGATTTCCAAAGTAGTTCACCGTAATGATTTCCACCACTGTGGGATCATCACCTGTAACTGAAACCACTCTTGATCGGTTGACAGAATCCTTGTTGCCAGCATTGTCAGCATCTAAATCATCAGTATTGATATCATCAGCATCATCAGATTAAGAATGAAAAGATGCGAAGCGCACATCCTCAGCTCTGGTCTTGTAGGCATAACATCTCAAGAATTAAACAATTGTAGATAGAAGGCATGCTAATCATCGTCTCAAAAGAAGGAGATGTAATCCATCTCTCCGCAGAAAAAATATTTCACAACTCTGAAAACTTGGATCAATGTTTGAATACAAAAGTGCTCTGTCTTCCTTCACTATTTTGCCTGCAAAAGATCGCCAAAATATTAAAAGCTAGAAACTTTGAAGACCAAAAGCACACTTAAAACCCGTATCCAACCCACTCATTTGTTGACGTCTAAGCTGCCTATTGAGCTATGTAACCTACAGAAGATAACACTGCAGGATTGCCTCGAAGTAGTGTATTCTGTTGAGAATATTGGACCGTTAGTAGTTGGTTGTTAAACCAGTGTAACTAACTTCAAACTAAGAAGAGAAGATGAAATTGACTTCTCTAAGTAGTTATAATTAGTTACAGAACATGTGAAATGCATGTTCGCCCAAACTATATAAATGGGCATTGTATCAAACACAATGCATGCAATATACAGAAATACAATCTTACCTCTCACTCTGCAATTTCTTCTTTCCAGCTTTCTAAGTTTTTCATCTCTCTCTCCAGCAAAAACAACCTGCAAACAAATCAATAAACAGGTTCAATTTTAAATGTTAAATACGACAACGTATAGTACAGTGTCTATACCAAGAATAAGAAGCATTAAGTGATGCCGTGTATGTATGGAATGTCTTTCTTAGCCAATTGCAGAAATAATGCATCGGACTCGTATCATACCTCAATCCCTTACAAAGGGACCAAGAACATCCTTGGCATTAGTCTGACTCTTCTTCCGACTCCTCTTCTGACTCCACTTCTGACTCCACTTCCGACTCCTCTTCTGACTCCACTTCCGACTCCACTTCGGAATCCTCTTTTGACGCCCACTCACCTAGATATATCACATCATCGCATATCTGTTTTGCACTACAAATGCTTTTTAGTTCTGGCAACCTTTTCAATTTCAGCATATATAACTGTGGGAGTATTATTTCATCTGTCCCTCCTATTATCTCCTCCATTTTCTCACAATCCTCAACTTCAAGCCATTCCAGGTTTATAAGACTCCAAGAAGATGGAAACAAGATTTCCATGCTATTGCAACTATGTACGCAAACTGATTGGAGTGAATCGCAAATCAGTTCTGCACTACAAATGTTTTTCAATTGTGGTAAATCGGTCAAGGTTAGTTCTGTTAACTTTGAGAGTTTGATTTCGGTGATGCTGCTGCTTTCTTCACCCATGACCCCTTCTTCATCCGATCTTGCTCCACCTATTATTTCCTCCATTTTTTCACAATCATGAACACTAATATCTTCTAGGTTTACAAGACAATTCCAAGAAGACGGCACCAAGATTTCCATGCTATTGCAATTACGTACTGCAATTCTTTGGAGTGAATCGCAAATCAGTTTTGCAATACAAATGCTTTTAAGTGCTAGTAAATTAGTCAAAATTAGAACTCTTAACTTTTGGAGTTTGAATTCCATATTACTGCTGCTTTCTTCACTTGTAACCCATTCTCCACCTATTATCTCCTCCATATTCCTACACTCACTAACATTAATCTCTTCCAGGCTTATGAGGTTTTGCAACAAGACAGGAGGGAACAACTTCTTCATACTCTTACAACCATAACAAAACAACTTCTTAAGACAAGAAAATGTACTATTGGGAGATGGAGCAGAGAAGAACCAGGAGGATGAAACCAAGCTCTCCATGCTATTGCAATGACTGATATCGATATCCTCCAGTTCAGTTGCACAATTTATCAGAGAGAAAACACCGCATAAACTTGTTGCATCATGACATCTTTCAATGATCAGTTGTTGAATGTCCTTTGGGAACATGACCTGAAAATCTTCACCACTCAAGTCTTCACCACTCAAGTGAATGAGAGCAATTGTTTTACTTGTTCTAACATCAGATAATCTGAATCTAGTTGGATGTCCTACCCAAATGCAGTATGTGCTTAGTGACCGGGTCTCGTCTCGAGATTTGAGATACTCTGCGAAGTCAGAGTGACCTTCAAAATGGCATATCAAACTTTCCAACTTCCTCAAACATCCTACTTCCTCACCTTTAATTGTTATCGGAGCATATATTTCATCAATTAATGTTTCCTCCAGTACAATGACTTGCAGGTCAGAGAGTTTAAGTAACAACCCTCTAGGAAACTCCTTTTCACCACATCCATTCATTCGAAGATATTTCAGGCTGCATAGATATTCCATGCCTTGAGGCATCTTTTCAAGAGTAGTACTAGTGAGATCTAACTTCTTCAATGTCCTCAGCTTTTCTAATGACGGTACATGCCTTAACTTCGTACATTTTTTGAGCACTAATGCAGTGAGACTAACCAATCCAGAGATAGACTTAGGCAATTTTCTAATATCTGTAAAAGACAGATCAAGAACCTTGAGCCCATTCAATTGCTCAAAAAATGAATATGCAATATTCACTAGTGGATTTCCGCATAACAATAAAGCTGAAAGATTGGGACACCTTGGTGAATGGCCGAAAGGAATTTCCTTAATTTTGTTATGCATCAATGAAACTCTCGTAAATTTCTCTGTCCACTCCTCTACATCTGGTAATTCTCTCAGCTGTGCACCTGCTTTAAACATTGTCTGAGAGTTCTCTTGAAGTATTTGGATGGCCATGTCCCTAATCAGGTCATGCATCTTGACACCTCTCCTCACTGTGTAGTTCTTAGCTCTTTCCAATAAGGAGACATCTTCAAGTCTATCAAGCATCGTGTGGCCCTCGTCAAATTCCTCTTGCCTACTCCCCATTCTTTTAATTATTTCCTCATCGATTAAATAACCTATCAACTGCTCCCTTTCAATACAATGATCTTCAGGAAATAATGCACAGTATAAGAGACATTGTTGCAGTGCTAAATCATGTAACTGATCATAACTAAACCTCAATACCCGGAATACCTCATCTTCCATGTCCCTAGATTTTGATTCTTTCAATTTCTTCAATGTATTCCTCCATTCATGTAGTCCATTCACTCCCCTCAAGCTTCTTGCCATTATAATAACTCCCAATGGCAAACCAACACATTCCCTTGCAATATCTACTGCAATTCGTTCCATTTCTAGAGAAAGTGCTATGTCATGTCCAAGTTTCTCCTTGAACAAAGTCCAAGCTTCTTCCACTGAAAGTGACTTCACTTTGATTATTTTTTGGCTAGCCATCTGTTGACAAACCCTTTCAGATCGAGTTGTCATAATTATCTTGAAACCTTTCACTAGGTCAGGAATTCCCACTTGGTGTAGTTCAAAAGTGTTCCACAAATCATCTAAAATGAGAATCCATTTTTGTTTTTCCCTTAGGTCTTTTGACAATTTGGTAGCTCTATGCAGATCATCGTCTTCACTTGAAAGATCTAATTTAATACATTTAGCAATAAGATTTTGCAATCTTTCAATGCTGAAATCTCGGGACACAGTCACCCAGTAAATAGAGTGACAAATGTCTCGTCTTTCTAGAAGCTCATTATAGATATGTTTCAGTATTGTCGTTTTACCGACTCCCCCCATTCCATAAATGCCAATTATCGAGACTTCATTATCCATTAACAAAGACCATATCTCATTTGTATTATATTCAAATGCTTGACCCAGTAGCTTTGTAGAGCTAATAGGTAATGGATCTCCTGGAGTCTCATTTGTATTGCCTGTATGACCTCCAAAAGAGCTAGCTCCTGCACCAGGCTGCACTCCTCCTCCAGTCCCATTATCTGTACCATCCCCCATTAAACAGGCCTCCAAACTTCACATGTACTCTTCCACAATTCTTCCAGGTGTGTGACACATTGTCTCTGCTGCTGGTGTCGTTCCTGCATCTTTGGCCACATTGTCGCCTTCATTGTTTTGTTCTTGTCGAGTGGTTGAAATGGCATTATGATTCCCATAGACTACAAAAGAGCTTGCACCTACGCCATGCTGCACTGATCTTTTTGTTGCTTCGCTTCTATTATAATTTTCATCAGTCGTGGGAGGGACAATTATGTCAACATACTGAGCAGATCATTCACCAATGTTTTCCATGTCTAAATGCAAACAAACTCTCCCTTCCTCCCCACCTTGTTCCATGCCCTGAAATCCCACCTGCGTCCTTCCAGCATCCACAGACAAATTATCACGTTCTGCGTTGCTTTGCTGAACCACTGGTTCTGTCCTCACTCCAACTACGTTTTGTGCATCATTCATGATGACATCATTGTTTACTGATGGAGAACAAAGTTGATCATTTGTTGGTTGGGATGGATCTCCTCAAGGCTCATCAACTTGATTAAATGATGGTCTCTCATGAAAGTTGCCTATCTCCAGAAGCTCCATGTCTTCAGCAGTGATGCTGGGCATCCAATCTTCATCGAGCGATATATCTTCTTGTTGGTGTGCCATTATCATTTCATTTCTATGCTGTTGTGCTGAAGCTGAAATTGCATTAGTGACCTCGTTATTGCTTGAGCCTGCTCTAGTTTTAAATTTCTTCTTTGCAGGGCCATCAATTGCTGCAAGGGCTGCTTCTTGGACATCTTGACGCACTTGTCCACAAATTCTAACACCACGGCCTTCAACTTGTGCTAAATGGAATTTGATCCTCGTAATGGCAGTATTTTTGGCAAATTCATGCCCACAAAATGTACACCTCTTTCGACCATCATCCATTATCTCAGTATATTCCCAAAAAGATCTGTCATCATGATGCAAAACTGGATCATTCTGTCGAAGCATTTTGACAAGTGGCTCTATAGAAAAAACAAAAAAAGATCAGTCAGCATGTTGCCAAAACAGATCAATCAAGGTCAAAATATTGAATGGAAGTTACATTAATTGTAAAAGGGAAGGTTGAAACTGAAATAACAAGTTAAAAGAGTAAAAAATATGAAAAAGAAAAAAACAATGAATTCAAGGATTATAAGAACTGAGAAAGACAAATTTATTTAGTTTTGGGAACTACAGAAAATGATCCAATCTCCAAAGTTTCTCAATACAATTTCTACACTTGAAAGATCCAAACAATAATAACATGGGAAGAACAAAAGAAAATATAGCTGGATTTAGTTATTGATGTTCTTCAGGTGCTGGTTTGCTGAAGCAGTATATATTCAGAAGAATAAGATTTCAACAACTTGTGTTTTACTTAAAAAGATTCAAATTAACAAAGACAACAACAAAATGAAGAATATATAAATACTTCACCTGGATTCAAAAGAATCTGAAGCTAATTGCTGAGTGAGTTAACGTGTGGAAGCACCCCAATGATGAAATTCTGGGAAATCTGATCTGAAAATGTAAGCACAAGAATATGAGAAAGAGTAGTCAAACTAGACACCAATCAACCTGACAAGAGGCACTCAACAGACAAAATAAAACCTTGAGAGCAGCTGCTTTTAAGAGAAGTAGTTGAAATTGATACCAAAATGAGCCTGTAAGAACAACGCTATAATATGAGCTGAGTTCATTTATATAACTGAGTTGCACCTGATCAATCAAGAATCCTACTCGCAAATTCTACAACCAGACGGCACTTCTATTTGGAAGAGCCAAAAGAAATAGGCGTGGAAACAAAATTAGTAGTAGAAAAACAAGAAAAGAAAGTAGAATTTACCTTGCAAGCAAGCAAGAAAGATGGCTGAACTCCAGATGAGATGATTCGATTCAATGAGAAACAGGAAGCACAGGTCATCAGAAAGGCTTAAGAAATTTGGTGAGGGAAACTAGGAGGTCAATGGTATACAGAGAGAGATCAGGCAGAAGACAATGTCAATGTTGCAGTATGGCCAGATCAATGGTAATTAATTATTGTATTGTTAATTATATGTAAGTGCTGCATTGACTTTCGATAAGCTCACTAATAATGCCCTTCTACCAGAGATTATATTATAAGATATAGCAAGTTGCTTTTAACCTTTAATTATAAGATGTATTTTTCATTCGGTTTAATATATTAAAAACTATTTAATTAGATCCCTTGTGCCAGAGGTCTCCTAACTCAAAGCTATGCAGAGCGTGGATCCCTTAGCTTTCCCCACATGCATCATCTATCCTTATTAACACACTGAAACATGTGGGGGAAGGCACTGTAGCTCCCCACTTATTTCAATGTGGATTGTTTAAGTGCTTTTTATTTTTGTTCCCAGCTACAATGCATTTTTTTCCATGCTTTCCTCTTATATTTTTTTTAATTTCTTTTTTCACTTATATATTTTTTTGTTTGATTTTTTATAAACAGGTGCACGGACCAGCTTAAGTGCACCACGACTAAACCCCAGAACTCAATTTTTTTTCTTGTTTTTTCTCCTAAAACATTTTTTCCTGATTATACTTTTTTTTTTTCCACTTATACATTTTTTATTTTATTTTTTTGTTTTGTTTTTTAGTGTCCGGGTCAGTTTAAGCGCACCATGACTAATCCCCAGAACCAATTTTTTTTCTTTTTATAACCGGGGTGTCCACACCAGCTTACGCGCACCACGACTAGTCCTCAGACCCACTTTGTTTTTATAATCAGGATGTTTGGGTCAGGTTTCATTCCCTTGCTTTCCCCGCTACAATACGTTTTTTACCTTTTTTTTTTTTTTTTTTTTTTTTTTTCTTATTATGCTTTTATTTTGTTTTTTTGTTTCCGGCTACAATTTTTTTTTCCCCTAAAACATTTTTTCCCTGGTTATACTTTTTTTTTCCACTAATATATATTTTTTGTTTAGTTTTTATAACTGGGTTGTCTGGACCAGCTTAAGTGTACTACGACTAATCCTCGAACCCAGTTTTTTTTTTGAAAGCTTTTTTTTCATGTTTTTTTCACCTAAAACATTTCCCCCCCAATTATACTTTTTTATTTATTTATTTTTTCCATTATACATTTATTTTTGTTTTTTATAACTGGGATATCAGGGTCAATTCAAGCGCACCATGACTAATCCCCGGACCGATTTTTTTTATAACTAGGGTGTTTAGGCCACCTTACACGCACCAAGACTAATCCCCGAACCCAATTTTTTTTATTTTTATAATTGGGATATCCGGGTAAGCTTTCATCATATATATTTGTGCATATTACAATAACCATAATACCCTCAAATAAGACAAAAAACCAAGAATTGTCAATGGTGGCGTCCCGATGATTTTACATTTTTAGTGCACAGTAAAATAATTTTTGTAGCCTCAAAGGGTTTAGGGTTCAGGGTTTAGGACAAAACAAAAGAGTTACCTGTGGGGTATATTTTTTAACGCAAGTTGCATTTAATACAAATAAAAATTACAATAAAAATTAAAAATATAAACTAAGAGAAAAGGTATATAGATACAAACAAAAAATTCAGAACTATCTTAGAAGGATCGAAAAAATCAAGGGATCAAAACTAAATAAAAAATTAAAAAATTAAAATTAAAAATAAGAAATTCTATATGTTAAAACTAGACAAAAAAAAAAAAAATTAACCCCAGCAGCGGAGCGCGAGTTTATGGCTCGTTATAGTGTTTATGTGAGTTAAATTCTAAAAAGATCCATACATCTAAAATTATATATATATATATTCCACAATTCTAAAAAGATCCATACATCTAAAATTATATATATATATATATATATATATATATATATATATATATATATATAAAGCTGCAATTCCAATATATTAAAATCTAATTCAGCATGATTGAATAAATACATGGAGACATTTCATTCAATAAAATCTCTAAGAAAGAGTTATTTGTTTCCCTTTTGTTAGATCAGAGGATCAATTTACCGATATATGTTTATAAAGACAGTCTTCAATAAAAGCTTTCATGGCCCACTTGAAAAGTTGGAGATCAAACATATCTCTGCAGTAACTCGAGGGGAGTGTTAGCATGAGTTGTGGTTTGACTGAAATAGTTTTGGAATTGACTTTATTTTCCTGCCATAGTTATGCTTTGATTGTACATTAAATACTCATACTCTGTTTTGTATACACGAAAATGTAAGAAGAAAGAAAGGGTGGAAGATTTTTTACCCAGAAATCTCTGGTTCGACAGCAAGTTGTAGTGAGACCGAGGAGAATGTAGTGGTTCTAATGCACACAGATAAAGATTAAGAAGTCACCTTAGGTTGAGACCATCGTTAGCATTTGGCAGGGAGATTGGCACCTTCCCACCAATCTGCCGTGTACTAGCCCTATAGCAGCACAAATCCATAGGAGTCAACGTTGGTTATAGTCTCTAAATGGGATATTAAGGAGGCTGAAGTGAGAGAAACAAAACATGCCCTTGCAAGGACAAAAGATTCACCTAGAAAGCAATGGAGATATTATGAAGCTTAATTAACGCAATATCAAATGATGCAATTAGAGGGGGGTGTCAGTTAGGAAAAAGAATAGAAGTGATCAAGTCATACGAGGTAACCCCCTCCACTCACGAGCTGATCAAATTTCAAATTTTGCTTACAATCCACATTTTCTGACATGCTTCAGGAATTTGCCTTGTTCAAAAGACATCCATACGATCACAAATTCAATTCTGTCAAAAATGTTTCCTCCGCTAATTAATAGATTCAGACCTCAGGTCAAAATAAAAGCTAGGTCAAATTCAATGTACGTATTCCTCCATTCATATATATTCCATCCACTCCCCTCAAGCTTCCTGCCATTGTGATAACTCCCAATGGCAAACCAGCACATTCCCTTGCAATATCGACAACAATTTGTTCCATTTCTAGAGAAAGTGTTATGTATGCCCAAGTTTCTCTATGAACAAAGTCCAAGCTTCTTTCACCGAAAGCGACTTCACTTTGATTTTTCTTTGACTATGCATCTGGTGACAAACCCTTTCAGATCGAGTTGTCATAATAAGCTTGCAACCTTTCACTAAGTCAAGAATTCCCACTTGGTGCAGCTCAAAAGTGTTCCACAAATCATCTAAAATGAGAATCCATTTTTGTTTCGTCCTTGGATCATTTGACAATTTGGCAGCTCTACGCAACATCATCTTCATTTGAAAGATCTAAATCAATACATTTAGCAATAAGATTCTGCAATCTTTCAATGCTGAAATCTTGAGACACGGTCACCCAGTAAACAAAATAACAAATGTCTTGTCTTTGTAGAAGCTTTTTATGGATATGTTTCAGCATTGTCGTTTTCCCAACTCCCCCCATTCCGTAAATGCCAATTGTCGAGACTTCATCTTCTATTAACCAATACCATACCTCATTTGTATTCTGTTCAAATGCTAGACCCACTAGCTTTATAGAGATAGTAGGTAATGGATCTCCTGGAGTGTCATTTGTGTCATCTATAAGCCCTCTAAAAAAGCTAGCTCCTGCATCAGGCTGCACTACTCCTCCAGTCCCATTATCTATATCATCCTCCATTAACCATCTATTGAACTCTTTCAAAGTTCTTCCAGGTGCGTGACACATTGTGTTGTCTACAAGCCCTCCAAAAGAGCTAGCTCCTGCGACAGGATGCTTTAATCTTCCACTATTGTTCTCCTCCTCCTCCACTGGTTCTGTCCTCACTCTAACCATGTTTTCCACATCATTCATAATTACATAATTGTTTTCTAACTCTAGAAGAGCATCTCCTTGTTGTGCCATCACTCCATTGCTTGAGCCTGCTACAGTTTTCAGTTTCTTCTCTGGAGGGCCTGTCACTTCTGATAAATGCAATTTGATCCTCGAAATGGAAGTATGTTGGGAAAATGAATGCCCACAAAACTTTCACTTCATGCTACCACCATCCATCTTTTCAACATATTCCCAAAACGATATGTCAACCTGGTCCCGAAATTGATCACTTGGTGGAATCATTTTGATCAGTGTCTCTGTAGCAAAGAGAAAAGGAAAAACCTTGTCAACAGGATGAGAAAAAGGGGCCCAAACAATAAAAAAAACTGAAGTAAAATTTATTGAAAAGGGAAAGGTCGAAACAAAAATTACAAGTCAAGGAGAGCAAAGAAATTAAAAAAGCAAAAACAATGAATTCAAGGTTCAGGGTCAATATAGTGTGACTCCAAAACTGAGAAACTGAGATAGATGGATTGATTTATTCATGGAAACTACTATTGATGATCCTAAACTGCAAAGTTTCTAAATAAAATTTATACAACGTGTGTTTTACGTAAAAAGATTCAAACAATAGTTACATGTGAAAAACAGAAACACCAACAAAACCAAGAAGATCAAGTATAGATACTCTACCTGGTTTCAAGATGTCCTGCAAGAGCTGCTTTGCTCAAGCATGCGATATATTCGGGAAAAAAAAAGCAGAGAGAGCGAGAAAGCACGAGTGAGAAGAGAAATGGTTTTAAAAAAACAATTTCATCGAGAATAGAATGGTATAATGAGATGAGATGTGGAAGAGATGGTTCGCGAGTGAGTTGAGGTTTAAAGGAGAAAGGAATATTTGAAATATATTGTGGCGGCTGTGCTGAAATGCACAGCACTCCCTTATGTGTTGTATATATAGGTGTAGGGTTGTACATGATAACTATCATGTGGTATACTACACATGATCATAACCCTATATTGAGTTTAATCCTTGCGTTGACCATGCTACAGTTGTATTGCTAGAACTATCAGCAGTATTAATCATAGTTATTGATCCCGTCCCGGTCCCGGTTCCGGATTTGTGTTTGGAGCAGGGGCGTCCCCGGTTTCGATACCGTTCGAGTACCGCTTCGGTTTTTGTATCTGTTCATTTTTATTTAATTATATATATGAAAAAAAAAATATTAAGCATCAAAAACGATAACACAAGTTAGGCAAGTAAAAAGATAACACCATGCACGAAAACGAAAAGCATTTCCATTATCAAGCATCAACAACATCAAGCATTCATTATAATTTTTCATGAATTTGTTCATGAACTTTATCTAATCATCCTGAACATTTAATATTTGTAATCCTATATTCCAACACTATTTAAGATCTCACCCACCAAAGCAATATTTAACAAACATGAATTCTCTTGCCCCCAGGTTTTAGCTCAACAACATGCCGTTTACCAAATAACTCTTCAGTAACTGTGAAGTCTAGGGAGAGGTCCCTAACATCACCATCATAATGCTGCAGTTACAACATGTTAAGAGACTATTATATGGACGGACCTCTTGGATCTTTGAGTATAAAACATCACAATTTGTGAATTCATGTCCGATGGTGCAAATGCACCTCACGCACATGCAAGAAATTTATTGTGCACCCGAAAGCACATACTAATAATCAAGGAAATTCATACAAACAATCAATGTGACTAAACCCAGCAGTCAGTTCTCAACAATACCTTATTTCCAACAATATAGTTCACTATGCAACAAGTTCGAGTGTTCACAAATTCTAAAATATGAAGTGGAAGCCACTCTCAAATAAGACGGCATAGTATTCTTAGGTTAGTTGCACTAGTATTGTTTAGATTAACTTTTAAGAATAATGAAATAATCTTCACTAAACATTTCACAAAGATCTCAGGATGGCAATTTGAGTTTAAGAATGCTACCATGTCAGAAGCTTGTAAATAGAACTAACTTAAGAATACTATAAGTTGTCTGCTGCCCTACCTCCCATCCCCCAACTATTGCACTAGCATTCATTTCCTACTCCTTTCCATCAAGAGTCGGCCCCAAATGAATTTTCACCTTCTTTATTTTTGGATTCTTATAATCCGACCCGCACAAAAACTAAGGTAACATGCACAGCACTTAATATGGAAACAAGGATTTTAACCGAAGCTAATGGTGGGGGGACTGAAAGTTAAAATCATGATAGGTTGGGCATGTCATATGGAACGCAACAAACTCTGCGAACCGAACCCAACCCAACCCAACTGAAATCATCACAGCTTCCAACTGAATTGCACGACCCGTTTTGAAAAAAATATATGATATTTCCACTCAATATTGTTTTGAAAATTTTTCAATAAATTAAAGGATTTGGTTCCTCAAATGTGTACCTTTAACTGGAGATTTGGGGAAGAAGAACTACTGAAGATTTTGTGCCGCCGTGTAGAAGAAATTGCGCCGCCGTGTGGAAGAAATTGTGCCGTAGAGATTTTGATTTTTTGATTTAGGGTTTCGAAATTGAGCTGATTTTGGGGTTGAGGATTACAAATTGAGCTTTTCAAGTGAGGGATTTCGGTTTATGAATCGAAAACAAAGGGATTTCTGGATTAATTTGAGATTGGGAGAAATCGGGGAATAGATTGGGGGAAAAAAAATCGTGAGTCCGGGGACTGGGAGCGGGAAGAAGAAAGGGTGATTTGTTTGCCCGTGTATTGGCTAAACGGCGTCGTTTGTTGCTTATCAAAACGACGTCGTTTTAGTCCAGTCATCTGAACGAACGCCCGATACGAGACAGTCGCGTTCCGCCGGAATTCGCCCGGTTTTTCGGAGACGAGCCGGATTCTACCCGGGGACAAAAAGCGTCGCCGCTTTTGTCCCGAATTTACAACGGGGACGAGCGTCCCCGCCCGTCCCGGCGGAACGGGGCGGGATCAATAACTTCGGTATTAATTGCAAGACCATTTGCGATCAAGTACAGATTATCGAGAATCCGAAATGGGGTGGTTCACATTAGCTATCCAAATGATAGCATCGGACGTAACATGAGCGATACGTGAAATAATAAGGAGAATTCTCTTGAAATTGGATATGGAGGTCGTGAAGTTTCCATTAGACGAGATCAAGAAAACACCGGGACCGGTCAATGTATTGAAAATGTGAAGCAGTGAAGGGTTGTTTGATTGTTTGAATAGTGATGGGGCCTGAGATGCAGAGGTAAGGAAGGAGTGTGGAAGAAAAGAAGAGGAACAAGAAGGAGGAGCCCATAAAGACAGAGAAACCAAGAGGCATAGGATCGATGTATTCTCATGTCTCCAATTGACAGTTGACACTCGTTAGTTGTTAATTCTCATCTCTCCACTTGACAATACTTAGTTGTTTATTAGTATTGTGATTAATATTGTTTTTTAAAGTGTTTTTTTATTCAGAAATATATTAAAATGATATTTTTTTATTCTTTTAAAATTATTTTTGATATCAACATATGAAAATGATCTAAAAACTCTAAAAATATTTAATTTAAATTAGAAAATAATTTTAATTTTTTTTTTATAAGTACTTTGAAACACAATATCAAACTGGGTCTAGATTACTATCCCGCTGCACATTGCAGGTTGTATATTTTTTTTAGAAAAACATATTTATTTATATAAATGTTTTATATAGTTGAAAGAATTTTATGGGAAAATCAGAAAATTATATTTATATGTAATTAAATAAATTAAACATCATATATGTTAATAAAAACAATCATAAATAGTAACTTAAAAATAATACTACAAAAATCAAAATACTCTATGCTTGCTAATTTCTTTTTTTAAAATAATACTATAAAATCTTATGATGAGAAGAGCAAGTTTGAAGTCATTTCTTGACTGTTAATTAGAACACAAAACACCATATATTACTTTTAAGGTGTTAGTAAAAAACCTATTTTTTTATTTGGCAGAAGATTATACTTCCTATGACTTTTTTTTCTTTTGAAGACTATGACACAAAACTATGTAATTATTTGAGAGCTGCTTAGAAAATCTTTTTTGTTTTTATTATAGCACAAAACACTATAAATTAGTTTTGAGGTATCAAGAAAAAAATATTTAAGTTGACTGTATATTATACTTCCTTAGGACTATTCTTTTGTTTTTTCAACTATGAATTATTTTATAATTGAAGAGAGTTTTTTATAATAAAAGATATCTTTGAATTAAGTTATGTGTCAATCAATACTAAATTCTTTTTTAGGTGATTTTAAAGATGTATTTTTCACTCGGTTTAATATATTAAAAACAATTTAATAAATACATTTTAAATACAAGATGCAAGATCGAAACTCCACAAATAAAAAAGGATAGCATATCTTCTTAACCACCAACCCTTCTTCTTCCTCTTTTTACACTTGACTGTACTTGTTAAGATAAATCTTATTTTTCTTCTTGACTGCAACACAAAATATTAAAAATTATTTAAAATTGATGACCCAAATGCTTAATTATCTTGCTTGCAATTCTCATCTTTGATTTAAATCCAAAATGAGGGTTTTAGTAAGAAAAAAAACTTATAAAAACCCGCGTTAGTTGACTTAAAACAAAATGTATCCATCATAGATCCATTCACTGTTAAAAAAAAGTCAGAGTTTGGCTAGGCTAAGGCTAGGGCATGGAGCACAGTGCTGAGAGCCGACAATTGTTTTACACAAACAAGGAAAGTTTGACTAATGTTTCTGGTTGACATGGTTTTGAGAGTTCTTTGTCCTACTCTCCAACTTGCAGAAAACATTAAACTCTGCTGCTAGAAGATCACGGATGCAGCAAGTCCTAAACAGCTACCGTAGCATTGACTTTCGATTAAGGGGAGGATTTCTTGTGATTGCACTCATTATGAACAATCCTTAAATATGGAGGGCCACCTTGACCAAATCACTTTGCGATACAATCCTTAATGATGAGGCTTTTATTTCTGCCAAAACAATGAGACCACGGATTGGTAGAAGGTCAGATCTTCTCTTCAATAGTGCCGTCAAGCAAGCAAGTTACAGTGAGACTGAAGAGATTGTGAGAAATAAAAAGTAGTAGCATTTTCAAGTGTTGGGGTTGAGTTTCGAGGAATAACTATGGTTTATGTAAATAGTTATAGTGAGATTGGTTTTGCTATCAACTCAGGAATCGACATTTCATTCAATATATTAAAATCTAATTCAGCATGATCGAATAAATACTGATATTTGTTTCAATAAAATCTCTAATAAAGAGTTATTTGTTTCCCTTTTGCTAGATCCAGAGGATCAATTTGCTGATATGTTTATAAAGACAGTCTTCAATAAAAGCTTTCATGGCCCGCTTGACAAGTCCACCTGACAAGTTGAACATCAAAGATATCTCTCTGCATTAACTTGAGAGGAGTGTTAGCGTGAGTTGTGGTTTGACTGAGATGGTGTTGGAATTAACTTTTTTTTCCTGCCATAGTTATGCTTTAAATACTCTGTTTTGTGTACACGAAAATGAAAAAAGAAAGAAAGGGTGCAAGTTCTTTCTCCCTGAAATCTATGATTCGACAGCAAGTTGTAGTGAGACCGAGGTAGTTATATATTAAGAAGTAAGCAAGTCGAAAACTAAAGGAAGAGAAAACCAAATCTGCTGTTTACTAGCCCTATAGCAGCACATACACAACCAACGGAGGTTAAGTTTGGCATACCAACGAAAAAAAGATTCCTACATCTGGGAGGGAGCTTAATAAGGTAGCAATCATCACACCTCCTACACTGGCTGGTCCAGATCATGTTGCTATTTCAATGATATTTCAATGATCATTTCCACCACTGTGGGATTGTCACTCTAGATCGATTGACCGGCTCCTTGTTGCCAGTATTGCCACCATATAAATCATCAGTATTGATATCATCAGCATCATCAGATTCAGATTAATGTTTTTCCAGTTGGATCTGCCATAGTTACGCTTTAATTGCACATTAAATACTAATTTATTTCATTACTTGCAGCTGGAAGTTGCCCGATTATTTACATCAGTTCTTGCTGGGGGCTTTAGATTTCTTCGATATCTTGTGGGTAGATTGATATTGTTGGCATCCTGCTTTGCGTCAGTCTGACTCTCATGTTTCTGCTTGATTTTCTTCTTATTCTGGTTACTGCACTTTAATAGGATATATCGAATAGGGAAGGTTTGGCTGCTGCAGGTAACTCATACGGCAGATGTGACAGTTCAAGGTATATTTTCTTCCTTTTGCATTTATCATGCTTTCTCTATGTTAAGATTCATGCAAAGTATTTTGGTGCTTGTTGGCAGTATCATTCCTACAAAGCAGGTATTAGAAAAAAGGCCTGATATCTGTTTGCTAGCAGAATTTCCATCAGAAGGAAGGTCAGATATCTGTTGTTCATTTAAACATTTTTGTTGGTGACATCCGAAGTCAAACTCCAATTATTATTCTTATCTAAATAGCCTATATCAAATGGGGAAAAAGAGCAGAAATCTTGGAATTAAATTCCTGGGTTGTCGATCTGATTTTTGCAGTTTTGTCGATGTTGGCCAAATGACTGATAGCGATACAAGTAGCCTGTCATCGCAATTGAGCAGTTTTGTCGTGTGGAAATAATGCACAATATAAGAGACATTGTTGTTGTGCTAAATCATGTAACTGATCATAACTAAACCTCAATAACCGGAATACCTCATCTTCCATGTCCCTAGATTTTGATTCTTTCAATTTCTTCAATGTATTCCTCCACTCATGTGGGCCATCCACTCCCCTCAAGCTTCCTGCCATTGTAATAACTCCCAATGGCAAACAAGCACATTCCCTTGCAATATCTACAGCAATTTGTTCCATTTCTAGAGAAAGTGTTATGTCATGTCCAAGTTTCTCCATGAACAAAGTCAAAGCTTCTTCAATGAAAGCGACTCCATTGTGATTTTTCTTTGGCTATGCATCCGGTGACAAACCCTTTCAGATCGAGTTGTCATAATCAGCTTGCAACCTTTCACTAGGTCAGGAATTCCCACTTCGTATAGCTCAAAAGTGTTCCACAAATCATCTAAAATGAGAATCCATTTTTGTTTCGTCCTTAGTTCATTTGACAATTTGGCAGCTCTACGCAGAACATCATCTTCACTTGAAAGATCTAAGTCAATAAGATTTTGCAATCTTTCAATGCTGAAATCTTGAGACACGGTCACCCGAGTAAACAAAATGACAAATGTCTCGTCTTTGTAGAAGCTTTTTTATGGATATGTTTCAGCATTGTCGTTTTCCCTACTCCCCCCATTCCGTAAATGCCAATTGTCGAGACTTCATCATCCATTAACCAAGACCATACCTCATTTGTATTCTGTTTAAATGCTAGACCCGCTAGCTTTGTAGAGCTAGTAGGTAATGGATCTCTCGGAGTGTCATTTGTGTTGCCTACAAGCCCTCTAGAAGAGCTAGCTCCTGTGACAGGCTGCTCTAATCTTCCACTATTGTTCTCCTCCTCCTCCACTGGTTCTGTCCGCACTCTAACCATGTTTTCCACATCATTCATAATTACATCATTGTTTTCTGACTCTAGAAGAGCATCTCCTTGTTGTGCCATCACTCCATTGCTTGAGCCTGCTACAGTTTTGAGTTTCTTCTCTGGAGGGCCATCAATTGCAGCACGGGCTGCGTCCTGGACATCTTGGGGCACTTGTCCACAAACTTTAACACCACGGCCTGCCACTCCTGATAAATGCAATTTGATCCTCGAAATGGAAGTATGTTGGGAAAATAAATGCCCACAAAACTTGCACGTCATGCTACCACCATCCATCTTTTCAACATATTCCCAAAACGATCCGTCAACCAGGCCCCGAAATTGATCACTTGGTGGAATCATTTTGATCACTGTCTCTGTAGCAAAGAGAAAAGGAAAACCTTGTCAACAGGAGATGAAAAAAAGGGCCCAAACAATCAAAAAAACTGAAGGAAGTAACATTCATTGAAAAGGGCAAGGTCGAAACTAAAATTACAATTCAAGGAGAGCAATGAAATTAAAAAAGCAAAAACAATGAATCCAAGTTTTAGGGTCAATTCAGTGTGAACTCCATAAGGCATGGATTATAAAATCTGAGAAAGATCGATTGATTTATTCATGGAAACTAATGATGATCCTATACTGCAAAGTTTCTAAATAAAATCTATACAACGTGTTTTATACTTGAAAAGATTCAAACAATAGTTACTCGTCAAAAACAGAAACACCAACAAAACGAAGAAGATCAAGTATAGATACTGTACCTGGTTTCAAGATGTCCTGCAAGAGCTGCTTTGGTTGTTACTCAGGAAGAGAGAGAGAGAGAGAGTAACCTAAAAACAGAGCACAACACTAGCCAGCTTAGAGACCACTGAAAAGCAGGCAGCCAAAATACAACAGAGAGAGAGAGAGTTTGATCCTGTTATGGCCTTTGATTTAAGACAAGAAGGAAAGGGAATTTATATATATAATACTCATGGATATGAATAGTTTGTACCTCTCATCATGTTAGGATAAAATTCAAAGAAAAATACTCGAATTTCACAACATTATTATAAATATTATTATAAATACTGATCTAGATCTTAAATAAATAAATAAAATTATTTAAAAAAAAAATAGATATAAATCAAACTAATTATATATTAAGTAAATAGTTGTAAATTTTAGTGACAGGTTGTTCAAGTGATATATATATATATATATATATATATTCCAAACTTAATCATATTAGATTGAATATAAAAAATATTATATAAATTAAGAAATTTCCCATAAAAAATAAAATCTTTTTTTATAGCCAACTGGCCAAAGATAATAATACCAAAATTAAATGATCTTACAATTCTGTGGGAAAAAAAAGATCTTATACCACCACTCACCAAATTAAATTGATATTTCGCCAAACAACATTAAATGGAGGACATTCTAAGCGTCAGTATGCTCCCGCTCCACTACTGACTCCCACCATTCTTTTGGATTCATATACTTTCTTATAAAAGAAGGGGGAAGAGATGGAAGACAGGTTGGAATCTTCTTCACCTTCTCGCATTCTGTAATCCAAATTACCTGGAGAGAATCGCAGATGAGCTTTGCACTACAAGTGCTTGTCAGTTCTGGTAAATGAGACAAAAACAGAGTTGCTGCGGCTGCTTTCTCAATCTCGTATGTGCGGACTGCTAGCAATAATTCTAAAGTGAATTTGGTTACTGATAAGGGAATTATTGCATATATATTTTTAGTCTTTTTTGCTTTATTTTACGAGGAAAGAGCACCTCCTTGTAGTGCCATTTCTGCAATACACAAGACTCCCTCTTTGTGTGAATTTGTAAAAAACTATAAAATAGAGCAACGCACAAAACTATAAAAACTATATATGCGGAAAACATATATCCAAACACCGCAAGCACAAGACACACAATTTTTACGTGGAAAACCTTCCCAATGTGAGAAGGAAAAACCACGGGACCGTAGTCCACTCAAACATTTCCACTATCAATAGTAATAGAAATACATGAGTCTTCTCTAGTCTCAACTAAAGGCATACAAACCGAAACTATCTTCAAGAAATACAATTTCTTGACACAAATCAATTAATACAAGAATTCAAGGAATGTCTCATAAAAAATAGAGGCTACTGTTCACGGGCTAAAAACCATATGCAAAGAACTCAGAATTCAATTTCCACCGTTCACAATGAGGATTCACATGTCACGAACATCCTTGCAAAATCTCAGCTCAATGGGACCACAAACACTTGTTGATCAGATCAGTAGATCAAAACATGGCAGTAAAATCCGAGAACTCTATTTTCTCTCTATTTCGGCAGCTCACTTGTTTTCTGGTCTCTCTCTCTCGGTCACTTTCCAGCAGCCAAGGGGTGGGGTCATGAAACCTACTTTTCTAAATGGGTCTTTTCATGTGGGCTAGATCCACACAAGTTTTTCCCAACACTGCCTCCATAGTTTTGTTCTTTTGTAGAGGCTGAAATTGGATTAGCGACATTGTTATTGCTTGAAGGCTGCTAGCAGTCGCATCTTGAACTTGTTCGAGAACTTTGTCACATATTTTAACACCCCTGCCCTTTGACTCCAGACAAATGCCATTTGGACCTCGAAATGGAAGTAGCAGCATCAAATTTATAGCCACAAAATTTACACTTGAAAGGACTATCATCCAGCTTCTTAGCATAATCCCCAAAAGGATCTTCATTGTCCCTGCAGATAGAAATAAGTATTGAGTGAAAAATGGATTTTGAATAAAAAAGAGCCTGGCAAGTAATTTAAAATAAAAAAATATTGAAATATGTGATGAGTTGAAATAGATAGCAAAATGGACATGTAAGGACAAAGCTATAATATCATACTCATGTTTAATTATTGATCAAGCAGCATATATATATACTTAAGTTGTACCTGATCTATCACAATCCTACTTACAGATTCTTCAACTTGATTATTTGGAAGAATCGAAACAAATACGTGCAGGAAAAAAATTAGTGGTAAAAGAAAAGAAAAGATGATGAAGAAAAGAAAGTAGAATTTACCTTGCAAGCAAGCAAGAAAGATGTTGAACTCCGTGATGAGATGATTCATTTCTTCAAGTCTTCATGCAAATGTTTTGTTAAGCTAGTAATCAACTTAACTTCCAACAATATCTTCCATGTCCAAGACACAATAGATCTATTGGTTGGGATGAATTTCCCTCGAGGCTCATTAGCTTGATTAATTGTTGGCCTCTCAAGAGAGCTATCTCTCTCCGGATCTTTGGGACTTGTTCTGCTTTTCGGTGTAGTCTCGAATGCATCATGCATAAGCTTAATCTCTTTATCAGTGATGCTATCCATCCAATCTTCGAGCGCTCCGGGGGAAAGAGCACCTCCTTATTGTGCCATTTCTACATGCCTCCTTCCATAATTTTGTTCTTGTGCAGAGGCTGAAATTGGATTCATGATTATATGGTGAGTATGCTGTCAGAGAGTTGGATGGTTAAAATTCATATCAATCTGACCAAGTTTACAATGCCTTTTATAGGGTAGGAAAATTATAATAATAATAATTTATTTTTAAAATATTTCTTCTTTAAAATATATTAAAATAATATTTTATTCTTGACATCAGTATTCGCAAACAATAAAAAAATAATTTAAACAAAAACTAAAAACAATTTTAAAGATGCTTAGGCTTTTGTCAAAGACTTTACCGCCAAGGAGGTGCTTTTGCAAATTTGTTGGTTGTGACCCTCTCGCTTCTCACCATGACATGATCTTCTAGAAGACAGACTAAAAGCATTATAGTTCCCTGTAAAGTAATTTTAAATGTTAAATATGACTCAGTATAATACAGATGCCTATATTTTAAAGAAATATTGCTTCGACTCAGTATCATACCTTAATCCTTTACAAAGGGACCAAGGACATCCTTTGGCATTAGTCTCGACTCCATCTTCCCACCTTCATCATCATCGGAATTCATTAATGATTGTCCGACACAACAAGATGAATTTCCTCGAGGCTCGTCGGCTTGATTAATTGTTGGCCTCTCAAGAGAGCTATCTCTCCAGATATCTGGACTTGTTTACTGTTTCTCAAAAGCATCATGCATAAGCTTAATCTCATAATCGGTGATGCTATCTATCCAATCTTCGAAAGCACTCGAGGGGAAAGAGCATCTCCTTGTTGTGCCATTTCGACATGCTCCCTTACATAGTTTTGTCCCTGCAGATACAAATAAGTATTGAGTGAAAAATGGATTTTGAAGTGATTGTCAGATAAAAGAGCCTGGCAAGTAATTTAAAATAAAAGAATATTGACATCTATGATGAAGAATAGAAAGTAGAATTTACCAAGCAAGCAAGCAAGAAAAATATATAATGCTAATAATTCAAAACCAAAACATATATATTGTTAAACCAAGCCGTGAGGAGTCTACCTTAATTGTGTCCCGCAACCACTCCACTACTGACCCGCACTATTCTGTTGCTTCCTTGTGAATCAAACTTAGTGTAGACAACAAGGCTTGAATCAGGAAGAGGTTATAAGTAGACGGAAAGATTCAGAGAGACAGGAAGAGGCTATGTACCCGGATATCCCACAGCGAGTAATATTTTTGTGCTCGAGTTCAAGAGAATTATATGAAATTGTCCGACATGAGACTCGGACAAATTGGGATTATCGAAGAATCCACCGGTTCTTGTGCTGGGGGCTCCAAACCCCAGAGCTATGCGAGTGTGGATCCCCTAGCTTTCCCCGCATTCATCTTCCGTCCTTGAAATACTCGAGCAAATGCGACATCTGCAAGAGTCAAGGGAACTATTATCTTCCATGTTAACCAGTTGAGCTGAAACATAAATAATACCAAACGCCCTCGCAGGTCTGCCAAAAGGAATCATTCTAGATCCATCATAACCATTAAAATGAAAAGAATGTCAAGCAATCAAGCTCTTTGCAGCAAAATAATTCTCAACGATCAATATTTGATGGCACAGAATAGAAAAGAGACAAGTGCAGTTCAACAGAGAATTCACAATCTTTAAAATTCAAAGATGATTACAGACTGAAAGAAAAGAACTCAACATACAGGTTTCTGTGGGTGGTTATGTTGGTGAGAACTTTCGAAAATGGACTGGGCAATTGATTCTCCAAAAGAGAGTCGCATAGATATAGTACGCTAAAGGATGAAACTTAACTTCCAACATGAATGATAACAACAAAATGAGTATAATATATATTTATTATAAAAGCTTAACTTCAATAAAAGCTTTCATGAGATTAACCAAACAATGCAATGAAACAATGGAGGAGCTTAATAAGGTAGCAATTAACACACCTTCTACACTTTGGGTCGGGTCCGGATCATGTTGCTATTTCAATGATATTTATGTATAAAGGGTCCTGCAAGCTTCCATGTAGAGAAAATTAAATGACTCTCCATCCCAGACAGTTTAACTTCACCATCTGCGATCCAAATAAACCTCCTCACAGACCTCAACAATCAGGCCTACTTCCAAAGTAGTTCACCGTCATCATTTCCACCACTGTGGGATCGTCACCTGTAACTGAAACCACTCTAGATCGGTTGACGGGCTCCTTGTTGCCAGCATCTAAATCATCAGATTAAGAATGAAAAGATCCTCAGCTCTTGTAGGCATAACATCTCAAGAATTAAACAATTGTACATAGAAGGCATGCTAATCATCGTCTCAAAAGAAAGAGATGTAATCCGACTCTCATGAGAAAATTTTTTTTTAACAACTCCCGAAAAACTTGGATCAATGTTTGAATACAAAAGAGCTCTGTCTTCCTTCACTATTTGCCTACAAAAGATCACCAAAATATTAAAAGCTAGAAACTTTGAAGCCCAAAAGTACACTTAAAACCCCGTATCCAACCCACTCATTTGTTGACACCTAAGCTGCCTACTGAGCTATGTAACCTACAGAAGATAACACTGCACGATTGCTTCGAAGAAGAAGAAGAAGAAGAAGAAGAAGAAGAAGACGAAAAGAAGAAGAAGAAGAAGAAGAAGGAGCAGTTTATTGTGTTGAGAATATTGGATTTTTAGTAGTTGGTTGTTAAACCAGTGCAACTAACTTAAAACTAAGAAGAGAAGATGAAATTGACTTCTCTAAGTAGTGATAATTAGTTACAGAACATGTGAAATGCATGTTTGCCCAAACTATATAAATGGGCATTGTATCAAACACAATGTATGCAATATACAGAAATACAATCTTACCTCTCACTCTGCAATTTCTTCTTTCCAGCTTTCTAAGTTTTTCATCTCTCTCTCCAGCAAAAACAACCTGCAAACAAATCAACAAACAAGTTCAATTAAATCAACATCATCAATGTTTTTCCAGTTCGATCTGCCTATAAACTGCAGATTAAATACTCCAGGACACAAACCCTCTATCCATGTATCAACTTCACAAGTAAAAATCTGTGTTTAAAACATGAAGAATCATTGAATCCCCCCCCAAAAGGCATGCAAAGCACATTACATGGCTTGTGGAAATGTCTGTAATCAAAAATACAAAAATCTTCTGAAGGTTTTCAAATGTAGTATGCTTTAGGTTTCTAATTTGAGTTAAAAACAATGTTGAGTATTGGTATTTGAGCTGCTAGGGTAACGAAGTTTGTTGTTAGAGAGTTGATGGTTAAAAATTCATATCAATCTGACCAAGTTTACAATGCCTTTTATAGGCCAGCAAAATTATAATAATAATTTATTTTCAAAATATTTCCTATATTAAAATAATATTTTTATTATTAACATCAGTTTCGAAAATAGTAAAAAATAAAATTAAACCAAAAATAAAAAATACTGTTTGAAACAAGCTCTACTTTTAATTTAAAGATGCTTAGGCTTTTGTGAAAGACTTTACCGCCAAGGAGGTGCTTTTGCAAACTTGCTGGTTGTGACACTCTCCTTCTCACCATGACAAGATCTTCTAGAAGACAGCCAAAAAGTATGATAGTTCCTGTAAAGTAATTTTAAATGTTAAATACGACTCCGTATAACACAGTGTCTGTATTTTAAAGAAATATTGCTTCGGACTCATATCATACCTTAATCCTTTACAAGGGGACCAAGAAAATCCCAGGTCGCATTTGAAAAGAACTCGTCTTCCGACTTCTCTTCGTACTCCACTTCCGACTCCTCTTCGTACTCCTCTTCGTACTCCACTTCCAACTCCTCTTCGTACTCCTCTTCCGACTTCTCTTCGTACTCCACTTCCGACTCCTCTTCGTACTCCTCTTCGTACTCCACTTCCAACTCCTCTTCGTACTCCACTTCCGACTTCTCTTCGTACTCCTCTTCGTACTCCACTTCCAACTCCTCTTCCGACTCCTCTTGTGATGCCCACTCACCTTGATATATCCGATTATTACATTTCAGTTCTGCACAAATGCTTTTCATTTCTGGTAATTTATAAAATCTCGCATGTGTTAACTTGGGGAGTATTATTTCATTTGTTCCTCCTATTATCTCCTCTATTTTCTCACAATACTCAACTTCAAACCGTTCCAGGTTTACTAGACTCCAAGAAGACGGAAATAAGAATTCCATGCTATGGCATCTATTTACGCGAACTACTTGGAGTGAGTCGCAAATCAGTTTTGCACTACAAATGCTTTTCAGTTCTGGTAACCACTCCAAGTGTAGTTTTGTTAACTTTGAGAGTTTGATTTCGGTGCTGCTGCTGCTTTCTTCACCCATGACCCCTTCTTCATCCGATCTTGCTCCACCTATTATTTCCTCCATTTTTTCACAATCACGAACAGTAATAGCTTCTAGGTTTACAAGACAATTCCAAGAAGACGGCACCAAGATTTCCATGCTATTGCATCTACATACGCGAACTTCTTTGAGTGCGTCGCAAATCAGTTTTGCACTGCAAATGCTTTTCAGTTCTGGTAACCACTCCAAGTGTAGTTTTGTTAACTTTGAGAGTTTGATTTCGGTGCTGCTGCTGCTTTCTTCACCCATGACCCCTTCTTCATCCGATCTTGCTCCACCTATTATTTCCTCCATTTTATCACAATAGTCAACTTCAATGCATTCCAGGTTTACGAGACTCCAAGAAAACGAAAACAAGATTTCCATGCTATGGCATCTATTTACAAGAACTTCTTCGAGTGCGTGGCAAATCAGTTTTGCACTACAAATTCTTTTCAGTTCTGGTAAATAACACATGTACATGTATCTTAGCTTTGAGAGTTTGATTTCGGTGCTGCTGCTGCTTTCTTCACCCATGACCCCTTCTTCATCCGATCTTGCTCCACCTATTATTTCCTCCATTTTTTCACAAAAACTAACATTAATACTTTCCAGGTTTACAAGACTCCAAGAAGACGGAAATAATATTTCCATGCTATTGCATCTATGTACGCGAACTTCTTCGAGTGCGTCGCAAATCAGTTTTGCACTACAAATTCTTTTCAGTTCTGGTAACCTCATCAAGTTCAGTTCTGTTAACTTTGGGAGTTTGATTTCGGTGCTGCTGCTGCTTTCTTCACCCATGACTCCTTCTTCATCCGATCTTGCTCCACCTATTATTTCCTCCATTTTGTCACAAAAACCAACATCAAGCTTTTTCAGGTTTACAGGACAAATCCAACAAGACGGAAATAAGATTTCCATGCTATCGCATCTATATACGAGAACTCTTTCGAGTGCGTCGCAAATCAATTTTGCACTACAAATTCTTTTCAGTTCTGGTAAATCACTCAACCATAGAGATCTTAACTTTGGGAGTTTGAATTCCATGTTGCTGCTACTACTTTTTTCAACCGTAACCCCATCTTCACCTATTATCTCCTTCATATTCCTACAACGATCAACAGTAATTGCTTCTAGGTTTACGAGGTTTTCCAACAAGACAAGAGGGAACAACTTCTCCATACTCTCACAACCATAACAAGACAACTCCTTAAGACCAGAAAATGTACCATTGGGAGATGGAACAGAGCAGAACCGTAAAGATGAAACCAAGCTCTCCATGCTATTGCAATGCGTAATTTCGATATCCTCCAGTTCAGTTGCATAATTTATCTCAGAGAAAACATCGCATAAACTTGTTGCATCATGACATTTATCAATGAGCAGTTGTTGAATGTCCTTTGGGAACATGACCTGAAAATCTTCACCACTCAAGTCTTCACCACTCAAGTTAATGAGAGCAATTGTTTTGCTTGTTCTAACATCAGGTAATCTGAGTCTAGTTGGATGTCCTACCCAAATGCAGTATGTGCTTAGTGACTGGGTCTCGTCTCGAGATTTGAGAAACTCTACGAAGTCAAAGTGACCTTCAAACTGGCATGTCAAACTTTCCAACTTCCTCAAGCATCCTACTTCCTTACCTTTAATTGTTGTCAGAGCATATGTTTCATCAATTACCTTTTCCTCTAGTACGAGGACTTGCAGGTGAGAGAGTTTAAGTAGCAACCCACTAGGAAACTCTCTTTTACCACATCCATTCATTCCAAGATATTCCAGGTTGCGTAGACATTCCACGCCTTGAGGTATCATTTCAAGTCCAGTCCTAGTGAGATCTAACTTCTTCAGTGCCGTCAACTTTTCTAATGACGGTACATGCCTTAACTTCGTACATTTTTCGAGCATTAATGCAGTGAGACCAACCAATCCAGAGACAGAACCAGGCAATTTTATGATATCAGTAGAAGACAGATCAAGAACCTTAAGCCCATGCAATTGCTCAAAAAATGAATCTGCAATATTCTCCAGTGGATTTCTGCATAACAATAAAGTTGAAAGAGTAGGACACCTTGGTGAATGGCTGGAAGGAATTTCGTTAATTTTGTTATGCATCAATGAAACTCTCGTAAGATTCTCTGTCCACTCCTCTTCATCTGGCAATTCTATCAACTGTAGACCTGCTTTAACCATGGCTTGAGAGTTCTCTTGAAGTATTTGGATGGCCATGTCCCTAATCAGGTCATGCATCTTGACACTTCTCCCCATTGTATCGGTCTCATCTCTTTCCAATAAGGAGACATCTTCAAGTTTATCAAGCATCGTGTGGCCCTCGTCAAATGCCGCTTTCCTGCTCCCCATTCTCTTAATTATTCCCTCATCGATTAAATACCCTATCAACTGCTCCCTTTCAATACGATGATCTTCAGGAAATAATGCACAGTATAAGAAACATTGTTGTTGTGCTAAATCATGTATCTGATCATAACTAAACCTCAATATCCGGAATACACCATCCCTAGATGTTGATTCTTTCAATTTCTTCAATGTATTCCTCCATTCATGTAGTCCATCCACTCCCCTCAAGCTTCCTGCCATTGTAATAACTCCCAATGGCAAACCACATTCCCTTGCAATACCTACTGCAATTGGTTCCACTTCTGGAGAAAGTGTTATGTCATGTCCAAGTTTCTCCTTGAACAAAGTCCAAGCTTCTTCCACTGAAAGCGTCTTCACTTTGATTTTTCTTTGGCTATGCATCTGTTGACAAACCCTTTCGGATCGAGTTGTCATAATCATCTTGAAACCTTTCACTGGGTCAGGAATTCCCACTTCGTGTAGCTCAAAAGTGTTCCACAAATCATCTAAAATGAGAATCCATTTTTGTTTTTTCCTTAGTTCTTTTACCAATTTGGCAGCTCTGTGCAAATCATCGTCTTCACTTGAAAGATCTAATTTAATATATTTAGCAATTTGATTTTGCAATCTTTCAATGCTGAAATCTCGGGACACGGTCACCCAGTAAACAAAATGACAAATGTCTCGTCTTTGTAGAAGCTTATTATTGATATGTTTGAGCATTGTCGTTTTCCCGACCCCCGCCATTCCATAAATGCCAATTGTCGAGACTTTATCATCCATTAACCAAGACCATATCTCATTTGTATTATGTTCAAATGCTAGACCCACTGGCTTTGTAGAGCTAGTAGGTAATGGATCTCCTGGAGTCTCATTTGTGTTGCCTACAAGCCCTCCAGAAGAGCTAGCTCTTGCACCGTCTAATTTACGAGCTACATCACTGACAACCATTTTAATGAGCTCCGCTTCATGTCTGTTCAGAGAAAGAAAGACATCAACGACGTATAAGCTGTTAGATATGCAAAAACAATCCGAAAATAGGTTAAGTTGTGTGTTACTGGACAAAATTGTTGTTCAATGTTGATCTGAACTTTAAAATTAAAAAATAAATGAATTGAAAATGAGATGCTTCGTAAAAATTGTGAGTTAGGCTGTTATGTTTCATATGAGACTAGAATCACGAGTTGAGGAGTACTCTATTGTACATAACCCCCCTAAAACCATTTATGAATTTGTGTATTAAAATTAAATTTTTTATTTTATTAAACTATAATATAAATAGACACATATATTAAACTAATTGAATAAAGTAAAACAAAACAAAAAATATTATGCAATGCTTCACATATTAAAAATATTATCTTAAAATAAATGTTTTTTATTTAAAAAATCCATTTATATAAAAGATTAAAATAATTTAAAATAATCTTTCTAAAAAATAAATACACATAAAATATCAAAAATCAAATTTTAAATAAGAAGAAAATCACAAATGATGGATATTAATTAAACAATAAACTTAAAAGTTATTTAAGAAAAAAAATATTTAAATAAGATATCAATTGCAAAAAGCAATAATAGAAGGAAAAAATAGCCTGAATATCATGATTTAACTCGTCAAACATGTACTCTAGATCATGAACCCAATACCATTTTGTTTTGTTTTTTTTTTACTGAAATAACCACATAAAAAGTAGATTGAAAACTCAATTTTTAAAAAGATAAAGCCTAAGTTTTTTTTTCTCCTGAAAACTCAATTTTTAACTTATTTTCACCTCTGAAAAAAAAAACTCTTATTACCTTAAGAAAATTAAACTCAAAAAAATGATTTTATAAAATAAAATAGGAAAATATCCCTCTGAACTTTGTTTTATTTTGCGTTTAACAAATTAAAAACCAAAAAAAATCTCAGCAACCCTCTCTAGTAAAGTGGAATACTTTGACATTAAATAACCACAGAAAAAATAGATTAAAATAAATTATTAACTCTAAATTATAAATCAACATAATATTAAAAGATAAATAACAAAAAATATTGATGGAAAAAGTAGTGTTTACACATCTATCACTCAGACGAAAGCTTGAGAATAATAATGATTATTAAAAAGAACTTATTAAATTTTATAACCCTACTAGTTGGAGAATTATTTTGAAAAACCATAGATATTTGCTACATCTACATATATTGCAATTAAAAACTAATATTTAATCGAAGTGGAAATATCAATATCAAAATGATAATAATAAAAAGACTGTTTCTTTTGATATGTGCAAGTGGATTTTGACAGAGAAGATCGTTAAAGATATACCCATCTCTTAAAGGCCTTCCAGATAGATTTGCAGCCTCTTTAAGAGCTTCTCTCCACCTGTTGACCTTCTCCATTTCTTTCTTGAACTTTTTTTCATGTTTATCAAAAGCTTTTTTATAGCTACCGGTCTGTTTGCGGACATCTGAAGGATCCGTATGATAGAATACTGGAATAACAACCTGGCGAGTTTTCTGCCTGCACTCCATAATCTTCACTAGTTCGTCAAGACACCATCTAGAGGAAGCATAGTTTGTGGAGAAGACCACTACAGAAATCCTTGATCCTTCGATTGCCTTGAGAAGTTGCGGGGAGATTTCTTCTCCTCTAGGGAGATCATTGTCGTCCCTAAAGGTACGAATTCCGGCATCGATTAAGGCAGAATAGAGATGATCTGTAATTGTGTTGCGAGTGTCTTCTCCTCTAAAACTTAGAAAAACATCATAGCTCCATCTAGTCTCACTTGGGTTGTGTCTAAGGCCTCCAGAAGAGCTAGCTACGCACCGCAGTCGCTTACTCCTCCAGTCCCATTATCTATACTATCCTCCACACTTCTTCCAGGTGCGTGACACATTGTGTTTTCTACAAGCCCTCCAAAAGAAAATATTATGGATTACAATGTCAACTCAATTGATACTCAAATAGTAAAAGTTGAAACATCCAATGAATAGTAAAAGTTGAGAATGATTGAGGTGTTACCTGCACTGACATGGTCGGCGGTGCTTGGTGTTGGTTCTTGATCTTGTGTTGTTGCTGGCTTGCGAGCTAAACAGCTACAGCAGTTCCCCATCAATTAACTCCTGCTGTAACCTGTTTGTCACGAACAGTCATCTTTGTTGACATTGACTTTGAGCATGGAAGAAGAGCCTGAATGTTCGCCTCAATCTTCGAATTCCTTGTTTATTTTCATTTATATAATGGTTTACTTGTTGGACTTGGACATGCTAAAAAAATTAAATATTCAGAGTGGGAATAGTGTTATAAGCCCGAGGGAGGCTTGCTTGTAATATTGGTAATGGATGGTTTTTTAAAATATTTTTTATTTAAAAATATATTAAGAGATTATTTAAAAATATATATATATTTTTAAAATCCACCCATCGAAATAATTTTAAAATATATAAAAAATAACTTAAAATAAAAAACAAAATAAAAAATCATTTTTTTAAAAGCTTTGCCAAACAGTTACCTTAGTCAACCTTGCCAAAACGTTGTGCTATTTTAATTGTCAACCAGCTTATTTACCTGCGCGTTGCGCTTGACTTTTTTTTATGTTGGAAACTGATTGATTTTAACGTGTTTTGATTGGTAATTTTAATATTTAATTAGTAAAATTGTATTCAATAAAATCTATTAGAATTTTTTTTCCACCTAAAAGTAATTGAATGTTACTATTGTTAAAACTGTTTTGATAATTATTTAATCGGTAGATTGTACAATTAGAAGTGATCAAATTCTTTAAACATGAGTCATGTGTTTCGTGTAACTTACTGATTGATTATTGTGAATGTTTTATTTGTTTGATGAATTATTTCATTAGCAAATAGTAAAATTATAATAGATGAATTTTAGCACAGATAAGTGATTTATTTTACGCAGCAAACAATTTGATTGGTGATTTTGTTTTAACTACTTGGGTAATAATTTAATTGGTAGATAGCAAACAATTTTTCCACTCATTTCATCTACGTGTGACTTTATATACTTTTTGTTTGTGTGATATTAGATATGAAATATCATACATAAAAAAATACAAAAATCAACCTTTAAAAAAATAACATCAATCGATGAATTATTTCTATTATTATTCTCATTGTTATTATCATGATTGTTAAATTATCACAATTATTATAGTTATCATTATAAATAATTAATATTCGAATTATTATTGGTAATACTATCGATGACACCATAATTATTGTTAAAAAAAACTATAAGATTTATTCCTCATGTTATTATAATAAAAGTATTTAAGAACACTGATATTAAATTATTATTTTTTTTGCAAAAACAATTAGTAGGTCATATATATATATATATATAAAAAAAATTTAAGGCGTTAATATTAAACAAATATCAAAATATATAGTTATTCTCACACACACACACACACACACACACATATATATATATATATAAGAAAAAAAAACTTACAAATAATCATCATCATTATTTTGAATGCCTTATCTATATTAATTAGAAATTTTAACACCTAAAAATATTAACAAAAAAGCAATTAAAGAAATGACAAAACAAAAATAAATATTATTACATTTAAAAATATTATTTGACTTAAAGAATAAATAAAAATAATATTAAATAAGGGAAAAAGAATAAATTTCAATTTTCAAATGATCACCAACATAAATTAAAATTTAAACATTAAAAAAAAAAACAATCTTAATAACAGAAGAAATAATAAAAATTTAAAACAAAAACTAAGAGTATGTACATATAAGCATGGGAAAAAATAGCAATCATTTCAGAAATATATAAAAAAAATAAAGGAATTAAAATAAAATAAAAAATTAAAAGTATAAGGGTCAAAATAAAAATAAAATAAAATAAATTTCATTTAAAGGATAAAATTGAAACAAATCTAAAATTTACTACTGAAAAAATTAAAGGATTTGAAACTATTTCGTGTGAGAATGTAGAGGATAATATTACTAAAATAATAAGAAAATATTATGGATTACAATGTCAACTCAATTGATACTCAAATAGATACGAATGATTTCTACCTCTCATCATATTTGGGTAAAATTCAAAGAAAAATACCCGAATTTGAAAACATTATTATAAATATTGATCTCGATCTTAAATAAATAAATATTTTTAAAAAATAGATATAAATCAAACTAATTATATATTAAATAAATAGTTGTAAATTTTAGTGTTTAAATTTAGTGACAGGTTCAAGTGATATATATTTAATAAACTTTCAAAACTTAATAATATTAGATTTGAATATAAAAAATTTACATACATTAAAGTAATTTCCCATAAAAAAAAATCTTTTAAATTACAGTCTTCGGGTTGGGATGAAGCAGGGATTAGAGAGTAGAGACAACGGTGGCAACATTCGGAAAACACAGAAACGTGCCAAGTTTCTTCTCTCTTTCGGCCCCTTCGAAGAAACAATAAATACCGATACGAAGAGAAACGTAGTCACCACTACCTCTCCCTCTCTTTCTCGATGTACATGTTAGGAGAAATTAGAAACTCACAGTCACTCAATCTGGGCAGAATCCACACACTGCTTTGTATTATGATTTGTAAGGCTATATATATATAGCCAGCCAAAGACAAATGATAAAGGCACTAATAGCGTGCTCAACAGAATACAAACAGAAATTAACAACTAATAGCTATTACACGTGTAAGCCTAGTCAGCATCCAATTGTCAACCATAACATTCCCTCCCTTAAACTAGATTACTCAAGCAATCTAGTTTACTCCTGGTGATCTGCACATTCCCAGCTGATCTCTTAGCTTCTGTGAAAAGATTCCAACTTAAGTGGCTTAGTCAACACATCAGCAACTTGTTCCTGCGTCCCACAATATTTCAGCTGCACAATTCCTTCTTGAGCAAGTTCCCGTAAGAAATGAAAACGCACATCAATGTGCTTGCTCCTTCCATGCATAACAGGGTTTTTTGATAGTTTTATTGCTGAACTATTATCACAATAAATGGTAGTACTGTGATTGCCTTCATACCCAAGTTGCCTCAGAATCCTCCTCATCCATACGGCTTGACAAGAACATGCCACAGCAGCAATAAATTCAGCTTCTGTTGTACTTAGAGTCACAATTGGTTGTTTTCGTGATGACCAAGCAACAGCTCCAGAACTGAGGATAAAAGTGTATCCCGATGTACTCTTCCTGTCTTCCAAACATCCTGCATAATCACTATCTGTAAAACCAATTAACTTTTCATTCCCTCTCTTCGCATAGAAAATCCCAAAATCAGTTGTCCCTTGCAGATAGCGCAAGATCCTCTTTGCAGCCGAAAAATAAAGTTCTATAGGTCTTGACATATATCTACTGATTAAACTCACTGCGAACATTATATCTGGCCGAGTAGTCGTGAGATACATCATACTTCCAACCATCTGCTTGTAGAGAGTGCTATCAATTTCTACTCCCTTCTCATCTTTAGAAATTTTACAACCTAGAACAATGGGATTCTGAACTTCATTGCTATTCTCCATCCCAAACCTCCTTAAAATCTCCATAGCATACTTTCATTGACTGATAAAAATTCCTCCACTTAGCTGCAATACCTCAATTCCAAGGAAAAATTTCATTTTTCCCAAATCAGTCATATCAAATTCCTCCATCATGGAACTTTTGAATTTTCTGATCATTTCTTCATCATTTCCTGTATAGATCAAATCATCAACATACAGGCTTATAATCAACCGTTTCCCTTCATTGACTTTGATGAAGAGTGTTTGTTCACTCTCACATTTTCCGAAGCCTTCTTTCAGGAAATATGATTCAATTCGACTGAACCAAGCCCTTGGTGCTTGCTTGAGACCATACAAGGCCTTTTTAAGCTTATAAACCTTATCAACCATATTTTTCACCTCATAACCCTTCGGTTGTTCAACAAACACCTCCTCAGTCAACTCACCATGAATAAAAGCAGACTTTACGTCGAGTTGATAAATGGTCCAACCCTTTTGTGCTGCAAACACAATAATCAACCGCACCGTATCCATGCGAGCAACCGGGGCAAATACTTCTTCATAATCGACCCCATATTGTTGTGCGTATCCCTTCGCAACTAAACGAGCTTTGTACTTTTCAACATTTCCATGCTCATTTAACTTCGTTTTGTACACCCATTTTAAACCAATTTTCTTTGCCCCCTTTGGTAACTCAGTGAGTATCCAAGTCCCATTCTTCTCAATTGAGCTTATTTCCAAATCCATAGCTCGTCTCCACTGCTCCAATTTTACTGCCTCCTCGAAATAAACTGGGTCTGCACTTGTGAATAAGGCCATATTCCCATAACAATCTTCATCAGATAAACCGAGACCCTCTCCTGTTTCATAGTCCCTCATCCATGTAGGAACCCTTCTGCTTCTGCTTATTTCAGCACTGTCAGCTTCTGGGGAATCCTGGGAATCCTCCATCTGTGCAGGAGCTTGTATTGCCTCATTAACATCTTCATTTATACCAGCTTCATTTATACCTGCATCATCTTCATCCCCATTGTTATCATCAGCATTTACATCCAACTCAGCCATAGCATCCCCTGCATCATCAGCAGGAGCTTCATCTGTATCACTGAAGTAACTGTGTTGATCATGCCTTTTTCAGCTAATAAACATCTCACCATGTTCATTACTGTTCGGTTTTTCCTCTCCGCAACACCATTGTGTTGAGGTGTATAGGCAGTGGTCAATTGCCTTTTTATTCTATTTATTTTACAAAACTCGTTAAATTCACCCGAAGTGAACTCACCCCCATGGTCTGTTCTTAGACACTTAATGGCCATTTTAGTTTCCTTCTCAACATCTTCTTTAAACAGTTTAAAGGAAACAAAAGCATCTGATTTTTCAGCTAGAAAATCTACCCATGCCTTTCTACTGTAATCGTCTATGTAGCATATCACATACCTTTTATTGTTGTTTGATATTGGAGAGATTGGTCCACATATATTAGTGTGGACAAGTGCTAGCCTTTGAGATGCTCTCCATGTACTCTTCTTCGGGATGGGATCTCTATGTTGCTTCCCTTTTAAACAGTCAGTACACACATCACGGGATAGGGGAAAATTGGGCAGACCTCTCACCATTTCCTTTTGCTGCAAAAGTCTGATTCCTTTATGGCTTATGTGGCCATACCTTCGATGTCATAGTTGAGCCAAATTCTGGGAAGTAGCTTGCATGCATACCCCCTCTGCTGTTTGTTGCTTCTGCAGATTGATGACTGGGGGCTTTGATAGAATGATAAACATTCTATTTGCTGTCATGTCTGTTTGTATAATCAGACCTTTGGCTGGGTGATAAATTCTGCATTTGTTTGATTGAATTAGGATAGGTAATCCCCTCTCTTGCAGCTGTCCTATACTGAGCAGATTGTTCTTCAAATCTGGTACATGAAACACCTCAGTTATGACATAGCAGACACCATCAAGAAATAGTTTCACCATTCCCTTCCCAACCACACTGATTTTTGTATTATCTCCAAGCTTAACCATCTGCTTGAATTCTTCATCAAAATCATAAAACAGTGATCGATCACCACACATGTGGTTGCTACAACCACTGTCAAGGAACCAGATGTCATTTCTTCTTCCTTTATGCATCTCCACTGTCAAGGAACCAGATGTCATTTCTTCTTCCTTTATGCATCTCCACATAAGTCATCAGAAGCATCTCTTCTTCTTCATCCAATTCTGCATAATTGGCTTGTTTGCTCCACTGTGGGCACTCAAATTGGTAGTGTCCAAGTTGATGACACTTGAAACACTCAATAACAGCTCTGTTAGATGACTGTCGACCTCCTCTACCTCTTCTCAAAAACCCGCTTCTTCCTCTTCCACGAAATCTTCCTTCATGAGATACTTTGAGTGCTTGTTCTTCTCCACGGTTCCTATGGAACTTCTGCTCATGCACAACAAGTGAACTCTGCAGTTCATCTATTGTGAGTGAATCAATATCTTTTGATTCCTCAATTGACACCACTATATAATTGAATTTCTCAGTCAAGGTCCTGAGAATCTTCTCCACAATTGTAACTTCTCTCATTTGCTCACCATTGCTCCTCATCTTATCAACAATAGTCATCACACGAGCAAAGTAGTCTGTAATACTCTCACTTGCCTTCATCTCCAGAACTTCAAAGTTTCTTTTCAACATTTGGAGAGCCAAGCGCTTCACCCTAGCATTTCCTTCAAATTTCTTCTTCATAGAATCCCAAATCTGCTTTGAATTGCGTTTCTCCAGAATTTGTTCGAGTGTTATCCTGTCAATCGATTGAAACAGGTAATTCTTCACCTTGAGATCCTTGATAGTCAATTCTTCCAATTGCTTCTGCTTTGCCTCACTCAACACTACACCTGGCTTTGGCTCTTCATAACCAGTCTCCACTAAACTCCAGTAGCCTTTGGACCTTAACAGGTTCTCCATAAGCATACTCCAATGGTCATAATGACCATCGAATCTCGGTATAGCAAGTTGCAGATAATTTTTATCTTCACTCATTCTTCTCTTGTTCTTAAAATTTCTACAGATAATCTCGATCTCGATCGATTTTCACTCACTCACCAATTTCCCAAATTGATTTGTTCCTCTCACTTTCTTGCTCTCTCTCACGGTGTTTCCCGTTTTTAGTTTTCCCAAATCAGGCCACAAATGGCTCTGATACCAAATGTTAGGAGAAATTAGAAACTCACAGTCACTCAATCTGGGCAGAATCCACACACTGCTTTGTATTATGATTTGTAAGGCTATATATATATAGCCAGCCAAAGACAAATGATAAAGGCACTAATAGCGTGCTCAACAGAATACAAACAGAAATTAACAACTAATAGCTATTACACGTGTAAGCCTAGTCAGCATCCAATTGTCAACCATAACAGTACATTCCCCAGACCTGGCCCTCTCTGTAAGCTATTTCTCTCTCTTCTACTCTTCTATTTTTCTCCTTTTCTCGTAGTTCTTGACTTATTTTGCTCAAAATCTCTGCTCAAGGAACCCGATTTTGATATAGTTTTAATATTTGTTTTTCACAAGTTTTTTGGTTATGTAAAATGGGGTTTTCTTATTTTGATGCGGGGCAGTGAAGAAAACTAAATAAAAAAATATTATTTTCATTGTTTGTGTTATGAATATTTGCAAATGGGTTCTTAAAAAAAAGGTTTTTGATTAGTAGGTGCGTAAATTCTAGGGTTTTTGTTGTTTCAGGTTAGTGGGTCGTTTCTAGTTATCGTAAAATAAGCTTGACTGTAATTATTTGGATGAATGTGACACTTTTTCATTTTTTGTTATGCATAAATTCTTAGAATTGAGTGACTTCTTGTGCCGTTTTGTTTCTAGGGTTTCCATGGGAAAAAAAGAGAGTTTGTTTAGTCTAATTTAGCTCAACTTGGACTTGAAAGGAGATTACTTGGGGGAATGTGTGAAAAAGATGTGAGCTTTTGTTGTATTTTGATGTTATTTGATATGGGTTTTCCTTTGTTTGCAAGTTAGAATGAAGGAAATAAAAATGTGATCTAAAGAATGAATTTTAGTTTATTGTCTTTGATTGTTGCTTAATTTCAAATTATTTTGTGTTATTGCTTAGGAGGTTTTGAGACTAGCTAGACAATGGTATGAATCTCTGTTAGGTCTACAATACATCTTAATGGTGAGTTGCTTTGGCACAATTTGAGACTGAGAAGTGATAATTGTGTCAGCCATTGTTTGAAACACCATAAGGAATCTATAGGATAGATATATCTATGGAACTTGTATAATCGTGCAAGGTTTTATCGTTCCTAATATATTTTGATAAATTTAGAATATTCACCGAGATGTAGGAAGTTTGCTTGTTAAAATAATTCATTGATGCTCGAGAGAGATTAGTGATTAAATTAGTAAAACCTGATTATCAGCAATAAGAAAGAAATTTTGAGGATTTATTCAATTGAGAAATTCACAAAGAATTAGCTACCGTGAAGTCAGAAATCCTAGGATACGTTAAACTTGATTTCAACACCATTTAATTATTTGCTTGCTTGTTTTAGTTATTTGTAGTTTCGTAAACCTTCATAATTGAATCATTAAATAGATAGGGATTTAATAATGTTGGTACTTATTGATAATTTTTTCAAATCCTCTAGGACGATACTCTACTAATCACTTTATTACTTGTTACGATTCACGCTCTTGAGATTTTTACCAACAAGTAATATGTCAAAAACAAAGACAACAACAAAATGAAGAATATATAAATATTTTACCGGGATTCAAAAGAATCTGAAGCTAATTGTTGAGTGAGTTAACGTGTGAATGCACCCCAATGTTGAAATTCTGGGAAATCTGATCTGAAAATGTAAGCACAAGAATATGAGAAAGAGTAGTCAAACTAGTTACCTATCAAGCTGACAAGAGGCAATCAACAGAAAATAAAACCTTTAGAGCAGCTGTTTTTAAGACAAGTAGTTGGAGTTGATGACAATATGAACATGTAAGAACAAAGTTATAATCTGAGTTTTGAGTTTTAAAATAGATTAAGCAACATATATAATCAAGCTCTCCCTGATTGATTAATCTACAAGCAAATGGGTAATCTTATTTGAAACAAAATTAGTGGCAGAAAAACAAGAAACGAAAGTAGTATTTACCTTGAAAGGAAGAAAGATGTTTTGAACTCAATACGAGATGATTCAATTTAATTAGAAAAGGAAGCACGGATCTTGAGAAAAGATCACTCTAAGTGGGAAGACTAGTTTTTAAAGTCATTAGAATTTGGAAGCAACTTTTATGTTTTTTTCTTTGGAGAAGTGAATAGAAATTGGCAGGAAGCTACAACTTCACCATCGAAAGGTAAACAACAAGCTTTTTTTTAGTCAATTGTTAACATGCAAATCCCTTGTGCTTTATTTTTAGTCACTTCCATGAATCATTTGCTATATTTACTCACACTAACTATTCAACGTGTTCACATTACACTGCTTTAAAGTTTGATCCTTCGGAGAAGTCATGAAATTGATAGAAAGCTACAACTTTATCAAAGGTAAGCGAGCAGTCTTCCATCTTTTTCCTTTTTGTTGTTTTAATTAAATCAAATACTGCAAACTTATTTTTAGTCTGTCAGTAACAGCTGGTGTGATAATGCAAGGCAGCAATTAATTGATTGACATGCAGGAGGAAGATTTACATATTCACCATTTTAATGTAAGGAAATAAAACACATAGGATGAAATCTTTAAATCTTCAACATTTTTTTATGGTTTCGGACTTTGAGATTATTGGAAAATTAAAGCAGTGATTCTGTAGACTTGCTTTATGGGATTGTTATCATTTAATCTAACAGAATTGGTTAAATAGGGCTTAATTTGTGTTAATCAAGATATAGTCTCTGTGTGATCTCTCGTTTTCCTTAGTAGTTTTTATTTTATTTTATTATCTCAGCGCACGAGCTCTAACTGTTACTCTCTGCTTTTGGCAAAGAAGTGGGCTCATCAAAAGCATCTGAAGCTAATTGCTGATTGAGTTAATTTTTGGATTAAAAACTTTACTGAAGTTGCATATAATTAAAAAGCTTCAACAAAAGCAGGGGATCAGTGGTGTACTGAGAGAGATCAAGTAAAAGAGATCAAACTAACAACTTGTGTTTTACTTGAAAAGATTCAAATTAACAATAGTAACATGTGAAAAACAAAGACAGCAGCAAAATGAAGTATATATAAATACTTTACCTGGATTGAAAAGAATCTGAAGCTAATTGCTGAGTGAGTTAACGTGTGGACGCACCCCAATGATGAAATTCTGGGAAATCTGATCTGAAAATGTAAGCACAAGAATATGAGAAAGATTAATGAAACTAGTCACCTATCAAGCTCACAAGAGGCACTCAACAGACAAAATAAAACCTTGAGAGCAACTCTTTTTAAGACAAGTAGGTGAAGTTGATGGTAATATGAACAAGTAAGAACAAAGCTATAATGAGTTTTGAGTTCTAAAATAGATTAAGCAACATATATAATCAAGCTCTGCCTGATTGTTTAATCTACAACCAGATGGGTAATCTTATTTGAAACAAAATTAGGGGTAGAAAAGCAAGAAAAGAAAGTAGTATTTACCTTGCAAGGAAGAAAGATGTGTTGAACTCAATACGAGATGGTTCAATTGAATCAGAAAAGGAATCACAGATCATGAGAAGAGATCTCTCTAAGAGGGAAGACTTGCTTTTAAAGTCATTGCAATTTGGAAGCAGCTTTATGTTTTCTTCTTTGGAGAAGTCAATAGAAATTGGCAGGACGCTACCACTTCACCTTCCAAAGGTATAAACAGCAAATCCCCTGCGCATTCTTTGTCCGGTATGCAAAGACTAGTTATAAAACACAAGGAGATAAAACAAAAGATGAAATCTTTAAATCTTAATTGGCCATTCAACATTTTTTTATGGTTTCGTACTTTGAGATTATTGTAAAATTAAGGCAGTGATTCTGTAGACTTGCTTTATGGGATTGTTATCATTTACTCTAACAGAATTGATTAAATGGGGCTTAATTTGTGTTAATCAAGATGTAGTCTATGTTTGATCTCTCGTTTTCCTTTGTATTTTTTTTTTTTTTATCTCAGCGCACGAGTTCTAGCTAGATTCAAAAACAAAGACAGCAACAAAATGAAGAATATATAAATGCTTTACCTGGATTCAAGAGAATCTGAAGCTAAGAGAGTTAACGTGTGGACGCACCCCACTGTTGAAATTCTGGGAAATCTGATCTGGAAATGTAAGCACAAGAATATGAGAAAGATAGTAGTCAAACTAGTCACCTATCAACCTGACAAGAGGCACTCAACAGACAAAATAAAACCTTGAGAGCAGCTGTTTTTAAGACAAGTAGTTGAAGTTGATGGCAATATGAACATGTAAGAACAAAGCTATAATATGAGTTTTGAGCTCTAAAATAGATTAATCTACAACCAAATGGGCAATCTTATTTGAAACAAAATTAAGGGTAGAAAAGCAAGAAAGAAAGTAGTATTTTACCTTGCAAGGAAGAAAGATGTGTTGAACTCAATACGAGATGGTTCAATTGAATCAGAAAAGGAAGCACAGATCATGAGAAGAGATCGCTCTAAGAGGGAAGACTTGCTTTTAAAGTCATTGCAATTTGGAAGCAGCTTTTATGTTTTCTTCTACGGAGAAGTGAATAGAAATTGGCAGGAAGCTACAACTTAACCATCGAAAGGTAAACAGCAAGCTTATTTTTAGTCACTGCTTTAAAGTCCCTTGTGCTTTCTTTGTCCGGTATGCAAAGACTAGTCACTTTCATGAATCATTACACTGCTTTAAAGTTTAATCCTGGTAAACTTATTTTGTCTCTCAGTAACAGCAATTAAACCCAATAGACATGCAGGAGGAGGATTTACATATTCACCATTTTACTTTAAAGAAACAAAACACAAGGAGATACACATAATTGATGAAATCTTTAAATCATAATTGGTCGTTTTTGTATGGTTTCGTACTGATATCTCGTTCTAGCTAGTTGGTTTAATTGACCCTGACTATGCTGTTACTCTCTGCTTTTGGCAAAGAAGTGGGCTCATCAAAAGCATCTGTAGCTAATTGCTGAGTGAGTTAATTTTTATTCTATTTTGATTAAAAACTTTACTGAAGTTGCATATAATTAAAAGCTTCAGCAAAAGCAGGAGAAGCCAATTATTGAACTTGGTGAGTTGACGTGTGGACCCATCACAGTGTTGAAACTCTGAAAAAGCTAATCTGAAATGGAAGGTTCAACTTTAGCAAAGGAAAGCAGCAAGCTGTGTTCCACCATTTTCGATCCTGCAAAGAAGTGGGCTCATCAGCTAGAGAGAAAAGATGGAGAGTCTAACAGTGTTTAAACTTATTTTTTATTGAAACAAAACAGTGTGTTTTATCCCTTTTGATTGTTCCAAAGTCACCACCAATGCTCTCACCCACCAACAATTGATATCAAAACCTCATTCGTCAAAAACAGAAAAGTTTTGTGGGATAGATTTGATTTTTCAAGTTTGTCAAAAACGAATTTTGATCATTCCACAGTGAAGAACTCTTTAATACGAACTCGCCAGTGCAAAAATCAGCCTTGTTGGAAAAAAGGGGTGTTCAAAAACGAGTTTCTGCATTGTTGCCCACGCGCTCCAGAAGTAGACGACGACTGAGGTCCACGCATTCCATATTTGAGTTGTCAAGCCAAGCCAGGCGTTAACCAAGCTGAAAAGATTTTCCCCGGAATATTCCTGGTTCAACCACAGCAAACAAACCTACTTCCAGAAGTGATTTTTTAACAGTTCACCCAATTTCATCTTATTTTTAATTTTGACCATTCCGGTTTTGTTCGTGGTGTCCATTTTTCAAAATTCAATTTCCAAAAGGTGATACAGTCATTTCAAAAGCAGGATGAGCCACGTATTGAACATGGTGAGTTAACATGTAGACCCACCCCAGTGTTGAAACTCTGAAAAAGCTCATCTGAAAATGGTACAAGCAGTGTTCCACAATTATTGAACTTGGTGAGTTCACGATGTAACTTGTTTTAAGTCTGTCATTTATTTGAGATGCAACAATGCAGACAGCATTTTCATGAACAGAAGCTAAAACAATAATATTATCTGTATTTGAAATTTATGATGATTTTGACATCTCTAATATCATCACAAGCAAAAAATGCTAAAAAGATTCCTCCATCTTAATATCATCCATGAGATTAACCAAACTATGCAATGAAACAGAGGAGGAGCTTCATAAGGTAGCAATCATCACACCTTCTACACTGGCTGGTCCAGATCATGTTGCTATTTCAATGATATTTATGTATAAAGGGTACTGCAAGCTTCCAAGTAGAGAAAATTAAACGACTCTCCATCCCAGACAGTTTAACTTCACCATCTGCGATCCAAATAAACCTCCTCACAGACCTCAACACTTCCAAAGTGGTTCACCGTAATGATTTCCACCACTGTGGGATTGTCACTCTAGATCGGTTGACGGGCTCCTTGTTGCCAGTATTGCCACCATCTAAATCATCAGATTCAGATTAATGTTTTTCCAGTTCGATCTGCCATAGTTACGCTTTAACTTCACTATGACTAATGTTTTTTGTTCACATAGTTTTGAGAGCTCTGTCTTCCTTCACTATTTGCCTACAAAAGATCACCAAAATATAAAAAGCTAGAAACTTTGAAGCCCAAAAGCAGACATAAAACCCCGTATCCATCCCACTCATTAATGTTTTTCCAGTTCGATCTGCCTACAAAGGGCAGATTACATACTCAAAACAGTTCTGTTTATGGAAGACAGATTGGAATCTTCTTCAGCTTCTCGCATTCTGTAATCCAAATTACTTCATAATCTACCTGAATTGATTATTAAATTCGACTCCAAGATTACTCGGTGCAGGATACAAGTACATTCATCCCATCTTATTGTATTGAGAAGACAGGATTAGGGTGAGATAAATGGGGACTAATATGAAAAGCTATTAGGATGAATATAAGAGTAAGTTCTAACGATAGGGCTATAAATAGAATAAGTAAACTTAGGAGGGTCTTAAATCTAAGGGTCAAGATGAACTTTTTGAAGGACCCAAGTAAAACAGCTTCTTAGTATAAGGGTTGAAATAAACCTCACGACAAACATCGGGCATGACTGGCCCTCATGACAAAAATTAGCATGTAGTGCCACCCGTGTATTAATAAATCGTGGGGTCAATTATAGTCTATAGAGCAATGTTGCACAAAATTTACACTTGATCCAGCTTCTCAACATAATCCCAAAAAGGATCATTCTGTCTAACCATTTCTATCCTCTTTCTTCTTTGTCCCTGCAGATAGAAATAAGTATTGAGTGAAAATGGATTTTGAAGTGATTGTCAGAAAAAAGAGCCTGGCAAGTAATTTGAAATAAAAAATATTGAAGAAATTCTCCTCGTTTATAAGATAAGGAGTTGAAATTGATAGCAAAATGGACATGTAAGAACAAAGCTATAATATTATTCTCGTGTTCAATTATTGATCAAGCAACATATATATAATTACGTTCTACCTAATCAATCTACAATCCTTCTTACAGATTCTTCAAATTAATATTGGACCGGATCCTCGACTAATACTCTGTTTGTTGATTACTATAGTTTTCCCCAATTCTTCTTTCAGCTCTTACTTCTTAGTCTTCTCATCCCTCTCCTCTCGTCACTGGACAAGTTCTCATCCTTCTCTTCCACAAATCGTCCTCTCCTCTGGTCACAGTGGTCAGCCTTGTTATTATCGTATGGGATCACTGGTGAGGGAAAAAAAGAACATAGAAGGAGATGGAAGAAATGCTTCCATCGGGTCAGCCTTGTGGAGGAGGTTTGGTTGGCGACAATGAGGAGCTGTAGGAAAGGGAGATGCTGGAAAGAATGGCAAAACCACTATGCGGTGAAAAGGGGCAGAGGGAGTTTGAAACAGAGGCTGCTGCTCTCGGTAAGATTTGCCACCCGAATCTCTTAGCACTTGTATAGGTAGTCTTGCATCCTACCTCCACGGTAAGTTGATTCCACCAAATATATCAGTACATGCATTTATCAAATTCTTTCTGCTCGTAATTTATTCAATTTATTCATGTATAATAGTTTGCTTTCATAAACTCTGAATAGCCAAAACGCGTTCTTGATGATTGTATTGAACTATTGAACTTGTATTGCATAGTTTTGGTGTAGAAAGATGAATTTTGAGTAAGAACTGTTTTTTATGCTTTGATGGATTGATGGCCATTGATTTCAAGGAGTTAAAGATCAAGGATGAAATGAAAAATTTAATAGCTGGAATTTTAAGTCACTTGAAATTCTCCACCCTGAAGGTGTTAAAAACACCTTGTAATGTTTTGGATTTTAAATACCGCATGGCAATGACTTTTTTTTAGATTGATTGTTCTGAGCATCCACATACAAGATGTATACTAATCACCAATGTTATCAAACTCACGGTTCAAATTTTGGGGGTGGCCTATGAAGAGAGAAGCCCACTGGCCTTGTGTATTTGTTGTCTCTGCCTTCTTCACATTTTTTTTTTAATAATTTCAAATTTTCAAATAGAGAAATTATTATTTAAGATTAATTGATTTAATAATTGACCGTTTGAATTAATTGATTTTCAAACCAAAATACATTTTACCAAAACTAATATCACGTGTCCATTTTTTTTCTTTTTTTAAAATATTTTTTTTTATCGTTTCTCTCGGATTCATATCATCATATGTCGTCAGCATTGGATCACAGAATTTGAAATATATCTCTAAAGTGTACACAAAATAAACATACGACATGACCGATATTTGACTCTTAAGACAAGGAAGAAGCTTCTAATGGAACAGTCAGCATGACTAGAAACACGTGAAGACACGCCATAGGATTCTGCCGGAAATGGTTTCTTATAGCCTTGTGTTTTGTGGATCGCAGAAAACCCAGAATCAGAAAAGAAGGTCCTGAACATTGAGACATTGGAGACCTAAAATTTGGGGATGCATTGGAGCATAAGAATACTCTGACCCCAATTCTGGATCAACCAACTCCGGAAGACTTCCTAACTCTTGCAAAACATGTCACTCTCTTAGCAGAATCCCAAATAAGGTTTCTATAATCCTCAACAACTAGAATGTACCTCATCTTCCATGTCTTTAAATTTTGATTCTTTCAATTTCTTCAATGTATTCCTCCACTCATGTGGGTCATCCACTCCCCTCATGCTTGGAATGGATATTTTGAAAAAATGAGATTTTAGCACATTACCGTAATAGTGCTAAATAGTTGTAAACCTCTTTAAGAGTTTGGATAGTATTATGTGTGTAGTATCTTTAATTTTAGAATTGAAGTTTTGATTTAATATACTGGCACTAATAACTTTTGTAGGATTAAGTTCTAACACTAATTAAAGGTTTAAATTGCAAAATTCCTTCTTATAAGCATAATTCTATCATGTGAAAAGAAATTCATTAAAAACTAGAGGGGGATTGTTGGTGTAGTTTGTTAATGACTAATGACTCGGTCTAAAATGGTTGCGGAGAGGCCTAGTTTTGGAGCGAGTGCTTATACTAGAGAGGAGTCTCCTTGGCTAGAGAGCTAGCTGAAAAGCAATCCCTTGAGCTAGAAAAAAATATGCTCATGAAACTAGATAGAGATTCAGAATAATAATAGTTCAACAAGCTTTGGAAAAGACATTTTATCCGGTTGGTATGTTTTTTTTTTCCTTTTTAGTTCGGCCAATCAAACTTCGATATTTAAAAAATGAAAAAAAAAATGATCATCGAGCCTTTTAATGGCCATATGCTAACTATCAATAAACTACCAAAAAAGAAAATATAAACAATGGGACTTTGATTTTAATATCAAGTATTTATATGAATATGATGATGATATTAATCCCATGCCGTCCGCCCGCCTGCATTACAAATGCAATTTTCTAGCCCGAAAGCTAAGTTGTAAGTTGATACCAAATTCATTAAATGTTCATCCCACATTGTTAAGGAACACTCCCTGTTTTGTTTATATAAATATGAGTTTGTATCATGAATAGTCATATAACTGTTAAATAAACAATTATATAATTTCATTATAAACAGTATCTCTTGATGAACAGTAAAATCACACATAGGATATAGTAGCAGTAAGGCTAGGCATGACATTAAGAGGTCGCTTGCAGACATCTGAAGCTGGTGTGATCCACCATATCCATGTTAAAAATGAGCTTCACTTGGAACCTCATGAGCCTATAGGCAGGTGACCGGCCACTATTAGTTGGGTCAGCAGGAAATGGCCATGGGTTGATAAAGTTGCTGTCTGCCTCACTTGTAGGAGCGCCAGCTCTGCCTGAGCCTCTGACAATGTTGAGTATTGGTATTTGAGCTGCTAGGGTAAGAGAGTTGGATGGTTACAAACTAACCATGACATGATGTTCTTAGAAGACAACCAAAAAGGTATTCCAGTTCCTATAAAGTAATTTTAAATGTTAAATACGGCAACGTTTAGCACAGTCCTATAATAAGAAATAGAAGCATTAAGTGTTGCAGAAATATTGCATCATACTCCCATCATACCTCGATCCTTTACAAAGGGACAAAGAACATCCTTGGTGCACTACAAATGCTTCTCAATTCTGGCAATTCTTTCAATGTCAGAAGGGTTAACTCTGGGAAAATTCATTTGTTCCTCCTATTATCTCCTCCATTTTCGCACAATCCTCAACTTCAAGCCATTCCAGGTTTACGAGACTCCAAGAAGACGGAGACAAGATTTCCATGCTATTGCATCTATATACATAAACCGATTGAGTGAATCGCGAAAATCAGTTTTGCACTACAAATGCTTGTCGAGTTTTATGAAAAAAAATAAAAAAGATATTTTAATATATTTTCAAACAAAGAAATAGTTTTAAAAAACATTATCAATAACAATTAGTATATTTGATAACAAATACTGATGACAGCATTGCAGCAGCACGTCGCATGACTACATTTTGCAACTGCCATATACTGTTGGAAAATTTCCTGAAGAACAAACATGCACTGTTCAAATCACTGTCATAATTTTGTATCTGACGCAAAGAAACAAGCACTGTTCAAATCAATGCTTATAAACCAAGAACTTGCCCAGAATTTTCCCAGAAATTCTAAGGGCTAAAGAACAAATACTCAACGAAAAATATTGAACAAGGGGCAGAATTTCTTGTTAGGATACTGCCATCCCTTCACTTTTATTTATAGAAGAAGATCAAAATACAAGAGTGATAATTCAAACCTATTACAATCTCTTCTACTTAAAACAGGAAATAAATATGCGAAAATAAAGCAACAAGATATGATCAAATATAATTTGATCTTACTTAACTAAAACATAAACTCTTCAATTAAAACAAAATAAAAACATTAAAGGAAAATTCTTGATGATCTTCGCAGCACCAGTTCTTCATGTCTGCAGGTTTGGAATCAGTTGACTTTGGTTGACTTTGATCATGCATTTTCAACACTCCCCCTTGATTCCAAGACTGCATAGCTGCACATTCCAATCATCTCTCGTTTTACCTTAGGTTGCAGATTATAGTATGGACTCCCAAACATTCTCAAGTGTTCTATGTTAGGTTTGTATCCATGCCATATTTCATAAGGTGTCTTCTCTCCCAAACCCTTAGTAACCATTTGATTTAGGAGGTAAAAAACTGTCTCTGCCCAAATTTTCAGAGGCAATTTCTTCTCATACAAATGGCATCTAGCCATCTCCACTAGAGTTCTATTTTTCTTTTCACTAACACCATTGTGTTGAGGTGAGTATGGTACTATAAGTTGATGCTTAATCCCCTCTTTTTCTAAATGCCCCTCAAGTTTATGAGTAGTGACCTCACCCCCATTGTAACGACCCGGATTTTTTTTTTTTTTTTTTTTTTTTTTTTACCATCCATAAATATATCTAACACATATGGTACCGGAAATCAGCGAACCTGATTACCTCACATCATCAGAATACCATCCATACAATCAACATTTCATTAAAAGTGGATCTTACATAAACATGTAGTATTATGGTTGCATAATTAGAAATTCATATTAAAAATATACATACATGGACATGAGGTTCCATTCCTATACTACTAATAGCCATTACGAATTTACACAAAAGGGTCTAATAAAAAATTATGTGTTCAGTACATTGATTCACACAAAATACATTGTGATTTAGAATGCATCTACATGGTTCCTTGCAAAAGTAGGTTCCCGTGTACCGGGTTCCTTAGACATCTCGTGGATGTGACGTCCCTACAGCAATACAAAACATTTAAGAAAATGTAATTACTTAATGATAATTATAATGGTAACTAAACGGTCCGGCGATTACAGTGAGGCATTAACATTTATAATTTCTTCATGTACTTGGTACAAATAGCTTGTAATGCATATAAATGCATCAATTTAACAGTAACATGTCCCGAGACAATAACATGTCTCAAGCACTAACAGTAACGGGTCCCTTAAAATCAATCTCGATCCAATCATCCTGGGTCTACAAAATCTTAAACATCGTTCTCAACTCAACCAAAATTAATAACCCGTCTATCCTCTAAAGACATATTTACTGAGGTTAATCGTTCATTCACCCCGGTCATCCTTTTCAAATGCCATTAGCCAAAGATAGTCAATCATTCATTCAGGCCATCCATTCGGGATGCCATTAGTCAAGCTAATCAATCATTCATGCCTGCCATCCATTTGGATGCCATTAGTCGAAGCTAATCAATCATTCATGCCTGGGCCATCCATTTGGATGCCATTAGTCGAAGCTAATCAATCATTCATGCGCCATCCCTTTTGATGCCATTAAAGCTAATCAATCATTCATGGGGTCATCCCATTTGATGCCATTAGAAGCTAATCAATCATTCATCAACATTTACACTTTCAACAATCGATATAGGTTCTTACACAATAGAGTAATATTCATGTTAAAGTATTTCCTTATTCAATGTATGAAAAAAGAAAGATGCAAGTCACCTACTTATTTCAACAAAATCACACATTGAAATCATAAATTTCAACACATAATCCCTCAACAAAATTCCTAACAAACCTGCTTTTTGAAACGAAACATTGTAATAGCAATAAATCACAATTAACTCAACAATTATCAAATACCAACGGTTAATATGTAGAAATACCCATTATATAAAACATATTCCAATTTCAGGGTATTTCAATGGTTGGATCTACCAAGATCGAGAGTTAAACCGAAGATCGACCTTAAAGCTGGAGAGCTACTGTTCAACATACATATCTCCTTGCCGGACTGTCGGGTTTCTCATCTCACCGTTCAGAACATTAATAACACTCGAGTAGCACCACATACCCAAATTTCAGCTTCATCCAACGGTGATATGCAGCAAAATAGCAGGCGGCTCGATCGCGTAAGAAAGCAGATTTTGCTATTTTCTTCAAAAGAAAGCTCACCTCTAACGGAGAAAAAACCAGGAAAATCCCTTCGGTGAATATGTAGTAACAACCAAGGCGAACACAATACTCAAAAAATAAGCTTGATCCAACGGTATGAAAAACTCTAAACTCAGTCGGCGGCGCAACACATTTGAAAAGAGTCTCAACAAATTCCAGAATTCATTCAAAATGCAATATCTCTCAAATGGTAAGAGATATGTAAAATCCCTACGGTCATCGTGTAGGTAGTATAATGAAGTACAACTTACCAAAAAATCAGAGTAATCCAACGGTGAACGGTAGAGGAACTGTCCGGCGACTCTGACGGGTTTGAGGGGGGTTTCCCGAAAACTTCAGATGATCAGGTTTCTCAAACGGCGGCAGATAATTATAATCCCTCCGGTCAGATGCTAGAAAATAGTGAGCTGCCCAACATATCCAAAACTCAGCCTAATCCAACGGTGGCCGGCAGAGATATGGCTGTCGGAGCGCAACCCCTCCTTCTCTTTTTCTCTCCAACCTCTCTAACTTATCTCCCTCACGTCTCATGTTGCTCTTTGAATCTAACGATGTTGGGATGCCTGAGCGACCTGTGGTTAATGATTTCTCTTCGCACGTTTTCATCTATCTTCTCACCTCTCTCGATATACTTAACAGCAACAAGTTCATCAGTCTGTTTATCCCTCATCAACCTAGCCACACCAAAATTCCCTGAACCAATATCTTTCACCAACTCATACCGGTCTCCATCGTGCATAATCGGCAGGTCCATTCCCGATCCCACTGTCATCGCCGATCCCTCCCTTTCTCCTTGTAACTCCTCTATATATATCTCGAAAAACCAAGCATCCACGAGAAGAAAAATAATAAAAATCAAAAAGAAGGCTCAATCAATGACTCACATTCTCAACCTCACTGGAGAGAACCCTTTCCAGAGAGATCGAATGGAACTATACGTGGACCAAAAAGATTCGATCCTTTAACAAAAAAAAAAACACGTGAATAGCTCACCTACCCTTTATGGGTTTTTAATTTATTTTTCTTTTAATTTAACACTTACATTTATTTCCCGGGGTTTACATTCTCCCCTCCTATTAGAAATTTCGTCCTCGAAATTAAATTAAGTACCTATTTCAGGTAATAAATGCAAATACATTCTCCTCACTCTATTCTTTTGAAACAAATTTAGGGCTGGCTGATCTTGACATCCTACTTCAGCTCAATTTCCAGGAATTCAAGTAAAAGCATTAAACATGACTGAATAGGCCTTTCAACTTTTCTTTTACCGGTAAATCGTTCAATTTCATCTCAGCTAAGTTTGCCGGAGATGAAAAGGCATGTTAACTGCTTATAAGTTTGACACAGATGAAAAGGCATGTTTGACAGAAACCATTCCTACCAGAAAAACAAGGCCATTCTCGGCTTCATCAGGCCCACTACATCAGCTCAATTTCCAAAATTTCAGGTGAAGGCATTATACATGACTTGCATTCAAGATTTCAAGGAAAGCTCTTAACTGACATTTCAGGAATAAGCTTTTCACCTTCTGTTACCATCAAATTGTCCAATTCACCTCAGATAAGTCTGCCTGATTAGTTTCAGGGAGGAAAAACTAATCAGTTGGCATCTACGTGGTTCCAACAAATAATTTCAAATATCAATCACTTGATAAATGCCAGCTACCATGCCGTCCAATACCATCCATGCAGCTTGGCATTGACAAGTATTGTTTGAATATAATTCAAATAGTTTTCTTGTTTGTTTCTCCTTACAAGTTTACCCCCAATGACAGAATCCTTTCTTCTTGTCAAAACAATGCTATCCTTCGACTCATCAAGCCCAGTACTTGTTGCTTGCTGCTTGAATGTGAGGAACATACCCCACTCTTTTCATTTCCAGTGATAAACTTTCTATGGTTGCATAGATATCCTCAGACTGATCATGTGAGTAATCACCAGCAACAAATATATGCATACTGTTACTAACTTCAATCCAACTGCATCCAGGCTTTTTTTTTCAGTCCCATTTGTTTCATTTCAGTTCGAACTCGAAAAACTTCATTCAAATTTCCAGAATCTTCATACAGATTTGTGAGGAGTACACGGTAACCAACACTTGAAGGATCAAGTTCAAATATGTGATTTGCCGCAACTTCTGCCAACTTTGTGTTGCCATGATTTTTTTGCAGGATGCCAGAAGAGAACCCCATATTCGATCATCTGGGGAACAAGGCATTGACATTATCAGATCATATGCTTGATTTAGATAGCCAGCTCGGCCCAGAAGATCAACCATGCAAGTATATTGTTCAACTCGAGGCGCAAGGTTATAGTCTTCCATCATGCTATTGAAATATTTCCACCCCGCATCAACCTTACCAGAATGGCTGCAGGTGGAAAGGAGGGAAGTAAGGGTTCCATGGTCAGGCTTTATGTTTGTTTTTTTTTTTTTTTTTCATCTTTTCAAATGTTGCAAACATTTCATCAGTGCAGCCATGCATTCCAAAACCCAGTAAGATTGAATTCCACGTAACTTCATTTCGTACAGGCAATTTTTCAAACACAGTCCATGAGCTACGTATGTCCCCGCATTTGGCATAGGCACTTATTAAAGAGTTGTTTACAAGAGTATTGGTCTCAAACCAATGCCGTAGTAGGTAGCAGTGGACCTCCTTACATAGTATCATGACTGACAAGTGAGTGCAGACAGAAAGAATACATGCCATGGTTACAGTGTTGGGCTTCATTTTTTTTTTTTTTTTTAGATTGCATATCACGAAATGCCTTTAAAGCTTCATCTGCACACTTATTTTGAGCAAATCCCGATATTAGCGCATTCCACGAAACCAGATCTCTGGTTGATAATCCATAAAAAACTTGTTGAGCATACTCCATGTCTCCACATTTTCCATAGAAATCAACTAGAGCACCACCAACAAAACATCAGAATCGAACCCCATCTTTATAGCAAATCCATGAATTGCAATCCCTCTAGGCTTAAGAGATAAGAATGAACATGCCCGGAGTGCAGCCAAAAGAATGACAGGATCTGGAAAACCACAATCCAACATAAACTCACTGAAAAATTGCAATGCTTCATTTGGGTAACCATTCTGAGCACAATTCAACATCACTGAACCCCACATGACTAAGTTATAATTTTGAGACCTTTTGAATATTTGCAAACTGGTTTCAGGATCACCACATTTAAAATACATCTCCATAAGAGCTGTTCCAACTCTTACATCATCATCCAGGCCAAGACTCAGAATGAGTCCATGGATTTGCTTTCCAACAGCTAAATCCAGCAACTGAGAGCACAAAACTAAAACAGCCACCACAGTTGAGGAATCTGGACTAATCCCTACTTTTAACATCTCAACAAACAATTCCAAAGCCAATGAAAGACATTCATTTGAAACATACCCCAAGATCATTACGTTCCATACCACCATATTCCTTCCCACCAACTCATTATCCCGAATTCTCTCAAAAACATTTTCAGCATTCTTTATATCTCCACATTTCATGTACATTTCAATTAACCCACTCACCAAGAACTCATCAGAATCCAACCCGTTTTTCACAAGGAACCCATGAATCTCTAGCCCATGAATCGAACACTTAATTGAAGCGCATGATGAGAGAGCAGCAAGACATGCCACACGATTATGATATGAACCATCACATTCCGTAATCATCCTTCTAAACATCACCAACGACTTCACATACTCTCCTGATTGACAAAACCCAGATATCATTGTATTCCACGAAACCGAATCTCTCTTCTCCATCCTTTCAAACATGTCAACCGCATCCTCAGCAGCCCCACATTTCCAATACATACCCAAAAGAGAATTCTTAACAAATATGTCTTGTAAGAACCCAAACTTCAACAAATGCCCATGAATTTGTTTCCCTTTATTAACATCATGAAGACCACCAAACGCCTTAATCAAACAAGGAAAGAACCTGAACTCTTCAACTGGAAAACCACATTCAATGAAATCAAGATACACTCTAATTGCATCCTCAAAAAAAACCCATCTTCTGTACACTCCTTAATTATCCTATTAACCTTTGAAACATCCATAACAGACTTCGTGGTCAAACGCCCACGTGAATAAGTTGATTTCTCCGATGGGTTTTCAGCTAATCGTAATGAAGTAGCATTATTTTGTAAACTACAAGAAATAAAAGTTGTCTTTTCAAGATTTCTGAGAGTTACCTTGTAAGGAACTGACACAAGTTTATGACTCGAGCAATGACTATTCCATAAAAGCACCATCTAAAAATATGTTCAGCGCAACCATCGGCGCTCCTAGGGAGATATATTGATTTGTCGCTCGCCTTCAAATGCCTCCGTTGGAGGCATATCTACCCGTCGAGAAGTAGAATTTTCCTGACCTCCTGTTGGTTCTCTCCTCTCGGAATGAACCAATACCGCGGGTATATAAAATGTAATATCTACCACGGAATCCGCTTCATACAGTCATATTGTAAACTCGACCCCCCTTCCTCATGTAAGGGTTGGGTCAGTCCTAGCTTGCTGTCTGGTTCGAACCATCCTATAATACCATTCAAAATCATCACAACAATGCCATTATCATTGAACCCCAGGATCAAGACCAGGTGCTCTGATACCAACTGTAACGACCCGGATTTTTTTTTTTTTTTTTTTTTTTTTTTTTTGTATAATATATATCTAAAACATATGGTACCGGAAATCAGCGAACCTGATTACCTCACATCATCAGAATACCATCCATACAATCAACATTTCATTAAAAGTGGATCTTACATAAACATGTAGTATTATGGTTGCATAATTAGAAATTCATATTAAAAATATACATACATGGACATGAGGTTCCATTCCTATACTACTAATAGCCATTACGAATTTACACAAAAGGGTCTAATAAAAATTATGTGTTCAGTACATTGATTCACACAAAATACATTGTGATTTAGAATGCATCTACATGGTTCCTTGCAAAAGTAGGTTCCCGTGTACCGGGTTCCTTAGACATCTCGTGGATGTGACGTCCCTACAGCAATACAAAACATTTAAGAAAATGTAATTACTTAATGATAATTATAATGGTAACTAAACGGTCTGGCAGTTACAGGAGGCATTAACATTTATAATTTCTTCATGTACTTGGTACAAATAGCTTGTAATGCATATAAATGCATCAATTTAACAGTAACATGTCCCGAGACAATAACATGTCTCAAGCACTAACAGTAACGGGTCCCTTAAAATCAATCTCGATCCAATCATCCTGGGTCTACAAAATCTTAAACATCGTTCTCAACTCAACCAAAATTAATAACCCGTCTATCCTCTAAAGACATATTTACTGAGGTTAATCGTTCATTCACCCCGGTCATCCTTTTCAAATGCCATTAGCCAAAGATAGTCAATCATTCATTCCGGCCATCCATTCGGATGCCATTAGCCGAAGCTAATCAATCATTCATGCCGGCCATCCATTTGGATGCCATTAGCCGAAGCTAATCAATCATTCATGCCGGCCATCCATTTGGATGCCATTAGCCGAAGCTAATCAATCATTCATGCCGGCCATCCCTTTGGATGCCATTAGCCGAAGCTAATCAATCATTCATGCCGGCCATCCATTTGGATGCCATTAGCCGAAGCTAATCAATCATTCATCAACATTTACACTTTCAACAATCTGATATAGGTTCTTACACAATAGAGTAATATTCATGTTAAAGTATTTCCTTATTCAATGTATGAAAAAGAAAGATGCAAGTCACCTACTTATTTCAACAAAATCACACATTGAAATCATAAATTTCAACACATAATCCCTCAACAAAATTCCTAACAAACCTGTTTTGAAACGAAACATTGTAATAGCAATAAATCACAATTAACTCAACAATTATCAAATACCAACGGTTAATATGTAGAAATACCCATTATATAAAACATATTCCAATTTCAGGGTATTTCAATGGTTGGATCTACCAAGATCAGAGTTAAACCGAAGACTGACCTTAAACTGGAGAGCTACTGTTCAACATACATATCTCCTTGCCGGACTGTCAGTTTCTCATCTCCACCGTTCAGAACATTAATAACACTCAGTAGCACCACATACCCAAATTTCAGCTTCATCCAACGGTGATATGAAGCGAAAATAGCAGGCGGCTCTGACTGGCAGAAGAAAGCAGATTTTGCTATTTTCTTCAAAAGAAAGCTCACCTCTAACGGAGAAAAACCAGGAAAATCCCTTCGGTGAATATGTAGTAACAACCAAGGCGAACACAATACTCAAAAATAAGCTTGATCCAACGGTATGAAAACTCTAAACTCAGTCGGCGGCGCAACACATTTGAAAAGAGTCTCAACAAATTCCAGAATTCATTCAAAATGCAATATCTCTCAAATGGTAAGAGATATGTAAAATCCCTACGGTCATCGTGTAGGTAGTATAATGAAGTACAACTTACCAAAAAATCAGAGTAATCCAACGGTGAACGGTAGAGGAACTGTCCGGCGACTCTGACGGGTTTGAGGGGGGTTTCCCGAAAACTTCAGATGATCAGGTTTCTCAAACGGCGGCAGATAATTATAATCCCTCCGGTCAGATGCTAGAAAATAGTGAGCTGCCCAACATATCCAAAACTCAGCCTAATCCAACGGTGGCCGGCAGAGATATGGCTGTCGGAGCACAACCCCTCCTTCTCTTTTTCTCTCTAACCTCTCTAACTTATCTCCCTCACGTCTCATGTTGCTCTTTGAATCTAACGATGTTGGGATGCCTGAGCGACCTGTGGTTAATGATTTCTCTTCGCACGTTTTCATCTATCTTCTCACCTCTCTCGATATACTTAACAGCAACAAGTTCATCAGTCTGTTTATCCCTCATCAACCTAGCCACACCAAAATTCCCTGAACCAATATCTTTCACCAACTCATACCGGTCTCCATCGTGCATAATCGGCAGGTCCATTCCCGATCCCACTGTCATCGCCGATCCCCTCCCTTTCTCCTTGTAACTCCCTCTATATATATCTCGAAAAACCAAGCATCCACGAGAAGAAAAATAATAAAAATCAAAAAGAAGGCTCAATCAATGACTCACATTCTCAACCTCACTGGAGAGAACCCTTTCCAGAGAGATCGAATGGAACTATACGTGGACCAAAAAGATTCGATCCTTTAACAAAAAAAAAAACACGTGAATAGCTCACCTACCCTTTATGGGTTTTTAATTTATTTTTCTTTTAATTTAACACTTACATTTATTTCCCGGGGTTTACATTTCAAATGTAACAGCCCGGCCCAACTTGCCATATATTGTCCGCTTTGGGCCTTACCGCCCTCACGGTTTTGTTCCTGGTGACGCGAGCCCACTTCTGAGCCTGACGCCCCAAAACGCGTATGACAAGTTAGCAACCAGCACTCCTTATAAGGCCAGCCACCACTCCCTCACCCGCCGATGTGGGATACTACAATCCACCCCCCTTAAGGAGCCCGACGACCCCGTCGGCACAACCGGACAGCCAGTGAGGTCGGCTCTGATACCAAAATGTAAATGTGCCCTGACCCTAACTTGCCATATATTGTCCGCTTTGGGCCTTACCGCCCTCACGGTTTTGTTCCTGGTGACGCGAGCCCACTTCTGAGCCTGACGCCCCAAAACGCGTATGACAAGTTAGCAACCAGCACTCCTTATAAGGCCAGCCACCACTCCCTCACCCGCCGATGTGGGATACTACACCCATCATCAGACTTCAAACCTTTCATCTTGGTTCTAGCTTCCCTCTCGGCTGCAACTTTGACTGTGTCAAAGGTATCAAACACTCCCCCTTTTTTCTCCTTTTGCTCTTGAATTTTAGGTAATCCAATCACCATCTCTAAGTCTATCATCTTCTTCATGGTAGCATAATTAAAATGCCCCAATCCCTTATCCCACAATACTGAATTTGAACTGTCAGTGATGTTCATGTTCTGATGTTCATACTTTAAACCGAGATCAAGCTTCGTTATACATTTTAGCAGTAAAACAATATGACTCCTTTATCATCTCTAATTGTGCATATGCCATCAATAAAGGACAATGAGTAACCATCTTCAAGCAATTGTCCAACACTCACTAAGTTTTGTTTAATTTTAGGCACATACAACACTTTATCAAAAGTTCTCATACTCGCCATAGTTTCAATGTCAACATCCCTCTCGCCTTCCACATCAACATACTCGACCATTTGCCAATTTTACTCTAGATTCATAACTTGAATCTAAAGTATTAAACATCCACACATCTGCAGTCATATGATTAGTGCATCCACTATCAACAAGCCAATTTGAACTTTTTTACCTCAACCTTGCTGCAATTCAGCTCAGCAGTAGCCATGAATAAATGTTCATCTTCCACTTCTGAATTTTTTTTCAATGTACACTTGCTTTCCAGTTCCAGCTTCACAGTAATTCAGTCTGCCTTAGCCATGAATAATTGTTCATCTTCCAGCTCTGAATTTTTTTGCAATGTACGCTTGCTTTTCCAGCTTCAGACTTTCGCGTTTGAGTTGCGTGAACTTTTGAATGTGCCCATACTCGCCGCATTGAGCATTCTTGAGCCAACACCTTGACTCAAGATGATTAGTTTTGTGGCAGTATTTGCAAGCAGGAAATTGATCATTTCTCTCCTCTCTTGCATTGAATTCGTTGGGATAGTTCCCGGGTTTTGTTGCCGCTTTTTGTTTTTGCGAATTCCTTCCAATTTCTACTCGTCACCATGACCAATTGTTGGAAAATTCTGATTTCGAGGTCTTCCTCTCAATCCCCGCCACGAAGGCTTCTTCACCGCGACTTTCATGCCTAAAAGCTTGCCTTTTGCTCCACTCGCTTGAAGAGCATTTATCAAGTCTTGAAGACTCATCTCTGTAAAGTCTTTAGAGTCTTCTAAAGAACAGATTTTGTTCTCAAACCTTTCGTAAACCGACGAGAACTTTTTTCCACCACTCTAGAGTCCCTCGAACTTCTTCTCCCAAAATTCTCATCCGGTTGACTAATTTGGAGATATTAGAGGAAAATTCTTTGATTGTTTCTGACTCCCTCATCTTCAACCCTTCGAATCGCCTCTTTAAGTTCAGAATCGCGATTCTTCTAGATTTTTTTCGTCACCTTGGAATTCGGCTTTCGGGCTTTATCCCATGCATCTTTAGCACTCTCACAAGCCATTATTCTTGTGAATATCTCTTCACTTCATCGCATTATGGATGCAGGTAAGTGCTTTGAATCTCTTTGCCTTTTCTTCATTGTGATACTTGATTTGATTCAAGGTGGGATTATTGTTCAAGGGATTTGGATCCTCGTTAGTCTCCACGACCTCCCACGGATCAAATGCCCCCGAGGTAAGTCTTCATCTTCACAGCCCACACACCATAATTTGAGCTCAGTGAACATAGGTGATTTTGACGAAAATGATGAGGAGTCCATCTCTGTCAAAACAGATTTTTCTTCTTGCAGGTATTCCTTGTACTGGAAACAAAGAACAAGAGTAGCAGTTGATGATTACAATCAATTGCGTATCTCTTAAAGAACAAATCAAGATAATTTTCTTGATTAAATTTCTAAACACTCGTGTTTCACTCACCTTCCCTTCAAAGTTAATAACTTTGAAAAATCTCACAATTCTCTCGTGTTTCTCACAGCCCTTCTAAGATCAATTTAGCTTTGATACCATTTGTTGGAAAATTTCCTGAAGAACAAACACGCACTGTTCAAATCACTGTCAGAATTTTGTATCTGACGCAAAGAAACAAGCACTGTTCAAATCAGTGCTTATAAACCAAGAACTTGCCCAGAATTTTCCTAGAAATTCTAAGGGCTAAAGAACAAATACTCAACGAAAAATATTGAACAAGGGGCAGAATTTCTTGTTAGGATACTGCCATCCCTTCACTTTTATTTATAGAAGAAGATCAAAATACAAGAATGGTAATTCAAACCTATTACAATCTCTTCTACTTAAAACAGGAAATAAATATGCGAAAATAAAGCAACAAGATATGATCAAATATAATTTGATCTTACTTAACTAAAACATAAACTCTTCAATTAAAAACAAAATAAAAACAAGAAAGGAAAATTCTTGATGATCTTCGCAGCACCCAGCTTCTTCATGTCCTGCGGTTTGGAATCGAGTTGACTTTGGTTGACTTTGATCATGCATTTTCAACATATACAAAGTGAAAATATTATTTTTTCCGAGCGCTTTAGTCGGTAGTCCAAATAAATATTCAGATTTGGGGACTCGATTGAAATTCGTCAAACTTCAAAATACCATATAACCAGCTTTGAAGAAGTCAAATTCCAATAGAACAAAAATAAAATAAATAAAAAACTCAATCTAAACAACGCTCCATACTCGAGAAAACCATCGGTAAGATAACCATATTAATTAAGAAAACAAATATTGAAGCATGAGGAGAGGGAAAGGAAACTAACCTCCACCGCCACCTTTCCCAAAGCAAAGAACATGGGGCGGGGAAAATCACGTAAAAGCAAACAGGGGGCCACAGGCAATGAACGTTATATAGGATATTGATGCTACCCTCCATAGTTTTGTTCTTGTGCAGAATCTGAAATTGGATTAGCAACATCGTTATCGCTTGAATCAGCGCGCGCTGCAATTAATCCAATCTTCGAGCTGTATGTTTATTTTCTGGAGGGCTGTCAATTGGTGCGCGGGCTGCATCTTGAACACCACGAATTTATAGCCACTTGAACCTCAAACGGAAGTAGAAGCCACAAAATTTACACTTGAAAACAGAGCAAGCAACTGAGTAAATTCAACAAAAATAATATTACTTTCTCTTCATGGTATCAGAGCAAGCAACTGAGTAAATTCAATCCAACCAAACACAGACATCACCCTAGCAAAACACAGCCATGGGAGATCATGCTGAAAACATAATAACCAACACAAACACACCTGCAAAACCAAAATGGGAAAACCCAAATCATCCCCTGTATCTTCATCACGGAGATCAGCCAGGGATAGTTCTTGTACCACAATCTTTGGTGGAAGACAACTACAGCACCTGGGTCCAATCCATGAGCATGGCCCTAACAGTCAAAAACAAATTTGGGTTCGTCGATGGGTCAATCAAAGAACCAACTGGAGATGAAATTGATGAGATGCAGCAATGGAAGCGCTGCAACAATTTAGTCAAAACATGGTTATTGGGGTCAATGTCGAAGGACATCGCCGGCAATGTCATCCATTGCAAGGATGCAAGCCAGATGTGGCTTGATCTCCAAGAGAGATTCTCTCATGTGAATACTGTTCATTTTTTTCACATCGAAAACGAAATTCATGGATGTGTACAAGGGAGCATGACTGTGAGTACCTATTTCACCAAGCTGAAGAGCCTTTGGGATGAACGGGACGCGTTAAGCTCCATTCCTCCATGTAATTGTGAGACAAAGAAACATATTGCTGCGTACATGGAGACCCAAAAGACAATGAAGTTCCTCATGGGTTTAAACGACTCATACGCTGCCGTCCGGGGTAACACCTTGCTATTGGAACCATTGCCCACTGTGAACAAAGCCTATTCTCTCATTCTGCGACATGAAAGGCAAGCAGAAATCTCAAGTGGAAGAGTCTCCACCCAACCAGAAGCAGCTGTATTTGCGGTAAAGAATCCGAACCGTGGGTCTGAATCAGAGGGGAGAGGCCTTCGGTGCACAAAGTGTAACAAGACAAACCACAGTACCAAGAACTATCGCGCCCATCTTAAATGCACGTTTTGCAGCTGGAAAGGTCACACTTTTGAACAATGCCGTAAGAGGATGGAAGCATTGGAACCTGATCAAAGCAATCCCTCAAGAGGCAACCAGGTTTCAACATACTCCTCTGACAAAAGGATGATGACGCCCAGTTTCCCTTTCTCACAGGAGGAATGCCAACAAATCCTCCAAATGTTGAGCAAAAACAGACCATCCATGGCCAACCAAGTCGGTAATTCTTCAAACCATGAAGAATTGTCAGGTAAAGCCTTCTCCCTTGTTTATAACGGCAAGAAAAACATATGGATCTTGGACAGTGGTGCCACGGACCACATGGTTGGTGACCCTAATTTGCTCACAAAATCTAAGAGGATTGAGAACCATACCGTTGAACTACCAGATGGTTCATTTGCTGCAGTAACTCACATTGGACAGATTGTCTTTTCTCCCAATTTTATTCTTGACAATGTCCTATGTGTACCTCTCTTTCGGCTAAACCTGATCTCCATTAGTAAATTGGCCTATGATTCCTTGTATATCACTGTTTTTCTAAGACAATTTTGTGTTATACAGGACCTACGATCGGGGAAGATGATTGGGATGGGATCTGAAAGGGAGGGCCTATATTACCTTGATCAACCAAGGAAAAGCACCTGCAATTCTATCCAAACCACAACCTCCGGTCTTTGGCATCAACGCCTTGGACATCCATCCAACAAAGCCTTTCAATTATTTCCCTTTTTCAAAAATAAATCTTGTGATACAAACAAGTGTTTAATCTGCACATTGGCAAAACAAACAAGGTCATCATTTTCTTTGAGTTCTATTTCAAGTAAAGCATGCTTTGATTTGATACATGTTGATATTTGGGGTGGTTATAAAATTGCTTCTCTCACTGGTGCGAAATATTTTCTCACCATCATAGATGATTATTCTCGAAGCACATGGGTTTATTTGATGAAACAAAAATCCGATACAAAGGATATTCTCATTAAATTTATTCGCATGATTGAAACTCAATTCAATTCCAAGGTCAAAATTGTGCGTAGTGACAATGGTCCTGAATTCAAACTTGAAAGCTTTTATGCTCTCACAGGAATTGTTCACCATTCAAGTTGCGTCAACACACCTCAACAAAACGGTGTTGTTGAGCGTAAGCATAGGCATTTGCTCAATATGGCACGTGCCTTACTCATTCAAGCCGGGTTGCCTAAACAATTTTGGGGGGATGCTATTCTCACTTCCGCATACCTCATCAACATAACACCAACCCCCCTTCTTCATGGTCAAACGCCATATGAGAAATTATTCCAACAAATCCCCAATTATTCTCACTTAAAGGTATTTAGTTGTCTATGTTTTGTTTCCACTCAAGCACAAAAGCCTTCCAAATTTGATGCTCAAGCAACTCGTTGTATTTTCCTTGGATACCCTTATGGTCAAAAAGGGTATCGTGTGTTTGATCTTGCTCATCATAAAACACTTGTATCACGGGATGTCATTTTTTTTTAAAATAACTTCCCATTTCAGCACACTACCGTTCCAGCTACACCACCACTCCCTAACCCAACCCATACTCACCTTTTACCAATTGATGATGATCCATTACCGGAGCCCACACCACCAGCCCAAACACCCGAAACCCATGAGACTACCCAACAATCACTAGCAGTTCTGGACCCTACAGCCACAACCCATGATCTTAACCAAAACCCATATCCTGTCAACCCATCACCTCCCCCGTCCCCAGCTCCCGTTAATCACACATCTCCGGTACCTTCTCAATCCCCGCTGCTACGGCGTGGTGCTCGTACCATTAAACAACCATCTTTTTTGCAGGATTTTCATGTCGAGGCTGCCCTCCCATCCAAACCTGCTCCTTCATCTTCCACGAATGTCGTCCGCACCTCAGGTACTGCTCACCCCCTTTCTCATTATTTGTCTTACTCTCGCCTTTCCTCTCCACATAAAGCTTTCATCACTCAGCTCTCTCTCCTCAAAGAACCCACTAGCTTTTCACAGGCCATTACCGATCCCAAGTGGTGTGATGCCATGCTCCATGAAATTGCAGCTCTTCAGGCAAATAAAACATGGACACTTATGCCCTTGCCGGCCAATAAACGCCCCATCGGTTGTAAATGGGTCTACAAGATCAAGCTCCGACCAGAGGGGACTGTTGAACGGTACAAGGCCCGTTTAGTGGCGAAAGGGTACAGTCAAATTGAGGGAACTGACTACAGGGAAACCTTTGCCCCTGTAGCCAAATTGGTGACTGTACGTGTGCTTCTCAGTGTTGCTTCATTGCAGGGATGGCATTTGCATCAATTGGACGTGAACAATGCATTCTTGCATGGTGACCTTGTTGAGGATGTCTACATGACTTTGCCTCCCGGTTTTGGACGAAAGGGGGAGACCCGTGTGTGCAAGTTAAACAAATCCTTGTATGGCCTGAAGCAGGCATCCAGACAGTGGTTTCTCAAGCTATCAACCTCTCTCAAGACTGCTGGGTTTCATCAATCACTGTCAGACTACTCACTGTTCGTCCGAAATCGTCAAGGTAGTTTTATTGCATTACTGGTATATGTTGATGATGTGATACTGGCTAGGAATAATCTGCAGGATATTGAGGAGACTAAGCAATTCCTCTCCAAGAAATTTAAGCTCAAAAACCTGGGACAACTTAAATACTTCTTGGGCATAGAGGTTGCACGATCCAAACAGGAGATAGCTTTATGCCAACGGAAATACGCACTTGAAATACTAGATGATGCCGGGTTTCTAGGTTCTAAACCTTCAAGGTTTCCAGTGGAACATAATATTTCACTTACACAGACAAATGGAACACTGCTAAACAATCCATCATCATACAGGCGTCTTGTGGGTCGATCAATTTACTTGACCATTACAAGACCTGATCTAGCGTATGCAGTACACATGTTAAGCCAATTCATGGAGAAGCCCAGACAGCCACACCTTGAAGCAGCACATAAGGTCCTCAGGTATATTAAACACACACCTGGGCAGGGCATATTTTCCCCTTCCACAGGGTCATTACAGCTTCAGGCATTTTGCGATGCCGATTGGGCTCGATGTGTTGACACAAGGAGATCAATAACCGGATATTGTATTCTGCTCGGGAAAGCACCAATCTCTTGGAAAACGAAGAAGCAAAATACAGTATCTCGATCAAGCACAGAAGCAGAGTATCGCTCCATGGCCACTACTTGTTGCGAGATAACATGGCTGAGAAATGTTTTGAAAGATTTGAGGATAGACCACACACAACCAGTCACACTCTTTTGTGACAACCAAGCTGCCATGCACATTGCTTCAAATCCGGTGTTCCATGAACGCACGAAGCACATAGAAATAGACTGCCACTTGGTACGTGAAAAGATTCAAGAAGGGATGATACGAACAGCCTATATACGAACCACAAATCAACCAGCTGACCTATTCACCAAACCATTGAGTTCTACGCAGTTTGAAATGCTACTCAGCAAGTTGGGTGTCATAAACATACACTCCAACTTGAGGGGGAGTGTTGAAGAAGATCGCACAGAATGAGCAATCAATATTCCAGAATAGGCAATGAATATCACAGATTTGTAATTAATTATTTCTTACCTATTGTATCTTGATTTGTCGTAACTATAGGCAATAGAATAGGATCTTGCTCTTACAATCCCTGTATAAATCTGTATCTATGATTCATGAATAACATACAATTTACCAGTTGTTCAACAATTACTTTCTCTTCATATTCCACTGCAAAACAGCATCACCATCAGTCACCACAAGCCTGTAGTCACCATCTGAACTGTCATTATCAGCGGTATAACAGTCCATTGATGTCCCAACAGCCAAACTCTGTCCTATGACAATAGTATCAGTTGGATGATCAAAACTCCCCCATAAAGAAGCATTGTTCTGTCAAGTAGTACAAGGTTCCCTGAATCTCAAGTCGCATAGCGTAAACCCGAGAGCTTGAGTTTAATCCTTGCGTTGACCATGCTACTGGATGTATTGCTAGAACTATCGCTATAGATAATGGCAAGACCATTTGCGATCAAGTACGACTTATCGGGAATCTGAAATGGGGTGGTTCTTGTTAGCTATCCAAATGATAGCATCGGACGTAACATGAGTGATACTGAAATAATATGGAGAGCTCTCTTCGAGATTGGATATGGAGGTCGTGAAGTTTCCATTAGACGAGATCAAGAAAACACCGGGATCGGGTCAATGTATTGAAAATGTGAAGCGATGAAGGGTTGTTTGATGGTTTGAATAGTGATGGGGCCTGAGAGGTAGAGGTAAGGAAGGAGTGCGGAAGAAAAGAAGAGGAACAAGGAGGAGGAACCCATAAAGACAGAGAAACCAAGAGAAGATTATAGTAGGTGGTTTGAGGTTTGATTAACATTTGTTTTTTTGAGTTATCAGGAAAATTTTAAGATTTTGAGAGTTCACATTTGACAAAGGTTTACTGTTTGAGAGATGGTGCTGACCCCATGACAATAGAAAGTTTCTTCCCCGCCAAGTTGCAGTGAAGATGGGCTAGCTTGTCAATGGTGGTTGGATGGCGGATAATAAATAATGGCATCAAACATGGAGGCAGAGGACAAGGTGTCTGTCATTGGGTTGACCAAAAGGGATGTATTCTCATGTCTCCACTTGACACTAATTAGTTGTTTATTCTCATGTCTCCACTTGACAATAATTAGTTATTAGTATTGTGGTTATGATTGTTTTTGAAAGTGTTTTTTTATTCAGAAATATATTAAAATGATATTTTTTTATTCTTTTAAAATTATTTTTGATATCAACATTTGAAAATAATTTAAAAACTCTAAAAATATTTAATTTAAAGTAGAAAATAATTTTTTTTGAATTTTTTTAAAAGTACTTTGAAACACAATGTCAAACTGGGTTTAGGTTACTATCCCACTGCACAGTGCAGGTGTTATATTTTTTTTTTAGAAAAACATATTTATTTATATAAATGTTTTTATATAGTTGAAAGAATTTTATGGGGAAATCAGAAAATTATATTTATATGTAATTAAATAAATTAAACATCATATATGTTAATAAAAACAATCATAAATAGTAAATTAAAAATAATACTACAAAAATCAAAATACTTTATGCTTGCTAATTTCTTTTATTAAAATAATACTATAAAATCTTATGATGAGAAGAGCAAGTTTGAAGTCATTTCTTGACTGTTAATTAGAACACAAAACACCATAAATTACTTTTAAGGTATTAGTAAAAAAACTATTTTTTTTATTTGGCAGAATATTATACCTGCTTAGAAAATCTTTTTTTTTATTATAGCACAAAAAAACTATAAATTATTTTTGAGGTATCAAGAAAAAAATATTTAAGTTGACTGTATATTATACTTCCTAAGACTATTATTTTGATTTTTCAACTATGAATTATTTTATAATTGAAGAGAGTTTTTTTTTTATTTCTATAATAAAAGATATCTTTGAATTAAGTTATGTGTCAATCAATACTAAATTCTTTTTGAGGTGATTTTAAAGATGTATTTTTCACTCGGTTTAATATATTAAAAACAATTTAATAAATACATTTTAAATACAAGAGCAAGATCTAAACTCAACAAATTAAAAAAGGATAAATCTTATTTTTCTTCTTGAATGCAACACAAAATATTAAAAAATATTTAAAATTGATGACCCAAATGCTAAGTTATCTTGCTTGCAATTCTCATCTTTGATTTAAATCCCAAATAAGGGTTTTAGTAAGAAAAAAAACTTATAAATACCCGCGTTTGTTGACCTAAAACCAAATGTATCCATCATAGATCCATTCAGTGTTAAAAAAAGTCAGAGTTTGGCTAGGCTAAGGTTAGGGCATGGAGCACAGTGCTGAGAGCCGACAATTGTTTTACACAAACAAGGAAAGTTTGACTAATGTTTCTGGTTGACATGGTTTTGAGAGTTCTTTGTCCTACTCTCCAACTTGCAGAAAACATTAAACTCCGCTGCTAGAAGATCACGGATGCAGCAAGTCCTAAACCACTACCGGAGCGTTGACTTTCGATTAAGGGAAGGGTTTCTTGTGATTGCATTCATTATGAACAGTCCTTAAATACGGAGGGCCACCTTGACCAAATCACTTTGCGATACAATCCTTAATGAGGCTTTTATTTCTGTCCCAACAACGAGTCCACAGATTGGTAGAAGGTCAGATCTTCTCTTCAATGGTGCCATCAAGCAAGCAAGTTATAGTGAGTCTGAGGAGAATGTGAGAAATAAAAAGCAGTAGCAATTTGAAGTGTTGAGGTTGAGTTTCGAGGAATAACTATGGTTTATGTAAATAGTTATAGTAAGATTGGTTCTGCATTGTGATAATAAAGCTGCAATTCCAATGTATTAAAATTTAATTCAACAAGGCTTGAAGCAGTAGCAATTTTAAAATTTAAAATTTAATAAAATACATCGAGATAAATCAACATTTCATTCAAAAAATCTCTAATAAAGAGTTATTTGTTTCCCTTTTGTTGGATCAAAGGATCAATTCACTATATGTTTTCAAAGAGAGTCTTCAATAAAAGCTTTCACGGCCCACTTGACAAGTTGAACATCGAAGATATCTTTGCATTAACTCGAGGGGAGTTGTGGTTTGACTGAGATGGTGTTGGAATTAACTTTATTTTCCTTCCATAGTTATGCTTTAATTGTACATTAAATACTCTGTTTTGTATACACGAAAAAGAAAAACGAAAGAAAATAAAAATGTGGGTTAAGTTTGGCATACCAACGTTGATTATAGTCTCTAATATCATCACAAGCAACCACTGCTAAAAAGATTCATACATCTAGGAGGGAGCTTAATAAGGTAGCAATTATCACACCTTCTACACTGGCTGGTCCAGACAAATGCCATTTGAACCTCGAAATGGAAGTAGCAGCAGCAAAATTTGGCAGGAAGCTACACCTTCACCACTTGATCTAATTTTTGATGTTTAATATAGAATGATGGAAGAACAGAGTGAATGAACACATGAGATCCATTATGAAAATAAAAATGTATTCTTTCTGTAACACCAAAACACACATACAAGGTATTGTCAAAATCCGTGGATTTAAGTTAAGCATCCTCCTCGCCGTACACCATGAAATGATTAAGTTGTCGGGCTTAAGATGTCTATGCATGAGACCAAGTGAACAACAACCCTCAAAAACACCAGCGGTATTCCTTGTCTTTCCGACATTCATTAAATAAGAGGCTTCTCATCCTTCACCATCCTCCTACAAAAAGATCACCACGTAATTAAAAGCCATAAACTTTGAAATCAATCAAATTCTCAAAATTAATTCACAAGGTGAATTTAATGCTAAACCAAGCCGTGAGGGGTCTACCTTAATTGTGTCCCACGACCATGCAAGGCCATGAAGGACATCCTTAGCATCAGGATGCTCCCACTCCACTACTGACTCGCACCTTGTGACTCCACTACTGATTTTGAAGTGATTGTCAGAAAAAAGAGCCTGGCAAGTAATTTAAAATAAAAGAATATTGAAGAAATTCTTCTCGTTTTGAAGATAAGGCGTTGAAATTGTAATTCTTTTGCTTCCTTGTGAATCAAACTTAGTGTAGACAACAAGGCTTGAATCAGGAAGAGGTTTGGTTATAAGTAGACAGAAAGATTCAGAGAGACAGGAAGAGGCTATGTACCCAGATATCCCACAGCAGTAATATTTTCGTGCTCAATTCAAGAGAATTATATGAAATTGTCTGACATGAGACTGGAGAAATTGGGATTACTGAAGAATCCACCGGTTCTTGTGCCAGGGGGGCTCCAAACCCAGAGCTATTCAGAGTGTGGATCCCATGGCTTTCCCGCATTCATCATCTCTTCTCGAAATGCCTGAGCAACAGACATTCTGCAGGTCAAGGGAACTATTATCTTCCATGTTAACCAGTTGATCTGAAACAAATATAATACCAAACCTCCTCGCAGGACTGCCAAAAGGAATCATTCTAAATCTATCATAACCATGAATCTTAAAAGAATGTCTAGCAATCAAGCTCTTTGCAGCAAAATCATTCTCAACGATCAATATCTGATGGCACAGAATCGAAAATAGACAAGTGCAATTCAGCAGAGAATTCACAATCTTTAAAATTCAAAGATGATTACAGACAGAGAGAAAAAATCTCAACATACAGGTTTCTATGGTTGGTTATTGTTAAGGAACCATCTCACCTTAAAAGTTAAGCTGATAGGTGAGGCCCCAGAATATGATTATATTATACTTTAACACACCCCCTCAAGTGAAAGCCCTTTGAGTTTGAAACTTGCACAGGCTCACACTATCTTGTACTTGATTTTTATCAAATAGAATGGGGGTGGTGAGATTCGAACTCGTGACCGCTAGGTCAACAAGGCTCTAATACCATGTTAAAAAACCATCTCACCTAAAAGCTTAAGCTGATAGGTGAGGCCCCAAAATATGATTATATTATACTCTAACAGTTATGTTGGTGAGAGCTTTCAGAAATGGACTAGACAATTGATTCTCCATAAGAGAGCTGCATAGATATAGTACGCAAGGATGAAACTTCAGGTTAATCATCTAAATTTTAAAGAGAGGAGGGAAAAAAAGAAGGGAATTTTTGTACAAATAATAAATAAATAAACAGAGAGAATCAAGTTTTTCTAAGGTTGGAATGATAACAACAAAATAAGCGAAAATTCTAATATATATATATACATAAATTTTAATGAGCGAAAAGGATGCAGATGTATTCACAGGTTTTATTTTTTATAGAATAACAATCATAATTTTTTTTTTTTAGGATGTTTATTAAATAAGATAAAATTCTACCTTAACTATAAAACAAAATAAAAAACCAAATTTACAAAAAAAGAAGAAGCATGAAATCCAATAATAGAAAAGGAATATCATAGACAAGAAGTACTTGAGGTAAAATATAATTATTGAATAGTAGTTGAGGTTAATTCATTAAAATCAAATAGAGGTAGACAAATTATGAGAGAGAGAGAGAGAGAGGAATTAAGAAACGATGCTTACCAATGAAAACTCCACAAAGGGACGAGGGACATCGCTAGTGTTATGAAATAACTCACTGCAATTTAAATGTTAAGCTGGTTAAATACGACAACGTCTAGCACAGTCTCTTTAATAAGAATAGGAGGCAGTAAGTGATGGACGGTTGTAGAAATATTACATCAGACTCATATCATACCTGAATCTGTACAAAGGGACGAAGAACATCCTTGGCATTAGGATGCTCCCACTCCACTACTGATTCCCACCATTCTATTTTGTTTATAAATATTCTTTGAAGAGAAGGGGGAGGAGATGGCTCGCCATTATCAAGCAACGGTAGACAAATTGGCATCCTCTTCAGCTTCTCACAATACTGTACACTAATTTCTTCTAGAGAATCGCAAATCAGTTTTGAACTGCAAATGCTTTTCAGTTTTGGTAAATTTCTCAATTCTAGTTCTTTTAAATTTGGGAGTTTGAATTCGCTGCTAATACTTTCTTCACCCATAGCCCCTTCTTCATCTGATCTTGTTCCTCCTATTATCTCCTCCATTTTCCCACAACAAGAAACTTCAATCCTTTCCAGGTTAACGGGAAAACTCCAAGAAGATGGAACCAGGATTTCCATGCTATTGCATTCATCTGCTACAATATTTTCAAGAGAATCGCAAATAAGTTTTGAACTGCAAATGCTTTTCAGTTTTGGTAAATTTCTCAATTCCAGTTCTTTTAAATTTGGGAGTTTGAATTCGCTGCTAATGCTTTCTTCACCCATAGCCCCTTCTTCATCTGATCTTGTTCCTCCTATTATCTCCTCCATTTTCCCACAACAAGAAACTTCAATCCTTTCCAGGTTAACGGGAAAACTCCAAGAAGATGGAACCAGGATTTCCATGCTATTGCATTCATCTGCTACAATATTTTCAAGAGAATCGCAAATCAGTTTTGAACTGCAAATGCTTTTCAGTTTTGGTAAATTTCTCAATTCCAGTTCTCTTAACTTTGGGAGTTTGAATTTGTTGCTTTCTTCACCCATAACCCCTTCTTCATCTGATCTTGTTCCTTCTATTATTTCCTCCATTTTCTCACAATCTTCAACTGTTATCTCTTCCAGGTTTACGAGGTTTGGTAGCAAGACAGCAGGTAACAACTTCTTCATACTTCTACATCTATAGCATTCAAGCTCTTTAAGAATAGAAAATATACCATTATAAGATGGAGACGGTAGTGGAGCAGAGCATAACCATAAAGATGAAACCAAGCTCTCCAAGCTATTGCAATCCACAATGTGGATGGCCTCCAGTTCAATTGAATGCTCTATTAGAGAGGAAACATCACATGAACATTTAGAAATAAACAGTTGTTGAAAGTCATATAGGAACAAGACTTGAAAATCTCCATCTCCATTGTTACACAAATTACCCAACCAAAGTGCTTTACTTTTTCCATAACCACTCTTCATTGCACTATAAACTTTCACATTCCGTAGTCCTACAGCAATACGGTATGAACTTAGTGACTGGGACTTTTTCCGAGAAGTGATATACTCCACAAAGTCAGATCGACCTTCAAAATGGCATACCAAATGCTCCAACTCCCTCAAGCATCCTACTTCTTTTCCCTTAACTGTTACTGGATTGTATGTTCCAGCAATTGACATATCCTCTAGTATAAAGACTTGCAGGTGAGAGAGTTTTGGTAATACCCCGCAAGGAAACTCCTCTTCACCACATCCATTCATCCTTAGATACCTCAAGCTGGATAGACATTGCATGCCTTGAGGCATCTTTTCGAGTTTCATAGTACTAGAGAGATCTAACCTCTTCAGTACTCCGAGCTTTTCTAATGATGGTACATGCCTTAATTTGTTGCATCCTTTAAGCAATAATGCAGTGAGACTCACTAGTTCAGAGACAGAATCAGGCAACTCTATGATGCCTGTGTAAGATAAATCAAGAACCTTGAGCCCATGCAGTTGTGTGAAAAACGAATCTGCAATAAAATGCAACCCTCCATTATCAAATAGAAATAGAGTTGAAAGATTGGGACATCTTGGTGAATGGCTAGAAGGAATTTGCTGGAAATCACAACCAGTCAAAGAGACTCTTACTAGATTCTCTTTCCACATATCCACAACAGGTAATCCATCACTATACTCCCCAACCATGACTGGAGAGTTCGTTTGGAGTATTTGGTGGGCCATGTCTCTAATCAAGTCATGCATCTTAACAAATCTATAATTACCATACTTCCTAGCAGATTCTAATAAACAAATATTTTCAAGTTTATTAAGCACAGTGTGGCCCTCATCAAATGTTGCTTGCCTGCTCCTCCTTTCTTCAACTATTCCTTCATCGATCAAATAACCTATCAGCTCCTCCCTATCAATCAGATAATCTTCTAGAAATATTGCACAGTATAGAAGACATTGTTGTAGCGCCGAATCATTATCTAACCGATCATAACTAAACCTCAACAACCGGAACACCTCATTTTCCATGTCTCTAAATTTTGATTCTTTCAATTTCTCCAATGTATTCCTCCACTCATGTGGGTCATCCACTCCCCTCATGCTTCCTGCCATTGTAATAATTCCTAATGGCAAACCAGCACATTCCCTTACAACATCCACGGCAATTCGTTTCACTTCTGGAGAAAGTGCTATGTCATGTCCAAGTCTCTCAATAAACAATGTCCAAGCTTCTTCCTCCAAAATACGGTGCACTTTGATGGCGTGTTGGGTTTTCATCTTTCGACAAATCTTTTTTGATCGGGTTGTAAGAATCAGCTTGCATCCCTCAGCTTGGTCAGGAATTCCCAGCTTTTGTTGGTCAAAAGCCTCCCACAAATCATCTAAAATCAAAACCCATTTATGTTGTTTCTTCATTAATTCTTTTTTCAACGCGACCACTCTATGCACCTCATCATCTTCATTAGAAAGATCTAAACCAATACGCCTTGCCAAACTTGTCTGCAATCTATTCATGCTGGTATCTTGTGATGCAGTAATCCAGTAAACACGATGAGTCTTTGGTGTTTCTAGAAGCTGATTATATAAGTGTGTCACCAATGCAGTCTTTCACACTCCGCCCATCCCATAGATGCCAATACTTGAAACTTCATCGCCCATCAACAAAGACCAGATAAACTTCTTATTGTCTTCGAATGCTTGACCCACCAGCTTTGTCGTTGGCAGTGCATCTCCTTTGATCTCATTTGTGTTGCCTACAAGCCCTCCAAAAGAGCTAGATCCTGCACCAGGCTGCACTACTCCTCCAGTCCCATTATCTATACCATCCTCCATTAAACAGTCCTCAAAACTTCTCATGTACTCTTCCAAACTTCTTCCAGGTGCGTGACCCATTGTCTCTGCTGCTGGTGTCGTTCCTGCATCTCCCGCCATATTGTCAACTTCATTGCTTTTTTCTTGTGGAGTGGTTGAAATGGCATTATCATTAACATTGCTTGAACTTGCTGTGCTTTTTTTTCTTTTGTTGCCACCATGCATAGCTAGAAAAGCTGCTTCTTGAACTTGTTTAGGCACCTATCTACAAATGGCAACACCATACCCTTTCTCTCCTGATAAATGCCTTTTGATCCTTGAAATGGAAGTTTCCTTAGCAAATTGCTTCTCGCAATACAAACACTTCATCTCCTTAATATGATGCCAAAATGGATCATTTTGTCTTGCCATTTTCAGCTCTATCTTTTTTGGCCCTTCAAACATTAGTAAAAAATTGTCAAAAATAGTGCATAAAAATGGATGTTGAAAATAAGAGCTTGATAGGTAGGCACTTAATCATATATTTTCCTATAGAGATGTACTTTAAGCAGATAAAAAATCATAACAAATGTTGAATAAATTAAGCTTGTTTTGAAGACAAGTAGTTGAGGTTGATAGCAAAATGAACATGTAAGAACAAAACTAATAATATGAGTTCTAAAATATATTAAGCAACACATATATTTATGTTCTAACTGATCAATCAAGAATCCTACTTACCAATTCTTATGATTCGTGCACTTGCTATTCTTAACAATAGTAACATGTCAAAAACAAAGGCAACAACAAAATGAAGAATAAATACTTTACCTGGATTAACTTGTGGACGCACCCCAATATTGAAATTCTGGGAAATCTGATCTGAAAATGTAATCAGAAGAATATGAGAAAGAGTAGTCAAACTAGTCACCTATCAAGCTGACAAGAGGCAATCAACAGACAAAATAAAACCTTTTAAGACAAGTAGTTGATAGGAAAATGAGCATGTAATAACAACGCTATGATATGAGTTGAGTTCAGTTATATAACTAAGTTGTACCTGATCAATCAAGAATCTTACACACAAATTCTACAACCAGACGGGCACTTCTATTTGGAAGAGCCAAAACAAATAGGCGTGGAAACAAAATTAGTAGTAGAAACACAAGAAAAGAAAGTAGAATTTACCTTGCAAGCAAGCAACAAAGATGGCTGAACTCCAGATGAGATGATTCGATTCAATCAGAAACCGGAAGCAGAGGTCATCCGAAAGGCTTAAGAAATTTGGTGAGGGGAAGTAGGAAGTCAATGGTATACAGAGAGATCAAGCAGAAGATAATGTCAATGTTGCAGTATGGCCAGATCAATGATAATTAATTATTGTATTGTTTAATAAGAAGGAAGTTACTTGGAAGGAAGCGACAGCTTTCCTACCAGAGATTATATTATAAGATATAGCAAGTTGCTTTTAACCTTTAATTATAAGATGTATTTTTCACTCGGTTTAATATATTAAAAACAATTTAATTAGATCCCTTGTGCCACAGGTGTCCTAACTCAAAGCTATGCAGAGCGTGGATCCCTTAGCTTTCCCCACATGCATCATCTATCCTTATTAACAATACACTAAAACATATGGGGAAAGCACTGTAGCTCCCCCTCGCATATTTCACTGTTGATTGCTACAGTGCTTCCCTGCTAAAGTTTTTTTTTTTCATTCCCAGCTACAGTGCATTTTTTTCCTTGCTTTCCTGTTACAGTTTTTTTCTTCTTTTTTTCCCCGTGTTTTTTTTTCCCTAAAATATTTTTCCCCTGTTATACTTTTTTTTTTTAATTTTTTTTCCACTTATATATTTTTTGTTTTATTTTTTATAACCGGGGTGTCCAGACCAGCTTAAGCGCACCACAACTAATTCCCGAACCCAATTTTTTTTCGTGTTTTTTTCTCCTAAAACATTTTTTCCCGATTATACTTTTGTTTTATTTTTTTCCACTTATACATTTTTTTTTGTTTTTTAGTGTCCGGGTCAGCTTAAGCGCACCATGACTAATCCCCGGACTTATTTTTTTTTCTTTTTATAACCGGGGTGTCCACACCAGCTTACGCGCACCGCGACTAATCCTCGAACCCATTTTTTTTTGATAATCGGGGTGTCCGGGTCAACTTTCGTTCCCTTGCTTTCCCGCTACAATACTTTTTTTACCTTTTTTTTTCTTATTATGCTTTTTATTTTGTTTTTTTTGTTTTCAGCTACAATGTTTTTTTTCCATGTTTTTTTCCCCCTAAAACATTTTTTTCCCCGGTCATACTTTTTATTTTATTTCTTTTTCCACTAATATATATTTTTTGTTTTGTTTTCATAACTGGGTTGTCTGGACCAACTTAAGTGTACCACAACTAATCCCCGAACCCAATGTTTTTTTTTTGAAAGCTTTTTTTTCATGCTTTTTCCCCTAAATCATTTTTCCCCCAGTTATACTTTTTTTATTTTTTTTTCCACTTATACATTTTTTTTTGTTTTGTTTTTTATAACCGGGATGTCTGAGTCAACTCAAGCGCACCATGACTAATCCCCGGACCGATTTTTTTTGATAACCAGGGTGTCCAGGCCAGCTTACAAGCACCACGATTAATCCTCGGTCCCACATTTTTTTATTTTGATAATCGAGGTATCCAGATCAGCTTTCATCAAATATTTTTGTGCATATTACAATAACCATAATACCCTCAAATAAGACAAAAAACCAAGAATTGTCAATGGGGGTGTCTCGGTGATTTCACTTTTTTAGTGCACGGTAAAATAACTTTTGTAGCCTTAAATAAGACAAAACAAAAGAGTTACCTACGGGGTGTTTCAAACATTTCACATTTCACTATACATGCATAAGAGAGAGTTTCACTCTCATTTTACACCATCAAAACTAAACTTACTATATTTTTTAACGCAAGTTGCATTTAATACAAATAAAAATAACAATAAAAATTAAAAATATAAACTAAGAGCATAGGTATATAGATACAAACAAAAAATTAAGAACTATCTCAGAAGGACTGAAAAAATCAAGGGATCAAAACTAAATTAAAAAATTCAAATTAAAATACAAAATAAGAAATTATATATGTTAAAAATAGACTCCATTCATATATTCCATCCACTCCCCTCAAGCTTCCTGCCATTGTAATAACTCCCAATGGCAAACCAACACATTCCCTTGCAATATCTACTGCAATTAGTTCCATTTCTAGAGAAAGTGCTATGCCATGTCCAAGTTTCTCCATGAACAAAGTCCAAGCTTCTTCCACTGAAAGCGACTTCACTTTGATTTTTCTTTGGCTATGCATCTAGTGACAAACCCTTTCAGATCGAGTTGTCATAATCAGCTTGCAACCTTTCACTAGGTCAGGAATTCCAACTTCGTATAGCTCAAAAGTGTTCCACAAATCATCTAAAATGAGAATCCATTTTTGTTTCAGTCCTTAGTTCATTTGACAATTTGGCGACTCTCACGCGTAACATCATCTTCACTTGAAAGATTTAAGTCAATACATTTAGCAATAAGATTTTGCAATCTTTCAATGCTAAAATCTTGAGACACGGTCACCCAGTATACAAAATGACAAATGTCTCGTCTTTGTAGAAGCTTATTATGGATATGTTTCAGCATTGTCGTTTTCCCGACTCCCCCCATTTCGTAAATGCCAATTGTCGAGACTTCATCATCCATTAACCAAGACCATACCTCATTTGTATTCTGTTCAAATGCTAGACCCACTAGCTTTGTAGAGATAGTAGGTAATGGATCTCCTGGAGTGTCATTTGTGTTGCCTACAAGCCCTCTAAAAAAGCTAGCTCCTGCACCAGGCTGCACCACTCCTCCAATCCCATTATCTATATCATCCTCCATTAACCATCTATTGAACTCTTCCAAACTTCTTCCAGGTGCGTGACACATTGTGTTGTCTACAAGCCCTCCAAAAGAGCTAGCTTCTGCGACAGGCTGCTTTAATCTTCCACTATTGTTCTCCTCCTCCTCCACTGGTTTTGTCCTCACTCTAACCATGTTTTCCACATCATTCATAATTACATCATTGTTTTCTGACTCTAGAAGAGCATCTCCTTGTTGTGCCATCACTCCATTGCTTGATCCTGCTACAGTTGTCAGGTTTCTTCTCTGGAGGGCCATGGTCAATTGCAGCACGGGCTGCGTCCTGGACATCTTGGGGCACTTGTCCACAAATTTTAACACCTCGGCCTGCCACTCCTGATAAATGCGATTTGATCCTCGAAATGGAAGTATGTTGGGAAAATAAATGCCCACAAAACTTGCACGTCATGCTACCACCATCCATCTTTTCAACATATTCCCAAAATGATCTTTCAACATTTTGATCAGTGTCTCTGTAGCAAGAGAAAAGGAAAAACCTTGTCAACAGGATGAGAAAAAAAGGGCCAAACAATCAATAAAAACTGAAGGAAGCAACATTCAATGAAAAGGGAAAGGTTGAAACTAAAATAACAAGTCAAAGAGAGCAAAGAAATTAAAAAGCAAAAACAATGAATTAAAGGTTTAGGGTCAATTTAGTGTGAACTCCATAAGTCATGGATTATAAAAACTGAGAAAGATGGATTGATTTATTCATGGAAACTATTGATGATCCTAAACCACAAAGTTTTGAAATAAAATTTATACAACGTGTGTTTTACGTAAAAAGATTCAAACAATAGTTACACGTGAGAAACAGAAACACCAACAAAACGAAGAAGATCAAGTATAGATACTTTACCTGGTTTCAAGATGTCCTACAAGAGCTGCTTTGCTCAAGCAAGATTATTCAGGAAAAAAAAACAGAGAGAGCAGAAAGCACAAAGCGAGAGAAGAGAATATGGCTTTAAAAAAACAATTTCATCGAGAATGGAATGGTATAATGAGATGAGATGCGGAAGAGATGGTTGCAGTGAGTTGAGGTTTAAAGGAGAAAGGAATATTTGAAATATATTGTGGCGGCTGTGTGTTGTATATATAGGTGTAGGGTTGTACATGATAACTATCATGTGGTATACGACACATGATCATAACCCTATATAAAGTAAATACAAGATAAATATAAATATATAATTAATACATAATAAAATAACAGTCCATAATATGCCCCCTCAAGCTGAAGGAGGTGAATCCACATGAAGCTTGAACGGAAATAAATAAATGACGCGTGAGGAAGAGGTTTGGTAAGAACATCAGCAAGTTGATCTTGAGAGGAGATGAATCGAACCACAATTTCCTTTTTAGCAACGCGATTACTAACAAAGTGGTAATCGACTTCAACATGCTTAGTGCGAGCATGGAAAATAGGATTTACAGACAAGTGGGTAGCACCCAAATTATCGTACTAAAAGTATAGTCATAGGATTTGCGGAAAAACAAAGATCGGATAGTAGGACCCGAATCCGTAATATCTCATCAGTACCATCAGCAAGCTTTACTTTCCTGCCATAGTTATGCTTTGATTATACATTAAATACTCTGTTTTGTATACACGAAAATGAAAAAAAGAAAGAAAGGGTGCAAGTTCTTTTTGATGCAACAGCAAGTTGTAGTGAGACGGAGGAGAACGTACTGGTTTGACCAATGTTTTTGGTTCACATAGTTTTGAGATCTGTCTTCCTTCACTATTTGCCTACAAAAGATCACCAAAATATTAAAAGCCAGAAACTTTGAAGCCCAAAAGCACACTTGAAACCCCGTATCCTGAAGCTCCATAGCAGAGACCTGAGAGCTTGAGTTTAATCCTTGCGTTGACCATGCTACAGTTGTATTGGTCAAACTATCAGCAGTATTAATGGCAAGACCATTTGCAGTCAAGTACAGAGTATCCGAATCTGAAATGGGGTGGTTCCTGTTAGCTATCCAAATGATAGCATTGGATATAACATGAGTGATACAGAAATTGGATATGGAGGCTGTGAAGTTTCCATTAGACGAGATCAAGAAAACACCAGACTGGTCAATGTATTGAAAATGTGAAGCAGTGAAGGGTTGTTTGATGGTTTGAATAGTGATGGGGCCTGAGAGGCAGAGGTAAGGAAGGAGTGCGGAAGAAAAGAAGAGGAACAAGGAGGAGGAACCCATAAAGACAGAGAAACCAAGAGAAGATTATAGCAGGTGGTTTGAGGTTTGATTAACATTTGTTTTTTTGAGTTATCAGGAAAATTTTAAGATTTTGAGATTTCACATTTGACAAAGGTTTACTGTTTGAGAGATGGTGCTGACCCCATGACAATAGAAAGTTTCTTCGCCGCCAAGTTGCAGTGAAGATGGGCTGGCTTGTCAATGGTGGTTGGATGGCGGATAATAAATAAAGGCATCAAACATGGAGGCAGAGGACAAGGTGTCCGTCATTGGGTTGACCAAAGGAGATGTATTCTCATGTCTCCACTTGACAATAATTAGTTGTTTATTAGGTTCCTGTCCCACTGCACAGCGCGGGTTGTATATCTTTTTCAGAAAAAAAAAACTATTTATTTATATAAATGTTTTTATATAGTTGAAATAATTTTATGCGAAAATCAGAAAATTATATTTTTATGTTAATAAAAACAATCATAAATAGTAACTTAAAAATAATACTAGAAAATTAATATATTTAATCTTACAATAAATAATTATTTACCTGGTGGTTATGTTTGCTAATAGTTTTTAATTAAAATAATAATATAAAATCTTAGGATGAGAGGAGCAAGTTTGAAGTCATTTCTTGGCTATGACTCTATTTTTTTTTTGAAGACTAACTAAGTAATTATTTTAGAGCTGCTTAGAAAATATTTTTCTTATTATTATAGCACAAAACAATATAAATTATTTTTGAGTATCAAGAAAAAAATATTTTTTAAGCTGACTGTAATTATACTTCCTAAGGAATATTCTTTTGATTTTTCAACTACGAATTATTTTATAATTGAAGAGAGTTTTTTTTAATTCTATAATAAAATATATCTTTGAATTAAGTTATGTGTCAATCAATACTAAATTCTTTTTTAGGTGATTTTAAAGATGTATTTTTCATTGGGTTTAATAAATACATTTTAAATACAAGAGCAAGATCTAAACTCAACAAATAAAAAAGGATAAATCTTATTTTTCTTCTCGACTGCAACACAAAATATTAAAAATTATTTAAAATTGATGACCCAAATGCTAAGTTATAAATAAGAAAAAAAAACTTATAAATACCCGCCTTTGTTGACTTAAAACCAAATGTATCCATCATAGATCCATTCACTGTTGTTAAAAAAAGTCAGAATTTGGCTAGGCTAAGGTTAGGGCATGGAGCACAGTGCTGAGAGCAGACAATTGTCTTACACAAACAAGGAAAGTTTGACTAATGTTTCTGGTTGACATGGTTTTGAGAGTTCTTTGTCCTACTCTCCAACTTGCAGAAAACATTAAACTCTGCTGCTAGAAGATCACGGATGCAGCAAGTCCTAAACAACTACCGGAGCATTGACTTTCGATTAAGGGGAGGATTTCTTATGATTGCATTCATTATCAACAATCCTTAAATATGGAGGGCCACCTTGTCCAAATCACTTTGCGATACAATCCTTAATGAGGCCTCTTTAGGGCTTTTATTTCTGTCCCACCAATGAGTCCACATATTGGTAGAAGGTCAGATCTTCTCTTCAATAGTGCCATCAAGCAAGCAAGCAAGTTATAGTGAGTCTGAGGAGATTGTGAGAAATAAAAAAAAAAAGGTAGCATTTTTAAGTGTTGAGGTGGAGTTTCGAGGAAAAAAAAAGTCACAATTAATATTGACTCATCAAATATCATGTCGATAAGAAATTGGATCAATTATCATACTTATATCTCATGTTAATTTGTTTGCTAATCTATACATTAATATATAAATATATAGAAAAAGACTTTCCTGATGAGTATGGACTACTACGAAAAACCTATCGCTCGTATTTATTTTTTATTCTTTGAGTATTATAATATTTTTTATTTGTATATTCAAAATATTTTTGAGGATATAAACCATAGAAGCCGGCTATTTAATTGGAAATTATACAAATTTGCAACATAATCAAGAAGATTCCCGGGATCAGTCTTTGATCAACAAAATCAAATCTAACAAATTCAGTAAAAAAGAAAAAAACGAAAAGTAAAATAATAAAAGAGAAGTGCATGGAATTGCATTTTGATTGTTTTGAAATCACAGTAGTTGATCTATATGATAATAAGATTAAGTGATTGTTAAGATTAAGTGATTGTTAAGAAGTGTGGTTGAGGTTGCTTTTGAAAGTGAATTTCGTTCAGAATACATTAAAATATATTTTTTTTAAAAAAAAAATTATTTTTGACATCAGCACTTGAAAAATGATCTAAAAACACTATTTTTTAATTTAAAGTAAAAAATAAAAAAAATTCAATTTTTTTTTAAATAATTTTAAAACATAGTGCTAAACAGGATCTAAGTTGAGTTGAAGTGAAATAAAAAAAAAAACTAGAATGACAGTTAAAAAACCTTAGTTAATTTGTGATTTGGTTGATTTGAAAAATCATAATAAAAACCAAGTCAAAACTTGATGACATTTTTTTTTAAATAATGTCACTTTTATTATTTTATAAAATGAAAGAATAAATCGATACAAGTTAATATACTTTACTCATGACTCAACTATGAACAGAATATTTTCTGGAGTTCAAAAAAACACAGACAGAGATACAGTTATGTACCAAGTCTGCTAAAAAAACATGGATCTTCAGTGTTATCTAGGACCAGAAAGCTGTTGCGCAGACATGCAAGACATTAATTTGTCAGAACTACTGAAGCCAAACTCATTTCGCTCGTTAGACCCTTCAATTCTAGATGCCTCACTGAACCTCCTGCCATAGAATCTCAAGAAATTTAACGATTCCTGCCCCGGCTCAGTCACAGGACTTGTACCTTCCAGCATGCTAACAACACTAACCATTGCTGGCCTCAGGCTAGGATCTTCATGCAAGCAGCACAGGGCGACCTTCACCAGCTTCCGAACCTCCTCGTTCGTCACCCGTCGCTCGAGCCTCGAGTCTGCGAGCTCCGAGTACCTCTTTTTCTCATGCATTTCTAGCGCGTGTAGGGGGAAATACGCAGGCCTGGGTTCCCAGCCTGAAGAGGACGAAGACGAGCCATTTCCATAGCTGCTATCGTTTTCCAGGCTCGGGCTTTGCTGTTGTGCGGCGCTGTTTTTCCTTCCCCTCACAATTTCTAGCAGTACCATTCCGTAGCTATAAACGTCAGCTTTGTCTGAGATCGTAACGCCTGTTATCCATTCCGTAGCCTAACCGTTTTCTGTCGGAGCTAGAGGATCCCATGATAGACCCCAAAGGGTTTTCAAGAAGATAACAAGAAGCTGAGGAATTTCCATAGAAGATGCCTAGACAAGAACAATTTCGGGTGCAAAGATCTTGGCAAGCTAACAAGCTGATATCCCGTTTAGCAGGATCCATAAATTCATTAGCAAAATAGTCTAATTCAGAGCCTAAATTGACATAGAAAACAGAAGAATTCGATTCTTTTCTATCAATACAACCTGAAGGCAAAGCAAGTGAAGCATCTGTCGGCGTGCAGCCACTTTTTGAGAGAGGATCACCATGGAAATTTGGTAGACAAGAGCATCTTCCTGAAGTGCATAACCCCATCTTGTTACAAATGAGAGGAATCTGACAGTCATCAGCAGGGCTCACAAATTCCTGCACCCAATTTTTATCGACAAATTTGCTAACACGAAACTTCCCATCAAACCCTAACTTGGCAACTCTAAAATTTGCAGGACCCAAACTAAGCTTAATCACAACAGTTGATCTATCGCTTCCAAGCAGGAACAAACCTGTATCGTTCAAGGCCAAAAATGAGACAGGCACCATTGAATCCTGTGAACCTTTTGGCTCCGCTGATAGCTTCCAATAACTCATTCTATTCCACTGCAAAACAGCATCACCGGAAGTCACCACAAGCCTGTAGTCACCAGATGACGTGTCATTATCAGCGGTATAACAGTCCACTGATGTCCCGACAGCCAAACTCTGTCCCATTACAATAGTATCAGTTGGATGATCAAAACTCCCCCATAAAGAAACATTGTTCCTGTCAAGTAGTACAAGGTTCCCTGAATCCTGAAGCTGCATAGCAGAAACCTGAGAGCTTGAGTTTAATCCTTGCGTTGACCATGCTACAGATGTATTGCTAGAACTATCAGTAGTATTAATGGCAAGACCATTTGAAGTCAAGTACAGCTTATCAGAATCTGAAATGGGGTGGTTCCTGTTAGCTATCCAAATGATAGCATCGGACAGAACATGAGTGATACAGAAATAATATGGAGAGTTCTCTTCGAGATTGGATATGGAGGCTGTGAAGTTTCCATTAGACGAGATCAAGAAAACACCAGACTGGTCAATGTATTGAAAATGTGAAGCAGTGAAGGGTTGTTTGATGGTTTGAATAGTGATGGGGCCTGAGAGGCAGAGGTAAGGAAGGAGTGCAGAAGAAAAGAAGAGGAACAAGGAGGAGGAACCCATAAAGACAGAGAAACCAAGAGAAGATTATAGTAGGTGGTTTGAGGTTTGATTAACATTTGTTTTTTTTGAGTTATCAGGAAAATTTTAAGATTTTGAGAGTTCAGAGTTCACATTTGACAACGGTTTACTGTTTGAGAGATGGTGCTGACCCCATGACAAAAGAAAGTTTCTTCCCCGCCAAGTTGCAGTGAAGATGGGCTGGCTGGTCAATGGTGGGTGAATGGAGGATAATGAATAATGGCATCAAACATGGAGGCAGAGGACAAGGTGTCTGTCATTGGGTTGACCAAAGGGGATGTATTCTCATGTTTCCACTTGACAATAATTAGTTGTTTATTCTCATGTCTCCACTTGACAATAATTATTTGCTTATTAATATTGTGGTTAATATTATTTTAAAGTATTTTTTGTTTAAAAATATATTAAAATAATATGTTTTTATATTTTTAAAATTATTTTTGATATAAGCACATAAAAATAATCTAAAAACTCCAAAAATATTTAATTTAAAATAAAAATAATTTTTTTAATTTTTTTTTTTCAAAAGCACTTTGAAAAACAATGTCAAATTGGGTCTAGGTTCCTATCCCACTGCACAGTGCAGGTTGTATATTTTTTTTTAGAAAAAAACATATTTATTTATATAAATGTTTTTATATAGTTGAAAGAATTTTATGGGAAAATTAGAAAATTATATTTATATGTAATTAAATAAATTAAACATCATATATGCTAATAAAAACAATCATAAATCGTAACTTAAAAATAATACTACAAAAATCAAAATACTTTATGCTTGCTAATTTCTTTTATTAAAAATAATACTACAAAAATCAAAATACTTTATGCTTGCTAATTTCTTTTATTAAAATAATACTATAAAATCTTATGATGAGAAGAGCACGTTTGAAGTCATTTCTTGACTGTTAATTAGAACACAAAACACCATAAATTATATTTAAGGTGTTTGTAAAAAACCTAATTTTTTATTTGGCAGAAGATTATACTTCCTATGACTTTTTTTTTTTGAAGACTATGACACAAAACTATGTAATTATTTAGAGCTGCTTAGAAAATCTTTTTTGTTTTTAATTGTAGCACAAAACACTATAAATTAGTTTTGAGGTATCAAGAAAAAAATATTTAAGTTGACTGTATATTATACTTCCTAAGGACTATTATTTTGATTTTTCAACTATGAATTATTTTATAATTGAAGAGAGTTTTTTTTTTTTTTTTTTTTTAATTCTATAATAAAAGATATCTTTGAATTAAATTATGTGTCAATCAATACTAAATTCTTTTTTAGGTGATTTTGAAGATGTGTATTTTTCACTCTGTTTAATAGATTAAAAACAATTTAATAAATACATTTTAAATACAAGATGCAAGATCTTATTTTTCTTCTTGACTGCAACACAAAATATTAAAAATTATTTAAAATTGATGACCCAAATGCTAAGTTATCTTGCTTGCAATTCTCATCTTTGATTTAAATCCAAAATGTATCCATCATAGATCCATTCACTGTTAAAAAAAGTCAGAATTTGGCTAGGCTAAGGCTAGGGCATGGAGCACAGTGCTGGGAGCCGACAATTGTCTTACACAAACAAGGAAAGTTTGACTAATGTTTCTGGTTGACATGGTTTTGAGAGTTCTTTGTCCTACTCTCCACAACTTGAAGAAAACATTAAACTCTGCTGCTAGAAGATCACGGATGCAGTAAGTCCTAAACAACTACCGTAGCATTGACTTTCGATTAAGGAGAGGGTTTCTTGTGATTGCATTCATTATGAACAGTCCTTAAATATGGAGGGCGACCTTGTCCAAATCACTTTGCGATACAATCCTTAATGAGGCCTCTTTAGGGCTTTTACTTCTGTCCCACCAATGAGTCCACATATTGGTAGAAGGTCAGATCTTCTCTTCAATAGTGCCATCAAGCAAGCAAGTTATGGTGAGTCTGAGGAGATTGTGAGAAATAAAAAGTAGTAGTATTTTTAAGTGTTGAGGATGAGTTTCGAGGAATAACTATGGTCTATGTAAATAGTTATAGTGGGATTGGTTTTGCTATCAACCCAGGAATCGACAATTCATTCAATATATTAAAATTTAATTCAGCATGATCGAATAAAATAGATCGAGATAAATCGACATTTCATTCAATAAATCTCTAATAAAGAGTTATTTGTTTCCCTTTTGCTAGATCCAGAGGATCAATTTACTGATATGTTTATAAAGACAGTCTTCCAAAAAGCTTTCATGGCCGCTTGACAAGTTGAACATCAAAAATATCTCAGCATTAACTTGAGAGGAGTGTTAGCGTGAGTTGTGGTTTGACTGAGATGGTGTTGGAATTAACTTTATTTTCCTGCCATAGTTATGCTTTAATTGTACATTAAATACTCTGTTTTGTATACACGAAAATGAAAAAAGAAAGAAAGGATGCAAGTTCTTTTACCCTGAAATCTCTGATTCGACAGCAAGTTTTAATGCACACAGATAAATATTAAGTAACCTTAGGAAGCTACACCTTCACCACTTGATCTAATTTTTTATGTTTGATATAGAATGATGGAAGAACAGAGTGAATGAACACATGAGATCCATTATGAAAATAAAAATGTATTCTTTCTGTAGCACCAAAACACGCATACAAGGTATTGTCATGCATGGCATGACGTGTAGAATATTACAGAGAGCTGAAAATCCGTGGATTTAAGTTGAGACCAAGTGAACCACAAGCCTCAAAAACACCAACGATATTCTTTGTCTTAGCAGAACAGAGGACATAACTGAAACAGCGCAAGAGTGCTTCAGAATATGCTTTCTTTCCGACCTTCATTAAATAAGAGGCTTCTCATCCTTCCCCATCCACCTACAAAAAGACTACCACGTAATTAAAAGCCATAAACTTTGAAACCAATCAAATTCTCAAAATTAATTAACAAGGTGAATTTAGTGCTAAACCAAGACTAATAATTCAAAACCAAAGCATAAATAATGCTAAACCAAGCATATATAATTTAAATATTAAGCTGGTTAAATACGACAAATTCTAGCACATTCTCTTCAATAAGAATAGGAAGCAGTACGTGATGGCCAATTGTAGAAATATTGCATCAAGACTCATATCATACCAAAACCCTCTTACAAAGGGACGAAGGACATCCTTGGCGTTAGGATGCTCCCACTCCACTACTGACTCCCACCATTCTTCTGGTTGTATCCTTATTGCTTCAAGAGAAGGAGGAGGAGATGGCTCGCCATTTTCAAGCAACGGAAGACAAATTGGCATCCTCTTCAGCTTCTCACAGTACAAAACATTAATTTCTTGGAGAGAATCGCAAATCAGTTTTGCACTACAAATGTTTTTTAGTTCTACTAAACATGTCAAGCTCAATTCTCTTAACTTTGGGAGTTTGAATTCGCTGCTTTCTTCACCCATAACGCTTTCTTTATCTGATCTTGTTCCTCCTATTATCTCCTCCATTTTCCTACAACTACCAACACATATCTCATCTAGGTTTACGAGACAACTCCAAGAAGATGGAACCAGGATTTCCATGCTATTGCAGTCCAATACATAAATTTTTTGGAGAGAATCGCAAATCAGTTTTGAACTGCAAATGCTTTTCATTTCTTGTAATCCCCACAATGTCAGTTTTCTTAACTTTGGGAGTTTGAACTTGATACTTTCTTCACCCATAACCCCTTCTATATCTGATCTTGTTCCGCCTATTATCTCCTCTATTTTCTCGCATTCTTTAACAATAATCTCTTCTAGGTTTATGAGACAACTCCAAGAAGATGGAACCAGAATTTTCATGCTATTGCAGTCCGATACATCGATTTTTTGGAGAGAATCGCAAATCAATTTTGAACTGCAAATGCTTTTCAGTTCTTGTAATACCCTCAATGTCAGTTCTCTTAACTTTGGGAGTTGAAACTTGCTGCTTTCTTCACCCATAGCCCCTTCTTCATCTGATCTTGTTCCTCCTATTATCTCCTTCATTTCCCAACAATTATCAACAATAATCGCTTCTAGGTTAACGAGACAACTCCAAGAAGATGGAACCAAGATTTCCATGCTATTGCAGTCCGATACATGAATTTTTTGGAGAGAATCGCAAATCAGTTTTGCACTACAAATGCTTTTCAGTTCTGATAATCCCTGCAATCTCAGAGATCTTAACTTTGGGAGTAGAAACTTGCTGCTTTCTTCACCCATAGCCCCTTCTTCATCTGATCTTGTTCCTCCTATTATCTCCTTCATTTCCCCACAATTATCAACAATAATCGCTTCTAGGTTAACGAGACAACTCCAAGAAGATGGAACCAGGGATTTCCATGCTATTGCGATCCGATACATGAATTTTTTTTGGAGAGAATCGCAAATCGGTTTTTGCACTACAAATGCTTTTTCGATTCGATAATCCCCGCAATCTCGGAGATCTTAACTTTGGGAGTAGAAACTTTGCTCGCTTTCTTCACCCATAGCCCCTTCTTCATCTGATCTTGTTCCTCCTATTATCTCCTTCATTTCCCCACAATTATCAACAATAATCGCTTCTAGGTTAACGAGACAACTCCAAGAAGATGGAACCAGGATTTCCATGCTATTGCAGTCCGATACATGAATTTTTTGGAGAGAATCGCAAATCAGTTTTGCACTACAAATGCTTTTCAGTTCTGATAATCCCTGCAATCTCAGAGATCTTAACTTTGGGAGTAGAAACTTGCTGCTTTCTTCACCCATAGCCCCTTCTTCATCGATCTTGTTCCTCCTATTATCTCCTTCATTTCCCCACAATTATCAACAATAATCGCTTCTAGGTTAGCGAGACAACTCCAAGAAGATGGAACCGGGGATTTCCATGCTATTGCGGTCCGATACATGAATTTTTTGGAGAGAATCGCAAATCAGTTTTGCACTACAAATGCTTTTCAGTTCTGATAATCCCTGCAATCTCAGAGATCTTAACTTTGGGAGTAGAAACTTGCTGCTTTCTTCACCCATAACTCCCTCTTCATCTGATCTTATTCCTCCTATTATCTCCTTCATTTTCCCACATTGTCCAACTTCAATCCTTTCCAGGTTTACGAGGTATGGTAGCAGGACAAGAGGCAACAACTTCTTCATACATCTACATCCATAGCATTTAAGCTCTTTAAGACCAGAAAATATACCATTATAAGATGGAGACGTTAGTGGAGCAGAGCATAACCATGAAGATGAAACCAAGCTCTCCAAGATATTGCAATCCTCAATGTGGATGACCTCCAGTTCAATTGAATGCTCTATTAGAGAGGAAACAGAACATTTAGAAATAAACGGTTGTTGAATGTCACATGGGAACATGACTTGAAAATCTCCATCTCCATTGTTACAAAAATTACACAACCAAAGTTCTTTACTTATGCCATAACCACTCACCATTTTAATATAAAGATCTACATCATGTGGTCCTATAGCAATACAGTATGAACTTAGTGACCGGGTCTTATTCCGAGAAGTGAGATACTCCATAAAGTCAGATTGACCTTCAAAATAGCATACCAAATGTTCCAACTCCCTCAAGCATCCTACTTCCTTTCCTTTAACTGTTACTGGAGCATATTTTCCAGCAATTGACGTCTCCTCTAGTATAAAGACTTGTAGGTGAGAGAGTTTTGGTAATACCCCGCAAGGAAACTCCTTTTCACCACATCCATTCATCCTCAGATACCTTAGGCTGGATAGACATTGCATGCCTTGAGGCATCTTTTCGAGTGCCGTAGTACCAGAGAGATCTAACCTCTTCAGTGCTCCTAGCTTTTCTAATGACGGTACATGCCTTAATTCATAGCATTCTGTAAGCAATAATGCAGTGAGAGTCACCAATTCAGAGACAGAATCAGGCAGTTTTATTATGCATGTGCGAGATAGATCAAGAACCTTGAGCCCATGCAGTTGTGTGCAGAACGAATCTGCAATAAAATGCAACCCTCTATTATCACATAGCAATAGAGTTGAAAGATTAGGACATCGTGGTGAATGGCTAGAAGGAATTTCCTTGAAATAACAACGCTTCAGAGAGACTCTCACTAGATTCTCTTTCCACATATCCACAAAAGGTAATCCATATGTTGTATCCCCAACCATGACAGGAGAGTTCATTTGGAGTATTTGGTGGGCCATGTCCCTAATCAAGTCATGCATCATAACATATCTACGATCACCATAATCCACAGTACCTTCTAATAAACAAACATTTTGAAGTTTATTAAGCATAGTGTGGCCCTCGTCAAATGTTGCTTGCCTGCTCCTCCTTTGTTCAACTATTCCCTCATCGATCAAATAACCTATCAGCTCCTCCCTTCCAATCTTATAATCTTCTGGAAATATGGCACAATAAAGAAAACATTGCTGTAGCGCTGAATCATTATCTAACCGATCATAACTAAACCTCAACAACCGGAACACCTCATCTTCCATGTCTCTAAATTTTGATTCTTTCAATTTCTCCAATGTATTCCTCCACTCATGTGGGTCATCCACTCCCCTCATGCTTCCTGCCATTGTAATAATTCCCAAAGGCAAACCAGCACATTCCCTTACAACATCCACAACAATTCGTTTCACTTCTGGAGAAAGTGCTATGTCACGTCCAAGTCTCTCGATAAACAATGTCCAAGCATCTTCCTCCAAAATAGGCCGCACTCTAATGGTGTGTTGGGTTTTCATCTGTTGACAGATCTTTTCTGATCGAGTTGTAAGAATCAACTTGCATCCCTCAGCTTGGTCAGGAATTCCCAGCTTTTGGAGGTCAAAAAAATTCCACAAATCATCTAAAATCAAAACCCACTTATGTTGTTTCTTCATTAATTTTTTTTTCAGCAAGACCGCTCTATGCAGCTCATCATCTTCATTAGAAAGATCTAAATCAATACGCCTTGCCAAACTTGTCTGCAATTTATAAATGCTGGCATCTTGTGATGCAGTAATCCAGTAAACATGAATCTCTGGTGTTTCTAGAAGTTGATTATATAAGTGTGTCACCAATGCCGTCTTTCCCACTCCGCCCATCCCATAGATGCCAATACTTGAAACTTCATCGCCCATCAACAAAGACCAGATACGCTTCTTATTGTATTCGAATGCTTGACCCACCAGCTTTCTCGTTGGTAATGCATCTCCTTTTATCTCATTTGTGTTGCCTACAAGCCCTCCAGAAGAGCTAGCTCCTGCGATAGGCTGCACTACTCCTCCAGTCCCATTATCTATATCATCCGCCATTAACCATCTACTGAACTCTTCCACACTTCTTCCAGGTGCGTGACCCATTGTCTCTGCTGCTGGTGTCGTTCCTGCATCTCCCACCACATTGTTGCCTTCATTGTTTTGTTCTTGTGGAGTGGTTGAAATGGCATTATGATTCCCATAGACTACAAAAGAGCTTGCACCTACGCCATGCTGCACTGATCTTTCTGTTGCTTCTCTTCTATTATAATTTTCATCAATCGTGGGAGGGACAATTCTGTCAACTTGCTGAACAGATCCTTCACCAGTGTTTTCCATGTCTAAATGCGAACATACTCTCCCTTCCTCCCCACCTTGTTCCATGCCCTGAACTCCCACTTGTGTCCTTCTAGCATCCACAGTCAAATTGTCAAGTTCTGCGTTGCTTTGTTGAACCACTGGTTCTGTCCTCACTCGAACTACGTTTTGTGCATCATTCGTTATGACATCATTGTTTACTGATGGAGAATAGAGTTGATCATTTGTTGGTTGGGATGGATCTCCTCGAGGCTCATCAACTTGAATAAATGATGTCCTCTCATGAAAGCTGTCTATCACCAGAACCTCCTCGTCTTCAGCAGTGATGCTAGCCATCCAATCATCGAGCAAAAAATCTTGTTGTGGGTGTGCCATCATCATTGCATTGTTCTGTTCTTGTGCAGAAGCTGAAATTGCATTAGTGACCTCGTTATTGCTTGAGCCTGCTCCAATTTTAAGTTTCTTCTTTGCAGGGCCATCAATTGCTGCAAGGGCTGCTTCTTGGACATCTTGATGCACTTGTCCACAAATTTTAACACCACGGCCTTCAACTTGTGCTAAATGGAATTTGATCCTCGTAATGGCAGTATCTTTGGCAAATACATGCCCACAAAATGTACACCTCTTTCGACCATCATCCATTATCTCAATATATTCCCAAAAAGATCTGTCATCATGATGCAAAACTGGATCATTCTGTCGAAGCATTTTGACAAGTGGCTCTGTAGAAAAAACAAAAAAAGATCAGTCAACATGTTGCCAAAACAGATCGATCAAGGTCAAAATATTGAATGGAAGTTACATTAATTGTAAAAGGGAAGGTTGAAACTGAAATAACAAGTTAAAAACAGTAAAGAAATGAAAAAGAAAAAAACAATGAGTTCAAGGATATATTATAAGAACTGAGAAAGACAAATTGACTTAGTTTTGGGAACTACAGAAAATGATCCAAACTCCAAAGTTTCTGAATAAAATTTCTACACTTGAAAGATGCAAACAATAATAACATGGGAAGAAGAGAGCATGATGGAGCAGTCAAGGACAAGCGAATAAAGAAGAAAGGACCGAAAAGTGCTTATTTTTTAATTATTTGTAGTTTTGTAAACTGCAAAGTTTCTAAATAAAATTTATACAACGTGTGTTTTACGTAAAATAATAACATGGGAAGAAGAAAAGAAAATATACTTGGATCAGCTATTGTTGTTCTTCAGGTGCTGGTTTATTGAAGCAGTATATATTCAGAAGAAGAAGAAGAGATTAGAGAAGAGTAGATTCGATTAAGCTAGTTCATTCTGATGAGATGTAAAAAGGAAGGTAGTCGGCAACAGCTTTACTAATTGTTCATAGTTTCATTGCTCTGTTTATTACAAGTCAATTGAGCTTTACTGATAAATAAATAAAGGGTTTTTTCATGTTTCAAGTCAATTCAAGTTTTTAACCGGGTGTGAATTCTCTTTATTTTTGTTGGAACTAAATAAGGCAAGTCAAGTAAAGTTTAAGAAATAAGGAGATCAGTGAAAAGGATCAAACTCCAAAGTTTCTCAATAAGATTTCAACAACTTGTGTTTTACTTAAAAAGATTCAAACTAACAGCAATAGTAACATGCCAAAAACAAAGACAACAACAAAATGAAAAATATATAAATACTTTACCTGGATTCAAAAGAATGTGAAGCTAATTGCTGAGTGAGTTAACGCGTGGACGCACCCCAATGTTGAAATTCTGGGAAATATGATCTGAAAATGTAAGCACAAGAATATGAGAAAGATTAGTGAAACTAGTCACCTATCAAGCTCACAAGAGGCACTCAACAGACAAAATAAAACCTTGAGAGCAGCTGTTTTTAAGACAAGTAGTTGAAGTTGATGGTAATATGACCAAGTAAGAACAAAGCTATAATATGAGTTTTGAGTTCTAAAATAGATTAAGCAACATATATAATCAAGCTCTGCCTGATTGATTAATCTACAACCAAATGGGCAATCTTATTTGAAACAAGATTAGTGGTAGAAAAGCAAGAAAAGAAGGTAGTATTTTACCTTGCAAGGAGGAAATATGTGTTGAACTCAATACGAGATCATGAGAAGAGATCTCTCTAAGTGGGAAGACTTGCTTTTAAAGTCATTGCAAATGGGAAGCAACTTTATGTTTTCTTCTTCGGAGAAGTCAATAGAAATTGCCACGAAGCCACGACTTCACCTTCCAAAAGTATAAACAGCAAATCCCTTGTGCTTTCTTTGTCCGGTATGCAAAGACTAGTTTCTCTGCCTCCTGGAAACCACCAATGTCACTTCCATGAATCATTACACTGCTTTAAAGTTTAATCTATTAGTGGTAAACTTATTTTTAGTCTGTCAGTAACAGCTAGTGTGATAATGCAAAGCAGCAATTAACTGGAGGAGGATTTACATATTCACCATTTTAGTCTAAAGAAATAAAACACAAGGAGATACACATAAGATGAAATCTTTAAATCATAATTGGTCATTCAACATTTTTTTTATCTCAGCACACGAGTTATAGCTAGTTGGTTTAACTGACCCTGACTATGCTGTTACTCTCTGCTTTTGGCAAAGAAGTGGGCTCATCAAAAGCATCAGAAGCTAATTGCTGAGTGAGTTAATTTTTATTTTATTTTGATTAAAAACTTTACTGAAGTTGCATATAATTAAAAGCTTCAACAAAAGCAGGAGAGGCCAATTATTGAACTTGGTGAGTTAACGTGTGGACCCACCCCAGTGTTGAAACACTGAAAATGGTACAAGCAGTGCTCCACAATTTTCCTTCTGTTACGCTGTAACTTGTTTTAAGTCTGTCACTAACAGCTCACAGGATAACAGGCAACTAATTGAGATGCAAGAACTGTATTTTTTATTCGTCCTAACATCTCAGCTAGATCTTCCCTTGTTGCTGCCTTAGCACAGATCCAGAACTTCCTTTGCAGGTTCTCTCCCTTGTCCTCACATTTCATGTTTCATAGAACATCAAATAGATTGTATGTTGTAGATATAATGATTTTTTTATTTTTTAAAAATTATTTTGATATCATTAAAATTATCTAAAAATATAAAAAAAAAACTTAATTTTAAAGTAACAAATAAAAATAAAATAATTTCATTTTTTTATAAACGCTTTTAAAAAAATTAATAAATAATAACATGGGAAGAAGACATCAAGATGGAACAGTCAGGGACAAGCGAATAAAGAAGTACCGAAAAGTGCTTATTTTTTTAATTATTTGTAGTTTCGTAAACTGCAAAGTTTCTAAATAAAATTTATGCAACGTCCGTTTTACGTAAAAAGATTCAAACAATAGTTACACGTGAGAAACAGAAACAACAACAAAACGAAGAAGATCAAGTATAGATACTGTACCTGGATTCAAGATGTCCTGCAAGAGCTGCTTTGCTTATTATTCAGGAAAACAAACAGCGAGAGAGCAGAGAGCACAGGCAGGAGAAGAGAATATGGTTTTGAAATTGAGATGAGATGTGGAAGAGATGGTTGCAGTGAAAGCACACAGAGAGAAGAAAGGTTCAAGAGAAAACAATAATGGAGGTGAAATTTTTTGTGTTTTCGGTACAGTGGTCAACAATGGCTTGGAAGAGTGTGGTATTAGCATTATCGTCCTCGAGCTGTGAACGTGTGGACACAATTGTTGTGGAAACTTGGCGAATGACACGGAGGATGAAGATAGAAGATAATGTTTTTTTTTAAAAAAATGTTTTTTAAAAAGTTATTTTTTTTTGTTTTCAATTTAATTTATTTTAGTATTTTTATATTATTTTAAAAAAAATCTGTGGCCCTTTATTCTGACGTTTGGCCAAGCTAAAATGGCATTTGTAGGGCACCCCACCACAAGATAATTTCTCATCAGATTAGGGTTCTATTTTATTTTATATATAATTAAGCACTTTATTGATTAATCTACATCCAAATGGGAATCTTAACAAGTCACTTTAAATAAATTAATAAAAATAACCTTACCAAATCTCACACGAGTTGCAATCCTAACAAATAACTCATTTCTACACATAGGATTTATTAACACCAACCAAAACAAACTTACAACTACAACCCTACAACTAGGAAATCTTGACAACTTCAACATTGTGCCTATGCAAATTTAATGCATATTTGATATTATATTTTTATTTTTATTTGGATGGATTTTTATTTTTATGCCTATGGATTTTAATAAGTGTTCCACAATTATTGAACTTGGTGAGTTCACGCTGTAACTTGTTTTAAGTCTGTCAATTATTTGAGATGCAACCATGCTGCTCTCTCCCTTGTGTGTCTTTCTCCACTTTGTAAAGCTTCGATGCTCTATGCAGACAGCATTTTCATGAACAGAAGCTAAAACAATAATATTATCTGTATTTGAAATTTATGATGATTTTGACATCTCTAGTATCATCACAAGCAACCAATGCTAAAAAGATTCCTCCATCTTAATATCATCCATGAGATTAACCAAAATATGCAATGAAACAGAGGAGGAGCTTAATAAGGTAGCAATCATCACACCTTCTACACTGGCTGGTCCAGATCATGTTGCTATTTCAATGGTATTTATGTATAAAGAGTCCTGCAAGCTTCCAGGTAGAGAAAATTAAATGACTCTCCATCCCAGACAGTTTAACTTCACCATCTGCGATCCAAATAAACCTCCTCACAGACCTCAACAATTCCAAAGTAGTTCACCGTAATGATTTCCACCACTGTGGGATTGTCACTCTAGATCGGTTGACGGGCTCCTTGTTGCCAGTATTGCCAACATCTAAATCATCAGTATTGATATCATCAGCATCATCAGATTCAGATTAATGTTTTTCCAGTTCGATCTGCCATAGTTACGCTTTAATTGTACATTAAATACTCTGTTTTGTATACACGAAAATGAAAGTGTGCAAGTTCTATGACTAATGTTTTTGGTTCACATAGTTTTGAGAGCTCTGTCTTCCTTCACTATTTGCCTACAAAAGTTCACATAGTTTTAAGGGTCAAGATGAACTTTTTGAAGGACCCAACTAAAACAACTTCTAAATATAAGGGTTGAAATAAACTTCACGACAAACATCGGGCATGACTGCCCCTCATGACGAGAATTAGCATGTAGCGCCACCCCGTGTATTAATAAATCATGGGGTCAATTATAGTCTATAGAGCAATGTTGCACTTCAACCATTATAGTTTAAGATTTCACGATATCATCCTTGATGTATTAAGAATGTTTCAATATCATCCCTGACTTCTAAATTAAATGATCTCAATGACTATTCCATTTTCTCCATCATCTTTTCATAGAGCTTGTAGGTAATAGATTAATTGCTGGCCTCTCATGAGAGCTATCTCTCTCCAGATGCTAGGAATAGTCTCAAATGCATAAGCTCAATCTCTTTATCAGTGATGCTATCCATCCAATCTTCGAGCGCTCCAGGGGAAAGAGCACCTCCTTGCTGTGCCATTTCTACATGCCTCCCTCCATAGTTTTGTCCCTGCAGATAGAAATAAGTATTGAGTGAAAATGGATTTTGAAGCGATTGTCAGAAAAAAGAGCCTGGCAAGTAATTTAAAATAAAAAATAGGGAAGAAATTCTCCTCGGTTTTAAGATAAGGAGTTGAAATTGATAGCAAAATGGACATGTAAGAACAAAGCTATAATATGATTCTCATGTTCAATTATTGATCAAGCAGCATATATATATATATATATATATATATATATATATATATATATATATATATATATATATATATATAAGTTCTACCTAATTAATCTACAATCCTTCTTACAGATTCTTCAAATTAATATTGGACCGTTAAGGAACCATCTCACCTAAAAGCTTAAGCTTGTAAGTGAGGCCCCAGAATATGATTTATATTATTCTCTAACACACCCCCTCAAGTGAAAGCCCTTTGGGCTTGAAACTTGCACAGGCCCACATCACCTTGTGCTTGATTTTTATCAAATAGAATGGGGGTGGTGAGATTCGAACTCGTGACCGCTGGGTCAACAAGGCTCTGATACCATGTTAAGGAACCATCTCACCTAAAAGCTTAAGCTTATAAGTGAGGCCCCAGAATATGATTTATATTATTCTCTAACAGACCGTATCCTCGACTAATACTCAGTCTGTTAATTACTATCGTTTTCCCCAATTCTTCTTTCAGCTCTTACTTAGTCTTCTCATCCCTCTCCTCTCGTCACTAGACCAGTTTTCATCCCTCTCTTCTCCAAATCGTCCTCTCCTCTCTGTTGGAAAATTGGAAAAAAAAATCTGATACCAATTGTTGGAATGTAGAGGTGCCCACTAATTCAATTGAAAAATTCTAGCCCTGAGCTAAGAATTAATTGAAATACTTTACTTGAAGTAAAAAAAAAACAAAAATAGAAAGAAGACTGTGGCAGTGCTATAGCAAATTCTTTGAGTTGAGTTTTTGGTATGCATAAATTCGAGTAAGAATCAAGCTAAAGCTTCGAATTATATCGCGTCTGCTCGGGGTGTGTTTGTGCTTGTTTGTTTTTTGAAGTATTTTTTTGTTTAGAAATATATCAAAATGATATATTTTTTATTTTCAAAAAAATTATTTTTGACATCAGAACATTAAAATGATTTAAAAATACAAAAAAATAAAAAAAATAAAAATTTCAATCAAGTTGCGGTGAAAAGGTTGAGGGAGAAGACTACAAAGGGGCAGAGGGAGTTTGAAACAGAGGCTGCTGCTCTCGGTAAGATTCGGCACCCGAATCTCTTAGCACTTGTATAGGGAGTCTTGCATCCTACCTCCACGGTAAGTTGATTCCACCAATTATATCAGTACATACATTTATCAAATTCTTTGTGCTCGTAATTTATTCATTTATTAAATTTATTCATGTATAATAGATTGCTTTCATAAACTCTAAATAGCCAAAACAGATTCTTGATGATTGTATTGAACTTGTATTGCATAGTTTTGGTGTAAAAAGATTAATTTTGAGTAAGAACTGTTTTTTATGCTTTAATGGATTGATGGCCATTGATTGCAAGGAGTTAAAGATCAAGGATGAAATGAAAAATTTAATAGCTGGAAATTTAAGTCACTTGAAACTCTCCACCCTGAAGGTGTTAAAAACATATGCAATACATTCTAATTAACAAGGTTGAAGCTTAACTAATGAAGTTTAAATACATTTGCAAGACTGCATTGTAATGTTTTGGATTTTAAATACCGCATGGCAATGAGATTTTAAATACTGCATTGTAAGCTTAACCTCCTCGTTCGTCACCCGTCGCCCGAGCCTCGAGTCTGCGAGCTCCGAGTACCTCTTTTTCTCATGCATTTCTAGCGTGTAGGGGAAATCACGCGGGCACGGGTTCCCAACCTCGAAGAGGAAGAAGACGAGCCATTTCCTTCACTGCTATCGTTTTCGGGCTCGGGCTTTTGCGGTTGTCGGCGCTGTTTTTCCTTCCCCTCACAATTTCTAGCGGTACCATTCCATAGCTATAAAGCGTCGACTTTATCCGAGATCGTAGCACTGTTAGCCATTCCGGTGCAAGATATCCACGTGTCCCTCTCATGGTAGTGAAGAGAGTGGATTGATTCAGGGGTTAGCGACTTTGAAAGCCCGAAATCGGAGATTTTGACCTGTAAATTGTCATTCAAAAGAATGTTTTCCGGCTTCACATCGCAATGGATGATCTTGTGCCCACAATAACTATGCAAGTAGGCAAGTCCCCTAGTCTGTTCCAAGAGCAATCTCGAATCTTTCTTGCCACTCCAAAACAGGGTCCATTGTCGAAGAGAGTTCCGTCGAGTGATCCTCTGTTCATGTACTTTGCATACACCGAAACCTCTGTCTTCCCTGCGCGCAAAACCCTTTCGGTTTAACAAGATTTACATGACGCAGTACTTCCTATAATCGCAATTTCGGTGCGGAAATTCCTTCTTTCCTTGAACACCAACGTTGGTAATCTTCTTGATCGCCACCACGGATTTGTCGCGTGAGTGCCTCTCAGAAAGCTGTTCCAAAGCCTCCGCTACCAATTTGGGTGCTAAAACTTTCATTTGCGGACACAAGGTCTTCATAGTTAAACCTTCATCGCGGACTGGGACGAAATTATCTCAAGCTTCGGATGAAGAAGAATCGCTGCTGCCTAGTTTCGACTTGGCGGTTCTATACGATCTATTCCTTCTCCGAATATGAACCCTAAAACAATAATGATAATCAAAAGGACCCCGGATGAAGGTAATAGAATCAAACCTACGATTGGAAATCTCGTAGCTTCATTCAGTTTGTTTGCACGCGAAGATACAACTATAGTCTTCATGTAGCCTAACCGTTTTCATGCCGGAGCTAGAGGATCCCATGATAGACCCCAAAGGGTTTTCAAGAAGATAACAAGAAGTCGAGGAATTTCCATAGAAGATGCCTAGACAAGAACAATTTCGGGTGCAAAGATCTTGGCAAGCTAACAAATTGATATCCCGTTTAGCAGGATCCATAAATTCATTAGCAAAATAGTCTAATTAAGAGCCTAAATTAACATAGAAAACAGAAGAATTCGATTCTTTTCTATCAATACAACCTGAAGGCAAAGCAAGTGAAGCATCTCGTCAGGTGCGACCACTTTTTGTGAGAGGATCACCATGGAAATTTGGTGGACAAGAGCATCTTCCTGAAGTGCATAACCCCATCTTGTTACAAATGAGAGGAATCTTACATTCATCAGCAGGGCTCATAAATTCCTGCACCCAATTTTTATCGACAAATTTGCTAACACGAAACTTCCCATCAAACCCTAACTTGGCAACTCTAAAATTTGCAGGACCCAAAGTAAGCTTAATCACAACAGTTGATCTATCGCTTCCAAGCAAAAACAAACCTGTATCGTTCAAGGCCAAAAAATGAGACGAGGCACCATTGAATCCTCGTGGAACCTTTCGGCTCACTGATAGCTTCCAATAACTCATTCTATTCCACTGCAAAAAGCAGCGATCACCGGCAGATCACCACAAGCTCAGTAGTCACCATCCGACTCGTCATTATCAGCGGTATAACGGTCCATCGATGTCCCAACAGCCAAACTCGTCCCATGACAATAGTATCAGCTTGGATGATCAAAACTCCCCCATAAAGAAACATTGTTCCCGTCAAGCGAGTACAAGGTTCCTCGAATCCCTGAGTCGCATAGCGTAGACCCCAGAGCTTGAGTTTAATCCTTGCGTTGACCATGCTACGGATGTATTGCTAGAACTATCGCCAGTATTAATGGCAAGACCATTTGCGATCAAGTACAGACTTATCGGAATCTGAAATGGGGGTGGTTCCCCGTTAGCTATCCAAATGATAGCATCGGACTGAACATGAGTGATACTGAAAATAATATGGAGAATTCTCTTCGAGATTGGATATGGAGGTCGTGAAGTTTCCATTAGACGAGATCAAGAAAACACCGGGACCGGGTCAATGTATTGAAAATGTGAAGCAGATGAAGGGTTGTTTGATGGTTTGAATAGTGATGGGGCCCGAGAGGCAGAGGTAAGGAAGGAGTGCGAAGAAAAGAAGAGGAACAAGGAGGAGGAACCCATAAAGACAGAGAAACCAAGAGAAGATTGTAGTAGGTGGTTTGAGGTTTGATTAACATTTGTTTTTTTTTGAGTTATCGGGGAAAAATTTTAAGATTTTGAGAGTTCACATTTGACAAAGGTTTCATTGTTTGAGAGATGGTGTCGACCCCATGACAATAGAAAGTTTCTTCCCCAGCCAAGTTGCAGTGAAGATGGGCTGGCTTGTCAATGGTTGTTGGATGGCGGATAATAAATAATGGCATCAAACATGGAGGCAGAGGACAAGGTGTCTGTCATTGGGTTGACCAAAAGGGATGTATTCTCATGTCTCCACTTGACAATAATTAGTTGATTATTAGTATTGTGGTTATGATTGTTTTTTAAAGTTTTTTTTTATTCAGAAATATATTAAAATAATATTTTTTTATTCTTTTAAAATTATTTTTGATATCAACATTTGAAAATAATTTAAAAACTCTAAAAATATTTAATTTAAAGTAGAAAATATTTTTTTTTGAATTTTTTCAAAAGTACTTTGAAACACAATGTCAAACTGGGTTTAGGTTACTATCCCACTGCACAGTGCAGAGTGTATATTTTTTTTTAGAAAAACATATTTATTTATATAAATGTTTTTATATAGTTGAATGAATTTTATGGGAAAATCAGAAAATTATATTTTTATGTAATTAAATAAATTAAACATCATATATGTTAATAAAAACAATCATAAATAGTAACTTAAAAATAATACTACAAAAATCAAAATATTTTATGCTTGCTAATTTCTTTTATTAAAATAATACTATAAAATCTTATGATGAGAAGAGCAATTTTGAAGTCATTTCTTGACTGTTAATTAGAACACAAAACACCATAAATTACTTTTAAGGTGTTTGTAAAAAACCTAATTTTTTATTTGGCAGAAGATTATACTTCTTATGACTTTTTTTTTTTGAAGACTATGACACAAAACTATGTAATTATTTCAGAGCTGCTTAGAAAATCTTTTTTGCTTTTATTATAGCACAAAAAAACTATAAATTATTTTTGAGGTATCAAGAAAAAAATATTTAAGGTGACTGTATATTATACTTCCTAAGGACTATTGTTTTGATTTTTCAACTATGAATTATTTTATAATTGAAGAGAGTTTTTTTTTTTTAATTCTATAATAAAAGATATCTTTGAATTAAGTTATGTGTCAATCAATACTAAATTCTTTTTTAGGTGATTTTGAAGATGTATTTTTCACTCTGTTTAATTTATAAAAAACAATTTAATAAATACATTTTAAATACAAGATCTAAACTCAACAAATAAAAAAGGATAAATCTTATTTTTCTTCCCGACTGCAACACAGAATATTAAAAATTATTTAAAATTGATGACCCAAATGCGATTTAAATCCCAAATGAGGGTTTTAGTAAGAAAAAAAACTTATAAATACCCGCGTTTGTTGACTTAAAACCAAATGTATCCATCATAGATCCATTCACTGTTAAAAAAAAGTCAGAATTTGGCTAGGCTAAGGCTAGGGCATGGAGCACAGTGCTGAGAGCCGACAATTGTTTTACACAGACAAGGAAAGTTTGACTAATGTTTCTGGTTGACATAGTTTTGAGAGTTCTTTGTCCTACTCTCCAACTTGCAGAAAACATTAAACTCTGCTGCTAGAAGATCACGGATGCAGCAAGTCCTAAACCACTACCGTAGCGTTGACTTTCGATTAAGGGAAGGATTTCTTGTGATTGCTTTCATTATGAACAATCCTTAAATACGGAGGGCCACCTGTCCAAATCAATTTGCGATACAATCCTTAATGAGGCCTCTTTAGGGCTTTTATTTCTGTCCCAACAATGAGACCACAGATTGGTAGAAGGTCAGATCTTCTCTTCAATAGTGCCGTCAAGCAAGCAAGTTACAGTGAGACTGAGGAGAATCAGAGAAAAAGTAGTAGCATTTTCAAGTGTTGGGGTTGAGTTTCGAGGAATAACTATGGTTTATGTAAATAGTAAGATTGGTTCTGCATTGTGATAATAATGCTACAATTCCAATGTATTAAAATTTAATTCAGCATGATCGAATAAAATTCATCGAGATAAATCAACATTTCATTCAATAAAATGAAAGAGTTTATGAATGAAGCAAGAAGAATTCTGCAGATTTTGTATTAAGACTGGAATTACAATTCTTGAATAATTCTTACATATTCTTGCATGTATATATAGCTATACAGACTTTGTAAATTAAATACAGAATAAATTAGAGATTACAAATTTGAAATTCAAAAGTGCTGAAATCAGGTGATCTCCATAATCTTCTCTGCAATCAATTTGTCCGAGATCTCCTCTGCAATGATCTTATCTGCACATTTGAATATATTCAAATATTCAAATGTGCTGCAATCAATTAGTCACCGAGATCTCCTCCTCTGCTTTCCTCCTCTGCTGTCAATACTCTAACACCCCCCCTCAAACTGTTAGGGAGGATACACACTGACAGGTTGCTTCTAAGAAATGTAAACCGAGTTGCAGAGTGACCTTTGGTAAATATGTCTGCAATTTGGTCTATTGTAGAGATGTATCTGACTTGAATGTCTCGATTAGTGACCTTCTCCCGAATAAAATGATAATCAATCTCTATGTGCTTTGTTCTAGCATGAAATACTGGATTTGATGATAAGGCAATTGCACTGACGTTGTCACACCACAAATTTGGTGCCGAAGGTAACGTAATGTTTAAACCATGTAGAACCATACGAAGCCAATACAATTCCGCAGTTGCATGAGCCATGCTTCTGTACTCAGCCTCAGTGCTTGATCTAGAGACAACTCCTTGCTTCTTACTACTCCATGAAATGAGATTGCTACCCAAAAACACACCATAACCAGTGGTACTCCGTCTGTTATCAGGGTCTCCTGCCCAATCGGAATCACAGTAAGCATTGAGTCTTATATCTCCGGGAACATAGTGTAAACCAAGATCAACCGTGCCCTTGAGGTATCGCAGCACACGCTTCACGGCTTTCCAGTGGTCATCACGAGGACAGTGCATGAATTGGCATAATTGATTGACAGAATACGCAATATCTGGTCTTGTGATTGTGCAATATTGAAGAGCACCTACCACTCTTCGATAGGTTGTTGGGTCAGGTAACATATCACCAGAATCAGCTGACAATTTTGGCCCTGAAGAAGAAGGACAATTTAATGGTTTTGCACCAATCATGTCTGTCTTTTGCAGCAAATCAGTGATGTATTTAGCTTGGCGCAGGTGTAGACCATCTGAATTTCGTAATGCTTGAATTCCCAGGAAGTAACTCAATTCACCTAAATCTTTAACTTGAAACTCCTTTTTCAGTTGATCAATGAAGTGTTGAATTGCTGTAATGTTAGAACCTGTGACAATGATGTCATCAACATATACTAACACAAACATTCGTAAATTGGCAGTAGTATATGTAAATAAGGAGTAATCAAGTTTTGATTCCGAAAACCCATATTCAACCAGTTGTTGAGAAAGACGCTGGAACCAAGCTCTTGGGGCTTGCTTTAGGCCATAGAGGGACTTATGTAATCTGCATACATAATCTGGAAAATCCCCATCTACATACCCCTGCGGTTGCTCCATAAATACCTCTTCATCCAAGATGCCATTAAGGAAAGCATTTGAAATATCCAGCTGTTTGATATTCCACTTTAGAGAGACTGCAAGAGACAAGATTAGCCGAATTGTGGTTGGTTTAACCACGGGAGAGAATGTATCATAGTAATCTATTCCAGATACTTGATCAAACCCTTTGGCAACAAGCCTTGCCTTATATCATCAATACTGCCATCAGGGTGTCTCTTAATCTTGTAAACCCATTTGTTCCGAACAATACGTTTGTTTGGTGGTCTTGGACAGAGAGACCATGTGCCATTAGCCATCAATGCATCAAATTCACAACCCATAGCTTCCCGCCATTCTGATTTAGTCTTAGCCTTAGTAAAACAAGTGGGTTCAGATTCAACCATAACACTGGAAAATGCACACAAGGGATGACGGGTAGCAAAGAAGGTTTTGAAACCTGGGAATTGTTTGGGTTTGAGGTTACCTGTCTTAGATCTTGTGACAATTTCTCGATGGTGGGTAGGATTTACGGGAGAGTTTACTGGTGACAGTGTAGACAAAATGGGTGCAGGTTCGGGTGGTGAGTCATTGGTGTTGTGATGATCTTGTGGCATAAGTGAAGGGACAGGTGTAGGGGGCATAGAGGTCGTGATAGCAGATGTTGGGATTGTGGGTATGGGTATTACGCTTGACAATTCTGGGCTTGTATTTTCAGTAATTGAATTGCAGTTTTGAGTAATAACTGGTAAAGAGAGAGGTAGAGTTTGAGAAGTCATACCGGTAGAATTGCTGCTCGTGGGGCTGGCAGGGGATGTATTGTTGAGGCATGGAAAAGTATTTTCATCAAAAACCACATGTCTAGAAATAAAAACCTGACCAGTGTTAAGTTCCAAGCAACGATATCCCTTTTGTTGATTAGAATATCCTATGAAAACACATTGTTTACTTCGAAAAGCTAATTTATGTTTTTCATATGGTCTAAGATAGGGGTAACATGCACATCCAAAGATTCTAAGTTCAGAATAACTAGGCATAGATTTATGAAGAACAAAGAATGGTGGGAGCATGTTAAGAACTTTGGTGGGTAGGCGATTTATCAGGTAAACTGAAGTTAGAAAAGCATCTGCCCAATAACAATTTGAAAGACCAGCTTTGGCTAAAAGTGTTAAACCCATTTCTTGAATATGTCTATGTTTACGTTCTGATATGCCATTTTGTGGGGATGTATGGGGACATGTTAATCTGTGAAATATGCCATTATTTTCTAAAAATATTTGAAACTCTTTTGATAAATATTCTCCTCCATTATCAGATTGGATTTGTTGAATGGAGCATGAAAACAAATTTTCAACAAGAGTTTTATATTTTTGAAAAATAGAGAAAACATCACTTTTGAGACGCATGGGATACATCCACGTAAAACGGCTAAAATCGTCAACGAATAAAACATAATAGCGACATCCCCCAACTGAAGTAATAGGAGATACCCATACATCAGTGTGAATTAAAGCTAAAGGTCTTGTGGATATTCTGGTAGATCTTGAAAAGGGTAAACGTTTTGCTTTCCCTAACTGGCAGGGGCAACAAACATTGGATGTGGTTGCTGGTTTCTTTATTTGCAAGAAAGTAGATAAATACTCTAATGTAGAATTGGCAGGGTGTCCTAGGCGATCATGCCATTGTTCACTTGTAGCCTTTGTTCCCAAATTTGAAGTAAAACAACGGAATTTATTGATGAAATTCTTAGTCCCATTTATTGGATAGAGTCCACCCTCAACCAGCCCGTGTAGCAGCAATCTGTCGGTCTTGTTCTCCTTGACACAAAAATCAATTCCGGTTAGAATAAAGTAACAATCATTATCAAGACAAAGTTGGTTAATGGATAAAAGATTGGTTGCAGCTTGTGGACAATGAAAGACTTTGTTTAGCTGAAATGAAGTGTGATTTGTGTGCAAAGTAGTGGAACCAGTGTTGTTTATGATCAAACCTGAACCATTGCCCACTTCGACCGTGTCATGTTCATCATACGGTTGCAAGGTTGTTAGGTTTGCTGTGTTGGCAGTGATGTGAGCATTAGCACCACTGTCAGCATACCAAGTTTGTTGCTCAAAGGTATTGTTGGATTCGGCAGCCATGGCTGCTAGCTCAGAAGGTGGCCTCCTACCTTGAAAAGAGAAGTTAAAACGCTGGAAGCAGTCCAAAGCAGTGTGATTATGCTTGTCACAAATCTGGCATTTGGGTCGTTCATGTGGAGCACCCCTATCACTGTTAGAGTGATTTCTGGGAGGTCCATGAGACTGTGATGACATGATAAATTGTGGGGATCGTAATCCAGTACCTGCAGGTTTTCTTTTGGGATAATTGGTGTGTTTGGCAGCAAATGCAAAGTTCTGAGTTTGCATTGTAGGTGGAGCATCAACCAGTGCTTCAAAGCTTAAGAGTTCAGACTGAAAGTCATCAAGAGATAATTCTTTATCCCTGCAGGCAAAGTTATAAGATGTAATAAAAGGAGTATATGTGGTGCGAAGACCACCAAGCAAGAAGGTGATGAAGTCTTGGTCATTCACTGGTTGTCCTGCAGCAGCAAGTGTATCAGCCAATTGCTTGGCATCTTCAAGGAATATGGAGCATGACCGATTTCCTTGAACAATGGTTTGAAGTTGTCTCTTAAGAAGAGCAATACGAGACCTTGATGTTGCTGAGAAACGAGTTTGAAGAGAGTCCCACACCTGCTTGGAAGTTTGAAGGCTGAAGACAGTGGATACTAGTTTTTCCGAAATGGATGCTAGCAACCAGCTTAAAACACAATTGTCTTTTCTGAACCAAATTGTGTAAGCTGGGTTTGGAGAATTATCTGAAAGAAGCTTAGATGGAACTTCTTCAGAACCATCGATCATACCATTCAGATCGTGGCTTCGAAGGAAAACTTGAAACTGAACACTCCATGTCAGGTAATTGTGTCCTTCAAGTTTGCTGTTGACAGGTTGGGAGATTGACTGAAAGTGTTGTGTAGATGGTGAGAAGGTCTGTGTGGTATTTGAAGAAGTCATAAGGACTGGTGAATATAGTGGAAATAATGAGAATGAGGGATAAGAAATTTGTGTGCGGAAACGATTTTGGAACTAATGAGGCGTTTGCCTATAGCTCTGATACCATGAAAGAGTTTATGAATGAAGCAAGAAGAATTCTGCAGATTTTGTATTAAGACTGGAATTACAATTCTTGAATAATTCTTACATATTCTTGCATGTATATATAGCTATACAGACTTTGTAAATTAAATACAGAATAAATTAGAGATTACAAATTTGAAATTCAAAAGTGTTGAAATCAGGTGATCTCCATAATCTTCTCTGCAATCAATTTGTCCGAGATCTCCTCTGCAATGATCTTATCTGCACATTTGAATATATTCAAATATTCAAATGTGCTGCAATCAATTAGTCACCGAGATCTCCTCCTCTGCTTTCCTCCTCTGCTGTCAATACTCTAACATAAAATCTCTAATAAAGAGTTATTTGTTTCCCTTTTGTTGGATCAAAGGATCAATTCACTATATGTTTTCAAAGAGAGTCTTCAATAAAAGCTTTCACGGCCCACTTGACAAGTTGGACATCAAAGATATATTTGCATTAACTCGAGGGGAGTTGTGGTTTGACTGAGATAGTTTTGGAATTAACTTTATCTTCCTGTCATAGTATGCTTTAATTGTACATTAAATACTCTGTTCTGTATACACGAAAATGTATACATTAAATACTCTGTTTCTGTATACAGATCAAAGCAGGGAGACCGGGACCTTCCCACCAAATCTGTGGGTTAAGTTTGGCATACCAACGTTGATTATAGTCTCTAATATCACCACAAGCAACCACTGCTAAAAAGATTCATACATCTAGGAGGGAGCTTAATAAGGTAACAATCATCACACCTTCTACACTGGCTGGTCCACACAAATGCCACTTGAACCTCGAAATGGAAGTAGCAGCAGCAAAATTTGGCAGGAAGCTACACCTTCACCACTTGATATAATGTTTTATGTTTGATATAGAATGATGGAAGAACAGAGGGAATGAACACATGAGATCCATCCTCCTCGACGTACACCATGAAATACCAACGATATTCCTTGTCTTAGCAGAACAGAGGACATAACTGAAACAGCGTAAGAGTGGGTTCACTCAAAAATACAATCCATCAAATCAATCAGAATCAAGACTAATAATTCAAAACTAATGTATATAACTAAGGTACCTGATCAATCAAGAATCTTACTCGCAAATTCTACAACAAGACGGACACTTCTATTTGCAAGAGCCCAAACAAATAGGCGTGGAAACAAAATTAGTAGTAGACAAACAAGAAAACAAAGTAGAATTTTCCTTGCAAGCAAGCAAGAAAGCTGGTTGAACTCCAGATGAGATGTTTCGATTCAATCAGAAACAGGAAGCACAGGTCATCCGAAAGGCTTGAGAAAGTTGGTGAGGGAAATTAGGAAGTCAATGGTATACAGAGAGAGATCAAGCAGAAGATAATGCCAATGTTGCAGTATGGCCAGATCAAGATCATGCAGTATGGTCTATGTAAATAGTTATAGTGAGATTGGTTTTGCTATCAACTCAGGAATCGACATTTCATTCAATATATTAAAATTTAATTCAGCATGATCGAATAAAATACATTGAGATAAATCGACATTTCATTCAATAAAATCTCTAATAAAGAGTTATTTGTTTCCCTTTTGTTAGATCAGAGGATCAATTTACTATATGTTTATAAAGACAGTCTTCAATAAAAGCTTTCATGAGATTAACCAAACTATGCAATGAAACAAAGGAGGAGCTTAATAAGGTAGCAATCATCACACCTTCTACACTGGCTGGTCCAGATCATGTTGCTATTTCAATGCTATTTATGTATATGGTCCTGCAAGCTTCCAAGTAGAGAAAATTAAATGACTCTCCATCCCAGACAGTTTAACTTCACCATCTGCGATCCAAATAAACCTCCTCACAGACCTCAACAATCAGGCCTACTTCCAAAGTAGTTCACCGTAATGATTTCCACCACTGTGGGATCGTCACCAGTAACTGAAACCACTCTAGATAGGTTGACGGGCTCCTTGTTGCCAGTATTGCCAGCATCTAAATCATCAGTATTGATATTATCAGGATCATCAGATTCAGAATGAAAAGATGCGAAGCGCACATCCTCAGCTCTGGTCTTGTAGGCATAACATTTCAAGAAGCAAACAATTGTAGATAGAAGGCATGCACACTCCCGGTAGTAACCATTCTAAATCCATGATAATCATCGTCTTAAAAGAAAGAGAAGTAATCCAGCTCTCCGCAGAAAAATATTTCACAACTCTAAAAACTTGGATCCATGTTTGAATACAAAAGGGCTCTGTCTTCCTTCACTATTTGCCTACAAAAGATCACCAAAATATTAAAAGCTAGAAACTTTGAAGCCCAAAAGCACACTTAAAACCCCGTATCCAACCCACTCATTTATTGACATCTAAGCTGCCTACTGAGCTATGTAACCTACAGAAGATAACACTGCAGGATTGCCTCGAAGAAGAAGAAGCAGCAGTTTATTCTGTTGAGAATATTGGACTGTTAGTAGTTGGTTGTTAAACCAGTGTAACTAACTTCAAACTAAGAAGAGAAGATGAAATTGACTTCTCTATGTATTTATAATTAGTTACAGAACATGTGAAATGCATGTTTGCCCAAACTATATAAATGGGCATTGTATCAAACACAATGTATGCAATATACAGAAATACAATCTTACCTCTCACGCTGCAATTTCTTCTTTCTAGCTTCCTAAGCTTTTCATCTCTCTCTCGAGCAAAAACAACCTGTAAACAAATCAAGCAAATCAACAAACAAGTTCAATTAAATCAACATCATTAATGTTTTTCCAGTTCGATCTGCCTATAAACTGCAGATTAAATACTCCAGGACACAAACCCTCTATCCATGTATCAACTTCACAAGTAAAAATCTGTGTTTAAAGCATGAAGAATCATTGAATCCCCCTAAAAAAGGCATAAAAAGCACATTACATGGTTTGTAGAATAATATTACAGAGAGGTCAAAATATGTGGCCTTTGAGAGGAGCATCACCCATTGTAGCAAGCCCAACTACATCAATCTTTGTAGAAACTCATTATGGATATGTTGCAGAATTGGTCTTTTACCAACTCCCCGAATTCCATAAATACCAATGGTTGAGACTTCATCATCATTTAACCTAGCTTTATAGAGCTTGTAGGTAATAGATCTCCTCTAGTCTCACTCGTGTTGTATCTGAAATTGGATTCGCGATTTTATGATTAGTGATGGTATGGAAATGTCTGTAATCAAAAATACAAAAATCTTCTGAAGGTTTTTAAATATAGCATGCTTGAGGTTTCTAATTTGAGTTAGAAACAATGCTTTAGGGTAACAAAGTTTGTTGTAAGAGAGTTGGGTGGTTAAAAACTCAAATCAATCTGACCAAGTTTACAATGCCTTTTATAGGCTAGCAAAATTATAAAAATAATTTATTTTAAAATATATTAAATAATATTTTTATTCTTGACATCAAAACAATAAAAAACATAATTTAAACCAAAAATAAAAATAATTTTTTTTTAAATATTGTTTGAAACAATAACAAATTTTACTTTTAATGTAAAGATGCTTAGGCTTCTGTCAACGACTTGACCGACAAGGAGGTGCTTTTGCAAACTTACTGGTTGTGACCCTCTCCTTCTCACCATGATACGATCTTCTAGAAGACAGCCAATAACTATTATAGTTCCTGTAAAGTAATTTTAAATGTTAAATACGACAACGTCTAGCACTGTGTCTATAAGAAGAATAAGAAGCATTAAGTGATAAATGTATGTATGGAATGTCTTTCTTAGCTAATTGTAGAAATATTGCATTGGACTCATATCATACCTCAATCCTCAACTTCAAACCGTTCTAGGTTTTCAAGATTCCAAGAAGACGGAAACAAGATTTCCATGCTATTGCATCTATATACGCGAATTGATTGGAGTGAATCGCAAATCAGTTTTGCACTACAAATACTTTTCAGTTCTGGTAAACCTTCCAAGTTCAGGTTTCTTAACTTTGAGAGTTTGATTTCAGTGCTGTTGCTGCTTTCTTCACCCATGACCCCTTCTTCATCCGATCTTGCTCCACCTATTATTTCCTCCATTTTGTCACAATCACTAACACTAATCTCTTCTAGGTTTACAAGACAGATCCAAGAAGACGGAACCAAGATTTCCATGCTATTGCAACCACATATGGTAATTCTTTGGAGAGAATCACAAATCAGTTTTGCACTACAAATACTTTTCATTTCTGGTAATCCTAGCAATGTCAGTTCTCCTAACTTTGGGAGATTGAATTCATTGCTTTCTTCACCCATAACCCCTTCTTCATCTAATCTTGTTCCTCCTATTATCTCCTCCATTTTCTCACAATCTTCAACAGTAATACTTTCCAAGTTTACGAGGTTTGGTATCAAGACAGGAGGTAACAACTTCTTCATACTTCTACATCTATAGCATTTAAGCTCTTTAAAAACTGAAAAGCACTCTAGATCGGTTGACAGGCTCCTTGTTGCCAGTATTGCCACCATCTAAATCATTAGTATTGATATCATCAGCATCAGCATCATCCAGCTTCTCAACATAATCCCAAAAAGGATCATTCTGTCTCGCGATTTCTATCCCCTCTCTTCTTTGTCCCTGAAGATAGCAATAAGTATTGAGTGAAAAATGGATTTTGAAGTGATTGTTTGTCAGAAAAATGAGCCTGGCAAGTAATTTAAAATAAAAGAATATTGAAGAAATTCTTCTCGTTTTGAAGATAAGGCGTTGAAATTGATAGCCAAATGGACATGTAAGAACAAAGCTATAATATCATACTCATGTTCAATTATTGATCAAGCAACACACACACACACACACACACATAATTAAGCTCTACCTGATCAATCTACGATCCTACCCACAGATTCTTCAACTTGATTATTTGGAAGAATAAAAAAAAATACCAAAATTTGTGGTAAAAGAAAAAAAATGATAATGATGGTAACAGAAAAAAAAATGATGATGAAGAATAGAAAGTAGAATTTACCAAGCAAGCAAGCAAGAAAAATATATAATGCTAATAATTCAAAACCAAAACATATTTAATGCTAAACCAAGCCGTGAGGAGTCTACCTTAATTGTGTCCCGCAACCATGCAAGGACATCTTTAGCATTAGGATGCTCCCACTCCACTACTGACCCGCACTATTCTTTTGCTTCCTTGTGAATCAAACTTAGTGTAGACAACAAGGCTTCTGAGTTTAGATGTGGAACTACTTTAAAGGTTGAGGAGTCATGGTGCTCTCAAACTTTAAGTTTCTTATGTTTTAGTCCTTAAAATCTTTGATTGTGACCTCCAGGTTAAAATTTATTAAATAGGGAATAATTGCTGTTTTATTTCAAGCTTGTCCCTTCTTTTAAAAAAAAAAAAACCAGCCCTGTGCCCGAAATTCTCATTCTGCTTGTGGAAATCTTTTTTTTTTTTATTAGAGAAAAAACCATTTTTTTTAGTTATTTTTTATGGTTTTTGATTAAACGAATTAAATTTTGATTGTCCTAAACTCTTATAAAGTGAGCATGTGTTGACTCGAATTTAAAACTGGTATTATACTGGTATTAAAAATTAAAATACACGCTAAATACATAAAACCAGTGGGGTCCTGCAACGGGATATGACGTTTATTTCTCCTCTTTAGTCCCTATCTATTATTAATGTGATATTACGATCAAAGTTATTTTTTAAAATATTTTTTATTTAAAAATATATTAAGTCAATTTAGACAGATAATTAAAAGATACTCGTTAAATAAAGTGCTCACTAGTTGCTACTGTTAAATTTTAAAAAAGCAATTTGCTTCAAATTACTTATTTTAATAACTTTAATTTTTTAATATACTAATATTAAAATTCAATTTTAAAATATATAAATTATTTTCAATCAAATAATATTTTAAAAAATAATCATCCTAGCTCAGAAAAGTACTTCCGAGAAGAGGAAGAGATACTCATCAAAACAACGTGTTTACTGGCTGCTATATATATATTCCAGGTCACTTATAATTAAAAAACATACGTAGAGAGATACGGAAAACTGAGTGCTGCAACTATGCAACATTAAAAAACAATATCATCATTGTAGACGTTTAAGTACTGTAACTATATTTAGAAATACTCCCTCAGCTAGTTATTTTGTCTAGTTTATTTTTCCCTCGTCCTCGTAAACAAAATTGTTTTGCTTTAACCTTATTTTATATTTTAACTGCCGGTCACAATTATAAATAGTAATTACGTGCTTCTTTCGCATTGTATTTTGAAAATATTTAATTTTAAAATAATATTTATTTTTAAATTATTTTAATCTACTTATATCAAAAAATATTTTTAAAAAAATTAAAAATATCATTCTAATATTTTTATAAAAAAAATATATCTTTCAAAAACAGTCTCAATAATGCTACCAATACTAAGGTTGAGGTCAGTTAGATAATCATAAATGATTGTTTTTTTTATTAATGTGAGTGTCCAGGTCAGTTTGCTCGCATCTCGACTAATCTCACAGATTCTGAAATTAATGACCATATAAGTCTTCTATGACTATCATATTAACAATCACATAATTCAAACTTAAAATAATAATAAAAAATCTTTTAATCTCAAACTGAAACAACTACTATGATGGTTTTTCTTCTCATGAATGAAAGTTGTATTTGGTTAAGGAATCTAATGTCCAGCCAGTTTTAAAATTTCAACTTTTTTTTTTTACCTGATGATGTCATCAATCTGAAAATTTAATATCACTTAGTTTTAAAAAATTCTTTACGCGACTGTCCATCGATCGGCAGTACTGGAGATTCAATTACTGTAAACGAGAGACACTTTTCTATTTTATACCGTGATTAAATAAAGAATTGACAATTCAAATTATCTTTTCATTACAGCATTTAGCTATCCAAAACTATCGTTAACTAACTACAAATATTATTTAATTACAATTTAGTCCATATAATAACTAAATCAATCAATTAATCCTCATGATTTCAGAAACTATTACTTTATCCCTGCATATTTAAATACTTTTATCTCATCCTTTTTGTAAATTTCGTGATCCTTTTCAGCTTATTTTATGGAAGATTTGAGCAGGAGAAAATGTATTTTTTACAAGAAAAGAAAAACTGTTAAATTAAGATCTTGAATGAACTAATTACTTATTTTTCGACACCATGAGGATCAATTAATTAATTACTATAAATAACTAAGAACAGGCTATGATTAAGAGCTTGTTTACGGGTGTGGCAGATGCTATTTTACAAAATATTTTTCATTTTAAAATATTTTTATTTTATTTTTAATAAAAAATAACATATGATTTTTAAAAAAAGAATAAAATTTTAAAAAACACGTCATAACAACGCAAATAAACAAGCTCTATAGATATGCCTGGCCAACAGTGGGAAAAGGTTAGCTATCTAGATACACGTGTAAGAGTCTCCGTCCGCATACCAATTGATGCGAGGGGTTTAACTATATTTCTTTTACTTGGTCAGAAATTGTTTATTGTATTGCTCTTGATGGACCCGTGCAAAAACAACCGAGGGGTGTGTCGAGCAGTTTTAGTGGTGAAAAAAACTGTATTTTACGAGGTACTTTTAGGGTTTATAAGAGATTATTTTGTGGAAATATTATTCCACAACCATCTATGGTCAACAAATAAAATAAAGGCGATGCAGCTAGGAGAACAAATCTTTCGTATGGAGATCTGTAGAGCAGAAGCTAAATTACAAGGGAATAATTTAAATGGGGGAGATATTGAGGTTAACAGAACTAACTTTTTTTGGTTAGTTTGTCGAGGGCCAGCAGCGGAATACCAATTTCCTATGTTTGATGGGTCCGTCACTTTTCAGGAGAAAAAAAGAGGTGCAACCAGATATTTTGCAAAAGATATATTCAACTTTCCTCTCAACTAGCTGAAAACTACTGAGCACCATTGCTCATGAATAAGCTTTAGCTTTTTATAAAAAAGAGTGATGGGATTTGATCTTCGTTGTTATTATTTACCTTCATCGTTGTGGGCCCATCTCCAGATGCGCATGGATTGAATCTTGTTCCGTTTACAGATGGTTTATTTTTGTTACAAATTGTTTCTTAAAATCATATTTTCTTTTAAAAATTATTTTTTAAAAAATATTGTTTTAATTAAAATATATTTAAAACAAAACACTTTTCATCATCACGCAAAACAAACTCACTCAATTTCATGGTGGGTATTATACATATAAATTTATTGTTCTTGATTTAATTATGTTAAACTATATACACAAGAATGCTCGCGGCAACGCGTGGGCAATATAGCTACTATATATATATATATATATTGTGTGCCTTTAAAACACAAACGAAAATTGATATGGCAAATATAGTGGAAATCATAGCAGCATGGAAAGAGCACAGAAAATTGAAGATTTCCTTTTGTTCAAAGAAAATCATACATCACTGTATGCACATAGTCAAAATATGAACTATTTCAGCTTCAGAAAATCAAAATAATTTCAAGTAACTTCATAACCGCATGCCACATGCACAGACGTTCCTTCACTGTGCATACTTGGGGTTCGGCTTAATAGTCCTGACGGATCTACGTAGCTTATCACCATGGTTCATCACTGCTCCCTCCACATCCTCAGGCAAATCGTCACTCCCCTCCCCCCGTCGCCTTTGTCATTCAAAAATCTCTTCTTGTTCTTCTTCTTCACATTCCCCTGCTTCTCCAATTTCCTTTTCGCTAATTTCGGTTTTGGCTTTGGAATTTTGGTAGGCAGGTCGGGTTCTTTTCTTAAAGCCAAAACAATCACTCGTTTCTCTTTCTCCACTTCTGCTGCTTTCGGTTTTGACTTTGAAATTTTAGAAGGTTTGTCGGGTTTTTTTCTTAAACCCAGAACAATCTCTCGTTTCTCCACTTCTGCCCCATCATCAGCCATTACGGTATTTTTTCCTTGTGAACTTTCTTCTACTTTGTGAATGTGAATTTATATTACGTTTATGCTTTTCTGACTTGGATCTTTTTCTCTCCTAATAGGCTATTAGCCAGTGGACAGAATAGGTTGTTATCCTTCTCTCACTTGATGATGCTGAGACTGAAGTAGGCCATGGCTGCTGTCAGGCCTGGCATTAATCGAAAGAACATCGCTAGTCTAGCACCGTACGCTGATGAACTGATTGATTTAAACCTGAGTTATATAAGTAAAATAGATACTGTAGTATTTTATTTTATTAAATAACAAGCAGGTAAAAATATAAAATATCTATTTTTGATATGTAAAAGAAAAGATATATGTTCTTAATCTGTCTTGTTAATTAGGTGTATTTTATATTTATTTTTAAGTGATAAATATAGATCGATCTTTCACTAACGCAGATATGACCGGCTGGGGAAGGCGATGGTTAGTCAGATAGATCGATCTTTCACTCACGCAGATATGACACTCTCACCTGACACTCAGCCAACTTGAGAGTCAACTCTTTGTACTCAATATTAATTTCTTCCAAGGTCTCGATATGCTCACTAACTAAGCTGTGAATCACAGAACGAAGTTTTGAGTAAAATATATCTGCGTGAGCCAACTTTTAGTAAAATATTTCATTCAATCGAGAGACATAAATTTGTTTTTATAAAAAATAAAATAGGAAAAGTCATCAAAGAACTAACCGTTTTTTTAATTATTTTTCCAGTACAAAAACTCATTAATAATCTGTGAGCAGTGTTCACCTAGAAAAATGAATTTCTAGCTTATATTAAAACACAAACTCCAACACCCATCGAAGATTCTAGCAAGAAAATCAAGGTCGCCCAGAGGGTCCTTACAAATTTCTCAACTCAAAACAACTAGTAGAAGAAAATCAAATTTATAAACAAATTTTTTATTTTTCTCTTGGAAAAGGGATCTGCTTTCTCATCTAAGAGTTATTGAATGTTTAGAAATGTGGTTCATATTGTTTTTGATAAAAAAATATTTTTTGTTTATAAATATATCAAAATAATATTTTTTTTATTTTTAAAAAATTATTTTTGACATCGGCACATGAAAATAATCTAAAATACCAATTTAATTTAAAATTAAAAATAATTTTTTTAAAACTTCTTACAAAAAAAAAATACTTTTGAAAGTTAATTATAAAGAGTAACTTAGTCAATGCAATGCATGAAGCAAGGAATAGTTACACCTCAAGTTGGATTATTTGTTTTTTTAAAAAAAAAATAGTTGGATTAACTAATTTAAATTAGCAGATTTAGTTTGTTTCAATTTCTTTATCACTAGTTGATGTGAGCCCACATGCCTTTGCCTCAACCACAATGCCTTACTGAAACTTAATTATGCATGAAAAATAGTGCAATGGATGTAGAAATGTGCTGTTACCACATCTACTGGTATCTGTTCTTCTCCATAACCAGATTCTTCCCACCTTGGTTATCCTCACTCTCTAAAAACTTAATTACTAGTTGGACGTCCACCTGGTTGCAATAAGCCATTATCGTCTGCAGCTTTCAGCCCCTATTAAATATTTGCATATTACTTGTAATTATTTATTTTGTGTACCAGTGGCTTGTCAAGACAAGACATGTGAGAACACTGAACAGAGCGCCCAGTCCGGAAATGTGTAAAAACGCGTGATTAATAATTATAGCAGTAATAAATAAATAAATAAATAAAACGAAATTTGTTGCCCGTAAGAAGTGGACTCGTGGTGTTAACCGATACCTGAGAATAACAATAATTAAATCAATCAAGTTAATTATAATATTAAAACATTTTTTTTTATCTTTTTGAGTAACAATACTTTAATAGAAAAAATCAAGTAACTTGGTCCGGACTAAACTTTAAACTTGAATTGCATATTTAAAAGTATGATTGCAGTTATTTTTTTAAAATATTTTTTATTTAGAAATATATTAAAATAATATTTAGAAATACTCCCTCACGCTAGTTATTTTGTCTAGTTTATTTTTCCCTCGTCCTCGTAAACAAAATTGTTTTGCTTTAACCTTATTTTATATTTTAACTGCCGGTCACAGTTATAAATAGTAATTACGTGCTTCTTTTGCATTGTATTTTGAAAATATTTTTGAAAATATTTAATTTTAAAATAATATTTGTTTTTAAATTATTTTAATGTACTTATATCAAAAAATATTTTTTAAAAAATTAAAAATATCATTCTAATATTTTTATAAAAAAATATCTTTCAAAAACAGTCTTAATAATGCTACCAATACTAAGGTTGAGGCCAGTTAGATAATCATAAATGATTGTTTTTTTTTATTAATGTGAGTGTCTAGGTTAGTTTTTTATTAATATTAATATTCCTTCCTCCCATCTCAAGTAGACATGGATTTCGATTATTTTGTTTCCTCTTCCTCCTCTTATTTCTTTCTTTTTTGGTTTGTTTTTTCTTTTTCTGGGATGGGATTTTAATGAAAATTTAAAACTGGAGACCTTATTCTCTTGAATCATTGATATACATGTTTTTTCTTTCTTTTTTTCAATTTCTTGGAGAGATTCCGAATATATAAGTGATATTGTGCCCATTGTTCAAACACAAAACTAGCTAACAGCAAAAAGAACTCATTATGTAGAGATACAAATCCAATTGCCATCAATTGCTGGGTTAAATTGCCATCAATTGCAAGTGGAAATTAACTGTGTAATAACCATGACAGAGATTGTTGGTACCAGTCCTGGCCGACAATAGAATCAGCGTGATCTTATTATGTAGAGATACAAATCCAATTATATGGACATAGCTGCCAAATATTAGTGTTGCCGTAGAAACATATAGGAGGTCATCGCATGTCATACCATTTTGAAGACTCTTCGGTCAATTCTATTAAGATCCTTCGAGATATACATTGCCTGCTATCGTCGTATTCAACGGGGTTTTGCCTGAATTATTTATTTATTACAGAGGAGATTGACAGCGGCTTAGCTCGAAAAATAATTGTAATGAAATATCAACTTTTTCTCTCTGTTCTCTTGTCTTATCCGATGCTAACTTGATATTGCAGATCTCTATCTTGTCCTGGCCAAATCTAATAAAGTGTTGAAATCCTAGCTAGGCCTAGCAATCACTTGGCATTGATTTATGCTAACTTGATATTGCAGATCTCTATCTTGTCCTGGCCAAATCTAATAAAGTGTTGAAATCCTAGCTAGGCCTAGCAATCACTTGGCATTGATTTAATGCTAACTTGATATTGCAGATCTCTATCTCTTCCTGGCCAAAATCTAATAAAGTGTTGAAATCCTAGCTAGGCCTAGCAATCAGTTGGCATTGATTTAATGCTAACTTGATATTGCAGATTTCTATCTTGTCCTGGCCAAAATCTAATAAAGTGTTGAAATCCTAGCTAGGCCTAGCAATCACTTGGCATTGATTTAATGCTAACTTGATATTGCAGATCTCTATCTTGTCCTGGCCAAAATCTAATAAAGTGTTGAAATCCTAGCTAGGCCTAGCAATCACTTGGCATTGATTTAATGCTAACTTGATATTGCAGATCTCTATCTTGTCTTGGCCAAATCTAATAAAGTGTTGAAATCCTAGCTAGGCCTAGCAATCACTTGGCATTGATTTAATGCTAACTTGATATTGCAGATCTCTATCTTGTCCTGGCCAAATCTAATAAAGTGTTGAAATCCTAGCTAGGCCTAGCAATCACTTGGCATTGATTTAATGCTACCTTGATATTGCATATCTCTATCTTGTCCTGGTCAAATCTAATAAAGTGTTGAAATCCTAGCTAGGCCTAGCAATCACTTGGCATTGATTTAATGCTAACTTGATATTGCAGATCTCTATCTTGTCCTGGCCAAATCTAATAAAGTGTTGAAATCCTAGCTAGGCCTAGCAATCACTTGGCATTGATTTAATGCTAACTTGATATTGCAAATCTCTATCTTGTCCTGGCCAAAATCTAATAAAGTGTTGAAATCCTAGCTAGGCCTAGCAATCACTTGGCATGGATTTAATGCTAACTTGATATTGCAGATCTCTATCTTGTCCTGGCCAAATCTAATAAAGTGTTGAAATCCTAGCTAGGCCTAGCAATCACTTGGCATTGATTTAATGCTAACTTGATATTGCAGATCTCTATCTTGTCCTGGCCAAATCTAATAAAGTGTTGAAATCCTAGCTAGGCCTAGCAATCACTTGGCATTGATTTAATGCTAACTTGATATTGCAGATCTCTATCTTGTCCTGGCCAAAATCTAATAAAGTGTTGAAATCCTAGCTAGGCCTAGCAATCACTTGGCATGGATTTAATGCTAACTTGATATTGCAGATCTCTATCTTGTCCTGGCCAAATCTAATAAAGTGTTGAAATCCTAGCTAGGCCTAGCAATCACTTGGCATTGATTTAATGCTAACTTGATATTGCAGATCTCTATCTTGTCTTGGCCAAATCTAATAAAGTGTTGAAATCCTAGCTAGGCCTAGCAATCAGTTGGCATTGATTTAATGCTAACTTGATATTGCAGATTTCTATCTTGTCCTGGCCAAAATCTAATAAAGTGTTGAAATCCTAGCTAGGCCTAGCAATCACTTGGCATTGATTTAATGCTAACTTGATATTGCAGATCTCTATCTTGTCCTGGCCAAAATCTAATAAAGTGTTGAAATCCTAGCTAGGCCTAGCAATCACTTGGCATTGATTTAATGCTAACTTGATATAGCATATCTGTATCTTGTCCTGGCCAAATCTAATAAAGTGTTGAAATCCTAGCTAGGCCTAGCAATCACTTGGCATTGATTTAATGCTAACTTGATATTGCAGATCTCTATCTTGTCCTGGCCAAATCTAATAAAGTGTTGAAATCCTAGCTAGGCCTAGCAATCACTTGGCATTGATTTAATGCTACCTTGATATTGCATATCTCTATCTTGTCCTCGTCAAATCTAATAAAGTGTTGAAATCCTAGCTAGGCCTAGCAATCACTTGGCATTGATTTAATGCTAACTTGATATTGCAGATCTCTATCTTGTCCTGGCCAAATCTAATAAAGTGTTGAAATCCTAGCTAGGCCTAGCAATCACTTGGCATTGATTTAATGCTAACTTGATATTGCGGGATCTCTATCTTGTCCTGGCCAAAATCTAATAAAGTGTTGAAATCCTAGCTAGGCCTAGCAATCACTTGGCATGGATTTAATGCTAACTTGATATTGCAGATCTCTATCTTGTCCTGGCCAAATCTAATAAAGTGTTGAAATCCTAGCTAGGCCTAGCAATCACTTGGCATTGATTTAATGCTAACTTGATATTGCAGATCTCTATCTTGTCCTGGCCAAATCTAATAAAGTGTTGAAATCCTAGCTATGCCTAGCAATCACTTGGCATTGATTTAATGCTAACTTGATATTGCAGATCTCTATCTTGTCCTGGCCAAATCTAATAAAGTGTTGAAATCCTAGTTAGGCCTAGCAATCACTTGGCATTGATTTAATGCTAACTTGATATTGCAGATCTCTATCTTGTCCTGGCCAAATCTAATAAAGTGTTGAAATCCTAGCTAGGCCTAGCAATCAATTGGCATTGATTTAATGCTAACTTGATATTGCAGATCTCTATCTTGTCCTGGCCAAATCTAATAAAGTGTTGAAATCCTAGCTAGGCCTAGCAATCACTTGGCATTGATTTAATGCTAACTTGATATTGCAGATCTCTATCTTGTCTTGGCCAAATCTAATAAAGTGTTGAAATCCTAGCTAGGCCTAGCAATCAGTTGGCATTGATTTAATGCTAACTTGATATTGCAGATCTCTATCTTGTCCTGGCCAAATCTAATAAAGTGTTGAAACAAAGGAGGAGCTTCATAAGGTAGCAATTATCACACCTTCTACACTGGCCAAACTGGGCCTAGGTTCCTTCTCAACTATGAATATTCTTTTGATTTTTCGATTATGAATTATTTTATAATTGAAGAGATATTTTTTTTAATTTTATAATAAAAGATATCTTTGAATTAAGTTATGTGTCAATCAATACTAAATTCTTTTTCAGATGATTTTAAAGATGTTTTTTTCACTCGATTTAATATATTAACAACAATTTAATAAATACATTTTAAATACAAGATCTAAACTCAACAAATAAAAAAGGATAGCATATCTCCTTAACCATGAACCCGTCTTGTTCTTCTTGTTCTTCTTCCTTTTTACACTTGATTATACTAAGGATAGATAAATCTTATTTTTCTTCTTGACTGCAACACAAACTATTAAGAATTATTTAAAATCTCTGGATTTGCCCAACCTTTTCCCCATTCTGCAAAAGAAGAATATGATTTTTGCTTGTTCACTGAGAGTTGCATATCAGCTTCAGGGTAAACAAAGAGCGGTTGCTCTCTATCATATTCCAGATACTCGAGCCCTAATTTTGTTAGCTCCGGGAATCTTACTTGGACATGGCTCTGCATAAACATTGAATTTAATACAAAACCAATTTAGTTGAGAGCCAGATTTTCAAACAATGTGCATGCTTAAGAATGCAATGGAGATATTATGAAGCTTACTTAACGCAATATCAAATGATGCAATTAGAGGGGGTGTCGATTAGGAAAAAGAATAAAACTCAAGTCATACGAGGTATTTGCCTTGTTCAACAGACAACCATACGATCACTGTTAGAGAATAATATAAATCATATTATGGGGTCTCACTTACAAGTTTAAACTTTTAGGTGAGATGGTTCCTTAACATGGTATCAGAGCCTTGTTGACCCAATGATCACGAGTTCGAATCTCACCACCCCCATTTTATTTGATAAAAACCAAGCACAAGGTGATATGGGTTTGTGCAAGTTTCAAGCCCAAAGGGCTTTCACTTGAGGAGGTGTGTTATAGAATAATATAAATCATATTATGAAGCCTCACTTACAAGCTTAAGCTTTTAGGTGAGATGATTGCTTAACAATCACAAATTCAATTCTGTCAAGAATGTTTCCTCCGCTAATTAATAGAATCAGACCTCAGGTCAAAATAAAAGCTAGGACAATCAGACCTAGGAGCTGCCGGATGGCTAAACATATCCGAAGTCTAAATATTTTTTTAAGCTAACTGTATATTATACTTACTAAGGAATATTCTTTTGATTTTTCAACTATGAATTATTTTATAAATGAAGAGATTTTTTTTAATTCTATAATAAAAGATATCTTTGAATTAAGATGTATTTTTCACTCTGATTAATATATTAAAAACAATTTAATAAATACATTTTAAATACAAGATCTAAACTCAACAGATAAAGAAGGATAAATCTTATTTTTCTACTTGACTGCAACACAAAATACTAAGAATTATTTAAAATTGATGACCCAAATGCTAAGTTATCTTGCTTGTAATTCTCATCTTTGATTAGAGGGTGTTTAAGAATGTGTTTGAAAAATATTTTTGAAAAAAAAATATTTTTTTTTCTTATTTTTAATTTTAAATTATTTTTTTTGTTTTTAAATTATTTTCATGTGCTGATATATAAAAAAATTAAATAAAAAAATATTTTTTATATAAAAAAATATTTTTTATATAAAAAAATATTTTTTAAATAAAAATATTATTTTAATATATTTCTAAACAAAAAAAACTACCATCTAAACCAAGGTAGTCAAAATCGCGAGTCAACTCGCAAACTCGTACGAGTTTGCGAGTTGGCTCAGCAAACCTGGTTGGACCGGTAGAAAAATCGAAACCGGTCAAACTCGGTCAAACTCGGTCAAAATCGGGTTGACTCGTAAAATCGGACCGGATCGGTCTGATTTTACGAGTTCATCATATTTTAGAGAATCTGTTCTTGGCCTTGTTTCCCATCTTCAACCATTTCCCGACCATCTTGTCTTCTGGCCCAAACGTGTGATTTGCAGGGATTTCAGACTTGCCGATCCATTCAGCAAGGTCCCACGACAGCAAAAACCCCATCCCTGACATGTAATCAACAAAGGGATTCATGGTATTGCAGGGGATTACAAAACCATAATACAGGTCTTGCCTGGGTAGCGGCTTCAGTGAAGAAGACAGTGGCTCAAGCCTGATGAAAACATCATCGTCAGCTTTCATTACATAGTCATAATGTCTTGGTAGGATATGTGGATAAGGAGGAGGAGAGTAAAGGAGAAGAGGATGAGGGAGATGAGGGTGCGGCGGCGTGAGAGAAGAGAAGGATTTAGGGTTAGTTAGTAGTTACCTTTTATACTAGAAGTTATAAATTATAATAATAATAATAATATAAAAATGAAATTTCTACTTTCACGGGGGGTTATAAATTATTATTATTATTATTATTATTAATCTATACGGGGGAGGGGTTAATAATATATACGGGGGAGGGGTTATGATAAATTGATAATAATAATATTAATAATAAAAAAACCTATTAATTTAAGATAATAAATAACATTAATTAATTTCAAATACAACAATCATAAAAAAATATACAATTACTTGAAAAACATAAAATAAGTAGTTCAAATTACAACAATAATAAAAAAATGTCCATAATTATGCTATTTTGTATTCCGAAATATTTTACATACGATTTTACGATTTTTCTTCTCACACGATTTTAGCTGTGATTTTCACGATTTTTTATGACGGACAAATTCAGACACGATCTTTCACGATTTTACGATCCCGATTTTTTTCTGAGCTTTCTTCCGATTCAGTGTCAAAAATCTCGATTTTGACTACCTTGATCTAAACAATCACTTAAATCCCAGATGAGGGCTTTAGTAAGAAAAAAAAACTTATAAATACCCGCGTTTGCTGACTTAAAACCAAATGTATCCATCATAGATCCATTCACTGTTAAAAAAAAGACAGAATTTGGCTAGGCTAAGGCTAGGGCATGGAGCACAGTGCTGAGAGCAGACAATTGTCTTACACAAACAAGGAAAGTTTGACTAATGTTTCTGGTTGACATGGTTTTGAGAGTTCTTTGTCCTACTCTCCAACTTGCAGAAAACATTAAACTCTGCTGCTAGAAGATCACGGATGCAGCAAGTCCTAAACAACTACCGTAGCATTGACTTTCGATTAAAGGGAGGGTTTCTTGTGATTGCATTCATTATGAACAATCCTTAAATATGGAGGGCCACCTTGTCCAAATCACTTTGAGATACAATCCTTAATTAGGCCTCTTTAGGGCTTTTATTTCTGTCCCAACAATGAGTCCACAGATTGGTAGAAGGTCAGATCTTCTCTTCAATAGTGCAAGTTACAGTGAGTCTGAGGAGAATGTGAGAAATAAAAAGCAGTAGCAATTTCAAGTGTTGAGGTGGAGTTTCGAGGAATAACTGTGGTCTAGGTAAATAGTTATAGTGAGATTGGTTCTGCATTGTGATAATAAAGCTGCAATTCCAATGTATTAAAATTAATTCAGCATGATCGAATAAAATACATCGAGATAAATCAACATTTCATTCAAAAAATCTCTAATAAAGAGTTATTTGTTTCCCTTTTGTTGGATCAAAGGATCAATTCACTATATGTTTTCAAAGAGAGTCTTCAATAAAAGCTTTCAATGCGCACTTGACAAGTTGGACATCGAAGATATCTTTGCATTAACTCGAGGGGAGTTGTGGTTTGACTGAGATAGTTTTGGAATTAACTTTATCTTCCTGCCATAGTATGCTTTAATTGTACATTAAATACTCTGTTCTGTATACACGAAAATGTATACATTAAATACTCTGTTTCTGTATACAGATCAAAGCAGGGAGACCGGGACCTTCCCACCAAATATGTGGGTTAAGTTTGGCATACCAACGTTGATTATAGTCTCTAATATCATCACAAGCAACCACTGCTAAAAAGATTCATACATCTAGGAGGGAGCTTAATAACGTAGCAATTATCACACCTTCTACACTGGCTGGTCCAGACAAATGCCACTTGAACCTCGAAATGGAAGTAGCAGCAGCAAAATTTGGCAGGAAGCTACACCTTCACCACTTGATATAATGTTTTATGTTTGATATAGAATGATGGAAGAACAGAGGGAATGAACACATGAGATCCATCCTCCTCGACGTACACCATGAAATACCAACGATATTCCTTGTCTTAGCAGAACAGAGGACATAACTGAAACAGCGTAAGAGTGGGTTCACTCAAAAATACAATCCATCAAATCAATCAGAATCAAGACTAATAATTCAAAACTAAAACATATATAATGCTAAACCAAGCCGTGAGGGGTCTACCTTGATGGTGTCCCACATCCTTAGCATCAGGATGCTCCCACTCCATCTTTTGAGAAGTCAATAGAAATTGGCAGGAAGCTACAACTTCACCATCCAAAGGTATAAACAGCAAATCCCCTGTGCTTTCTTTGTCCGGTATGCAACTCCTGGAAACAACCAATGTCACTTCCATGAATCATTACACTGCTTTAAAGTTTAATCCTTCGGAGAAGTCATGAAATTGGTAGGAAGCTACAACATTACACTTCCATGTTTTCCTCTTTGTTGTTTTAATTTAATCAATACTGCAAACTTGTTTTTAGTCTGTCAGTAACAGCTGGTGTGATAATGCAAAGCAGCAATTAACTGATTGACATGCAGGAGGAGGATTTACATATTCACCATTTTACTCTAAAGAAATAAAACACAAGGAGATACACATAAGATGAAATCTTTAAATCTTAATTGGTCATTCAACATTTTTTTATGGTTTCGTGCTTTGATATTATTGGAAAATTAAGGCAGTGATTCTGTAGACTTGCTTTATGGGATTAATATCATTTAATCCAACAAAATTGATTAAATGGGGCTTAATTTGTGTTAATCAAGATGCAGTCTCTGTGTGATCTCTCATTTTCCTTTGTATTTTTTTTCCTCAGCGCACGAGTTCTAGCTAGATTCAAAAACAAAGACAGCATCAAAATGAAGTCTATATAAATACTTTACCTGGATTCAAAAGAATCTGAAGCTCAGTGAGTTAACGTGTGGACGCACCTCAATGTTGAAATTCTGGGAAATCTGATCTGGAAATGTAAGCACAAGAATATGAGAAAGAGTAGTCAAACTAGTCACCTATGAAGCTGACAAGAGGAACTCAAAAGACAAAAGAAACCTTGAGAGCAGCTGTTTTTAAGAGAAGTAGTTGAAGTTGATACCAAAATGAGCATGTAATAACAACGCTATGATATGAGTTGAATTCAGTTGTATAACTAAGGTACCTAATCAATCAATAATCTTACTCGCAAAATTCTACAACCAGACGGGCACTTCTATTTGCAGGAACCAAAACAAATAGGCGTGGAAACAAAATTAGTAGTAGACAAACAAGAAAACAAAGTAGAATTTTCCTTGCAAGCAAGCAAGAAAGATGGTTGAACTCCAGATGAGATGTTTCGATTCAATCAGAAACAGGAAGCACAGGTCATCCGAAAGGCTTGAGAAATTTGGTGAGGGAAATTAGGAAGTCAATGGTATACAGAGAGAGATCAACCAGAAGATAATGCCAATGTTGCAGTATGGCCAGATCAAGATCATGCAGTATGGTCTATGTAAATAGTTATAGTGAGATTGGTTTTGCTATCAACTCAGGAATCGACATTTCATTCAATATATTAAAATTTAATTCAGCATGATCGAATAAAATACATTGAGATAAATCGACATTTCATTAAATAAAATCTCTAATAAAGAGTTATTTGTTTCCCTTTTGTTAAGATCAGAGGATCAATTTACTATATGTTTATAAAGACAGTCTTCAATAAAAGCTTTCATGAGATTAACCAAACTATGCAATGAAACAAAGGAGGAGCTTAATAAGGTAGCAATCATCACACCTTCTACACTGGCTGGTCCAGATCATGTTGCTATTTCAATGCTATTTATGTATATAAAGGGTCCTGCAAGCTTCCAAGTAGAGAAAATTAAATGACTCTCCATCCCAGACAGTTTAACTTCACCATCTGCGATCCAAATAAACCTCCTCACAGACCTCAACAATCAGGCCTACTTCCAAAGTAGTTCACCGTAATGATTTCCACCACTGTGGGATCGTCACCAGTAACTGAAACCACTCTAGATAGGTTGACTGGCTCCTTGTTGCCAGTATTGCCAGCATCTAAATCATCAGTATTGATATTATCAGGATCATCAGATTCAGAATGAAAAGATGCGAAGTGCACATCCTCAGCTCTGGTCTTGTAGGCATAACATTTCAAGAAGCAAACAATTGTAGATAGAAGGCATGCACACTCCAGGTAGTAACCATTCCAAATCCATGATAATCATCGTCTTAAAAGAAAGAGAAGTAATCCAGCTCTCCGCAGAAAAATATTTCACAACTCTAAAAACTTGGATCCATGTTTGAATACAAAAGGGCTCTGTCTTCCTTCACTATTTGCCTACAAAAGATCACCAAAATATTAAAAGCTAGAAACTTTGAAGCCCAAAAGCACACTTAAAACCCCGTATCCAACCCACTCATTTATTGACATCTAAGCTGCCTACTGAGCTATGTAACCTACAGAAGATAACACTGCAGGATTGCCTCGAAGAAGAAGAAGAAGAAGCAGTTTATTCTGTTGAGAATATTGGACTGTTAGTGGTTGGTTGTTAAACCAGTGTAACTAACTTCAAACTAAGAAGAGAAGATGAAATTGACTTCTCTAAGTAGTTATAATTAGTTACAGAACATGTGAAATGCATGTTTGCCCAAACTATATAAATGGGCATTGTATCAAACACAATGTATGCAATATACAGAAATACAATCTTACCTCTCACGCTGCAATTTCTTCTTTCTAGCTTCCTAAGCTTTTCATCTCTCTCGAGCAAAAACAACCTGTAAACAAATCAAGCAAATCATCAAACAAGTTCAATTAAATCAACATCATTAATGTTTTTCCAGTTCGATCTGCCTATAAACTGCAGATTAAATACTCCAGGACACAAACCCTCTATCCATGTATCAACATCACAAGTAAAAATCCGTGTTTAAGGCATGAAGAATCATTGAATCCCCCCAAAAAAGGCATGAAAAGCACATTACATGGCTTGTAGAATAATATTACAGAGAGGTCAAAATATGTGGCCTTTGAGAGGAGCATCACCCATTGTAGCAAGCCCAGCTACATCAATCTTTGTAGAAACTCATTATGGATATGTTGCAGAATTGTTCTTTTACCAACTCCCCGAATTCCATAAATACCAATGGTTGAGACTTCATCATCATTTAACCTAGCTTTATAAAGCTTGTAGGTAATAGATCTCCTCTAGTCTCACTCGTGTTGTATCTGAAATTGGATTCGCGATTTTATGATTAGTGATGGTATGGAAATGTCTGTAATCAAAAATACAAAAATCTTCTGAAGGTTTTTAAATATAGCATGCTTTAGGTTTCTAATTTGAGTTAGAAACAATGCTTTAGGGTAACAAAGTTTGTTGTAAGAGAGTTGGGTGGTTAAAAACTCAAATCAATCTGACCAAGTTTACAATGCCTTTTATAGGCTAGCAAAATTATAAAAATAATTTATTTTAAAATATATTAAATAATATTTTTATTCTTGACATCAAAACAATAAAAAAATAATTTAAACCAAAAATAAAAATAATTTTTTTTTAAATATTGTTTGAAACAATAACAAATTTTACTTTTAATGTAAAGATGCTTAGGCTTTTGTCAACGACTTGACCGACAAGGAGGTGCTTTTGCAAACTTACTGGTCGTGACCCTCTCCTTCTCACCATGACACGATCTTCTAGAAGACAGCCAATAACTATTATAGTTCTCGTAAAGTAATTTTTAAATGTTAAATACTGACAACGCCTAGCAATCGTGTCTATAAGAAGAATAAGATGCATTAAGTGATAAATGTATGTATGGAATGTCTTTCTTAGCTAATTGTAGAAATATTGCATTGGACTCATATCATACCTCAATCCTCAACTTCAAACCGGTCTAGGTTTTTAAGATTCCAAGAAGACGGAAACAAGATTTCCATGCTATTGCATCTATATACGCGAATTGATTAGAGTGAATCGCAAATCAGTTTTGCACTACAAATGCTTTTTAGTTCTGGTAAACCTTCCAAGTTCAGGTTTCTTAACTTTGAGAGTTTGATTTCGGTGGCTGCTGCTGCTTTCTTCACCCATGACCCCTTCTTCATCGATCTTGCTCCACCTATTATTTCCTCCATTTTGTCACAATCACTAACACTAATCTCTTCTAGGTTTACAAGACAGATCCAAGAAGACGGAACCAAGATTTCCATGCTATCGCAACCACATATGGTAATTCTTTGGAGAGAATCACAAATCAGTTTTGCACTACAAATGCTTTTCAGTTCTGGTAATCCCTGCAATCTTAGAGATCTTAACTTTGGGAGTTGGAATTCGCTGCTTGCTTCACCCATATCCCCTTCTTCATCTGATCTTGTTCCTCCTATTATCTCCTCCATTTTCTCACAATCTTCAACAGTAATACTTTCCAAGTTTACGAGGTTTGGTACCAAGACAGGAGGTAACAGCTTCTTCATACTTCTACATCTATAGCATTTAAGCTCTTTAAGAACAGAAAATGTACCATTATAAGATGGAGATGGTAGTGGAGTAGAGCATAACCATGAAGATGAAACCAAGCTCCCCAAGCTATTGCAATCCTCAATGTGGATGACCTCCAGTTCAATTGAATGCTCTATTAGAGAGGAAACATCACAAGAACATTTAGAAATAAACAGTTGTTGAATGTCATATGAGAACATGACTTGAAAATCTCCATCTCCATTGTTACAAAAATTACCCAACCAAAGTGCTTTACTATTGCCATAATCACTTTCCATTAAACTATAACCATTTACATCCTGTAGTCCTACAGTAACATGGTATGAACTTAGTGATCGGGTCTTATTCTGAGAAGTGAGATACTCCACAAAGTCAGATTGACCTTCAAAATGGCATACCAAATGTTCCAACTCCCTCAAGCATCCTACTTCCTTTCCTTTAACTGTTACTGGAGTGTATCTTCCAGCAATTGACATATCCTCTAGTATAAAGACTTGCAGGTGAGAGAGTTTTGGTAATACCCCGCAAGGAAACTCCTTTTCACCACATCCATTCATCCTCAGATATCTCAGGTTGGATAGACATTGCATGCCTTGAGGCATCTTTTGGAGTGCCGTAGTACTAGAGAGATCTAACCTCATCAGTGCTATGAGCTTTTCTAATGATGGTACATGCCTTAATTTGTCGCATCTTGTAAGCAATAATGCAGTGAGAGTCACCAGTTCAGAGACAGAATCAGGCAATTCTATGATCTCTGTGCAAGACAGATCAAGAACCTTGAGCCCACGTAGTTGTGTGAAAAATGAATCTGCAATAAATTGCAACCTTGTATTATGACATAGCAATAGAGTTGAGAGATTGGGACATTTTGGTGAATGGCTAGAAGGAATTTCCTGGACATCACAATCCCTTAGAAAGACTCTCACTAGATTCTCTTGCCACATATCCACAATAGGTAATCCATCATTACACTCCCCAACCATGACAGGAGAGTTCGTTTGGAGTATTTGGTGGGCCATGTCCCTAATCAAGTCATGCATCTTAACACATCTAAAATCACCATCCGTAGCAACTTCTAATAAACAAACTTTTTCAAGTTTATCGAGCATTGTGTGGCCCTCGTCAAATGCTGCTTGCCTGCTCTTCATATCTTCAATTATTCCCTCATCGATCAAATAACCTATCAGCTCCTCCCTTTCAATCATATAATCTTCAGGAAATAATGCACAGTATAGAAGACATTGCTGCAGTGCTGAATCATTATCTAACCGATCATAACTAAACCTCAACAACCGGAACACCTCATCTTCCATGTCTCTAAATTTTGATTCTTTCAATTTCTTCAATGTATTCCTCCACTCATGTGCTTGAACCACTCCTCTCATGCTTCCTGCCATTGTAATAATTCCCAATGGCAAACCAGCACATTCCCTTACAACATCCACAGCAATTTGTTTCACTTCTGGAGAAAGTTCTATGTCACATCCAAGTGTCTCGATAAACAATGTCCAAGCTTCTTCCTCCAAAATAGGCCGCACTTTGATGGTGTGTTGGGTTTTCATCTGGTGACAAATCTTTTCTGATCGAGTTGTAAGAATCAACTTGCATCCCTCAGCTTGGTCAGGAACTCCCAGCTTTTGCAAGTCATAAGCCTTCCACAAATCATCTAAAATCAAAACCCATTTATATTGTTTCTTCATTAATTCTTTTTTCAACGCGACCACTCTATGCAGCTCATCATCTTCCTTAGAAAGATCTAAACCAATACGCCTTGCCAAACTTGACTGCAATTTATTAATGCTGGTATCTTGTGATGCAGTAATCCAATAAATACGAGTCTGTGGTCTTTCTAGAAGCTGATTATATAAGTGTGTCACCAATGCCGTCTTTCCCACTCCGCCCATCCCATAGATGCCAATACTTGAAACTTCATCGTCCATCAACAAAGACCAGATAGACTTCTTATTGTCTTCGAATGCTTGACCCACCAGCTTTCTCGTTGGCAGTGCATCTCCTTTGATCTCATTTGTGTTGCCATTATCTATACCATCCTCCATTAAACAGGCCTCAAAACTTCTCATGTACTCTTCCAAACTTCCTCCAGGTGCATTGTCAACTGCATTGTTTTGTTCTTGTGGAGTGGTTGAAATGGCATTATCATTAACATTGCTTGAACTTGCTATGCTTTTTTGTCTTTTGTTGCCACCATGCATAGCTAGAAAAGCTGCTTCTTGAACTTGTTTAGGCACCTGTCCACAAATGGCAACACCATGCCCTTTCTCTCCTGATAAATGCCATTTGATCCTTGAAATGGAAGTATCCTTAGAAAATTGACGCTTGCAATACAAACACTTCATCTCCTCGACATATTGCCAAAATGGATCATCCTGCCTTGCCATTTTCACCACTACCTTCTTTGGTCCTTCAAACATCAAATAAAAATTGTCAAAAGTAGTGCATAAAAATTGTTGTTGCAAATATGAATTCAATAGGCAGGCACTTAACAATATATTTTCCAATAGAGATGTACTTTAAGCAGATAAAAAATCATAACAAATGTTGAATAATTTAAATAAGTGTCAGAAAAGCAATCTAAAATGAAGATTTGGAAGAAATTTTGCTTGTTTTGAAGACAGGTAGTTGAGGTTGATAGCAAAATGAACATGTAAGAACAAACCTAATAATATGAGTTTGAGTTCTAAAATAGATTAAGCAACACATATATTTAAGTTCTAACTGATCAATCAAGAATCCTACTTACCAATTCTAAAACCAAATGGGCACATCTCTATAGGAAGAATTAAAACAAATAATATAACAATGAATTTGGTATGAACTCGAGAAGGCATGGATTATAAAAACTAAGAAAGATCAAATTATTTTTATTTTTGGAATCTAATGACAATCCTAAATCCAAAGTTTCTCAATAAGATTTCAATGACTTGTGTTTTACTTAAGACGATTCAAACAATAGTAATGATAAGGGAATATATTGCACACATTTTTTGAGTCATTCCTGATTTATTTTAGAGAGTTTCGTTGGAGTTTTAGCAAGTTATCTAGAGTTATAGGTATCTTTGAGAATTATTCACTTCTTGAAGATTCAATGTATTTTCAGGTATTTAACTACTGGAATATATTGAATTTGAGATCATATGAAGAAGCAAACAATGAGATGAGCTTAGAATTCAAACACCGGTTGGTCTGCCCAGACAAGCCTGAGCACTGATTGATTTTTGAAGTATAACGACAATTATATAACTCTATTTCATGTGTTCTTTACCTTTATGAAAAGATAATACAGAAGCCTACAACTCTTATGCAATTAGAAGAACCTAGTAAATCGAGTTGAAATGCAGAGTCAACAACAACTTTACTAATTGTTCATAGTTTCATTGCTCTGTTTATTACAAGTCAATTCAACTTTACTGAAAAATAAATAAAGCGTTTTTTCATGTTACAAGTCAATTCAAGTTTTTAACCGAGTGTGAATTCTCTTTATTTTTGTTGGAACTAAATAAGGCAAGTCAAGTAAAGTTTAAGAAATAAGGCGATCAGTGAAAGAGATCAAACTCCAAAGTTTCTCAATAAGATTTCAACAACTTGTGTTTTACATAAAAAGATTCAAATTAACAATAGTAACATGTGAAAAACAAAGACAACAGCAAAATGAAGTATATATAAATACTTTACCTGGATTCAAAAGAATCTGAAACTAATTGTTGAGTGAGTTAACGTGTGGGCGCACCCCAATGTTGAAATTTTAGGAAATTTGATCTGAAAATGTAAGCACAAGAATATGAGAAAGGTTAGTGAAACTAGTCACCTATCAAGCTCACAAGAGGCACTCAACAGACAAAATAAAACCTTGAGAGCAACTGTTTTTAAGACAAGTAGTTGAAGTTGATGGTAATATGAACAAGTAAACAAAGCTATAATATGAGTTCTGAGTTCTAAAATAGATGAAGCAACATATATAATCAAGCTCTGCCTGATTGAATAATCTACAACCAAATGGGCAATCTTATTTGAAACAAAATTAGGGGTAGAAAAGCAAGAAAAGAAAGTAGTATTTACCTTGCAAGGAGGAAAGATGTGTTGAACTGAATACGAGATGCTTCAATTGAATCAGAAAAGGAAGCACAGATCATGAGAAGACTTGCTTTTATGTTCTCTTTTATTCAAAAAAAAAACTTTATGTTTTCTTCTTTGGAGAAGTCAATAGAAATTGACAGGAAGCTACAACTTAACCATCGAAAGGTAATTAGCAAGCTTATTTTTAGTCACTGCTTTAAAGTCCCTTGTGCTTTCTTTGTCCGGTATGCAAAGACTAGTTTCTCTGCTTCTTGGAAACCACCAATGTCACTTTCATGCATCATTACACTGCTTTAAAGTTTAATCCTGGTAAACTTATTTTCAGTCTGTCATTAACAGCAATTAAATCCAATAGACATGCAGGAGGAGGATTTACATATTTACCATTTTACTTTAAAGAAATAAAACACAAGGAGATACACATAAGATGAAATCTTTAAATCATAATTGGTCATTCAACATTTTTTTATGGTTTCGTACTGATCTCTCGTTTTCCTTTGTATTTTTTTTTATCTCAGCAGACGAGTTATAGCTAGTTGGTTAAACTGACCCTGACTATGCTGTTACCCTCTGCTTTTGGCAAAGAAGTGGGCTCATCAAAAGCATCTGAAGCTAATTGCTGGGTGAGTTAATTTTTTTTTTTTTGATTAAGAACTTTACTGAAGTTGCATATAATTAAGAGCTTCAACAAAAGCAGGAGAAGCCAATAATTGAACTTGGTGAGTTAACGTGTGGACCCACCCCAGTGTTGAAACTTTGAAAAAGCTAATCTGAAATGGGCAGGTACACAAGGTAGTCAAACTCGTGAGTCAACTTTCGTAACTTCGTCACGAAGTTTGCGAAGTTGACTCAAAGCAAACCCTGGTTGAACTGGAAAAAAAAATCGAAACCGGTCAAACTTCGGTCAAAATCGGAGTTGATTTCGTAAAATCGGACCGGATCGGTCCGATTTTACAATCCCGTGAAAGTTGAAAAAATGCAGCCTAGGCCGCTAGGGCCATAGCTGTGAGCCTGTGACGCCTGTCCATGTGTCGCGTATCCACCACCTAGTTGTGACGCCTGTTGCCCCCTCTCTCCATCAAACATTGATTTGATTAAAATATTAAATTAAAGAAAGGAAGTCCCCTTTCACGTTAGACTTGTTTGGTTAAAATATTAAATGAAAGAAAGAAAGTCCCATTTCACGTATAGACTTGTTTGATTAAAATATTATAGACTTGTTTAATTAAAATATTAAATTAAAGAAAGGAAGTCCCATTTCATGTATATGCAATTTTTTAGACAATATTTTTTTTTTTTAATTCTCATATATTGATTTAAATATTAACTTTAAATTTATATTTAAAATTTTTGAATTTTATTTTGTACTTTAAATTAATTTTTTTTGATGTTTTTAAATCATTTTCATGTCCTAATGTCGAAATAATTTGTTGGAATTGAAGCTAGTACTAGCAATATCGGTGTTAGTACCCAGATGATTAGTACTCGATAATCCTTTTAATAATAATATTTTTGATGAATGTATTAAAAATAACTAGGAAAATGACGGATATGAGACTGATTTTAATTTATATAGCATATCATCAAAATATTTATTTTAAATTTGTTAGTTTTTACCTAATGAAATTCTGTGGACATAATTGTTTTGTAATGTATTTTTAAGTTATTTTAAATCATGTATGAACCTAAACTAATTAAGTTTTATGTCAATAATTATGCTATTTTGTATTCAGAAATATTTTACATACGATTTTACGATTTTTCTTCTCACACGATTTTAGCTGTGATTTTACGATTTTTGTACGGACAGATTCTGGTACGATCTTACGATTTTACGATCCGATCTTACGATCCGATTTTTCGGAGCCCTTTCCGATTCGTGTCAAAATCTCGATTTTGACTACCTTGCAGGTACAACTTTAGCAAAGGAAAGCAGCAAGCTGTGTTCCACCATTTTCCATTTTGTTACACTGTAACTTGTTTATGCTTTTGTCAAAGAAGTGGGCTCATCAGCTAGAGAGAAAAGATGGAGAGTCTAATAGTGTTTAAACTTATTTTTTATTGAAACAAAACAGTGTGTTTTATCCTTGTGAGTGTTCCAAAGTCGCGTTCGTCAAAAACAGAAAAGTTTTGTGGGATAGATTTGATTTTTCAAGTTTGTCAAAAACTAGTTTTGATCATTCCACAGTGAAGAACTCTTTAATACGAACTCGCCAATCAAAAATCAGCCTTATTGGAAAAGGGGGTATTTAAAAACGAGTTTCTGCATTGTTGCCCACGCGCTCCAGAAGTAGACGACAACTGAGGTCCACGTATTCCATATTTGTGCTGTCAAGCCGAGCCAGGCGTTAACCAAGCTGAAAAGATTTTCCCCAGAATATTCCTGGTTCAACCACAGCGAACCAACCTATGTCCAGAAGTGATTTTTTAGCAGTTCACCCAATTTCATCTTATTTTTAATTTTCTTCGTGGTGTCCATTTTTCAAAATTCAATTTCCAAAAGGTGATACAGTCATTTCAATAATACAATGAGTATAGAAAATGCTCATACACTCATCTGAAAATGGTACTAAGTGGGTTCATTTTTATTTTATTTTGATTAAATACTTTACTGAAGTTGCATATAATTAAAAGCTTCAACGCAGGAGAAGCCAAATTTTGAACTTGGTGAGTTAACGTGTGGACCCACCCCAGTGTTGAAACTCTGAAAAAGCTCATCTGAAAAAAACTCTGCTGCTCTCTCTGCAGACAGCATTTTCATGAACAGAAGCTAAAACAATAATAAAATCTGTATCTGAAATTTATGATGATTTTGACATCTCTAATATCATCACAAGCAACCAATGCTAAAAAGATTCCTCCATCTTAATATCATCCATGAGATTAACCAAACTATGCAATGAAACAAAGGAGGAGCTTAATAAGGTAGCAATCATCACACCTTCTACACTGGCTGGTCCAGATCATGTTACTATTTCAATGATATTTATGTGTAAAGGGTACTGCAAGCTTCCAAGTAGAGAAAATTAAATGACTCTCCATCCCAGACAGTTTAACTTCACCATCTGCGATCCAAATAAACCTCCTCACAGACCTCAACAATCAGGCCTACTTCCAAAGTAGTTCACCGTAATGATTTCCACCACTGTGGGATTGTCACTCTAGATCGGTTGACGGGCTCCTTGTTGCCAGTATTGCCTTCATATAAATCATCAGTATTGATATCATCAGCATCATCAGATTCAGATTAATGTTTTTCCAATTCGATCTGCCATAGTTACGCTTTAATTGTACATTAATAAATCATGTACAAGAATTAGCATGTAGCGCCACCCCGTGTATTAATAAATCATGGGGTCAATTATAGTCTATAGAGCAATGTTGCACTTCAACCATTATAGTTTAAAATTTCACGATATCATCCTTGATGTATTAAGAATGTTTCAATATCATCCCTGACTGCTAAATTAAATGATCTCAATGACTATTCCATTTTCTCCATCATCTTTTCATAGAGCTTGTAGGTAATAGATTAATTGCTGGCCTCTCCAGATGCTGGACTGGTTCTGTTTCTCGGTGTAGTCTCAAATGCATCTTGCATAAGCTCAATCTCTTTATCAGTGATGCTATCCATCCAATCTCGGGTTATGTTCATGCATTAATTTCAGAAGCTGAAATCTCGTTATTGCTTGAACCTGCATCTTGAACTTGGTCAGGAACTTTGTCGAAACGGAAGTAGCAGCAGCAAATTTATAGCCACAAAATTTACACTTGAAAGGACCATCATCCAGCTTCTCAACATAATTCCAAAAAGGATCTTTCTGTCTTACCATTTCTATCCTCTTCATCTTTGTCCCTGCAGATAGAAATAAGTATTGAGTGAAAATGGATTTTGAAGCGATTGTCAGAAAAAAGAGCCTTGAAACAAAAAATATTGAAGAAATTCTCCTTGTTTTTAAGATAAGGAGTTGAAATTGATAGCAAAATGGACATGTAAGAATAAAGCTATAATATGAGACTCATGTTCAATTATTGATCAAGCAACATATATATATAATTACGTTCTACCTAATCAATCTACAATCCTACTCACAGATTCTTCAAATTAATATTGGACCGGATCCTCGACTAATACTCAGTCTGTTAATTACTATCCTTTTCCCCAATTCTTCTTTCAGCTCTTACTTCTTAGTCTTCTCATACCTCTCCTCTCGTCACTGGACCAGTTCTCATCCCTCTCTTCCCCAAATCATCCTCTCCTCTCGTCACAGTGGTCAGCCTTGTTATTATCGTATGAGATCACTGGTGAGGGAAAAAAATGAGATCACTGGTGAGGGAAAAAAAGAACATAGAAGGAGATGAAAGAAATGCTTCCATCGGGTCAGCCTTGTGGAGGAGGTTTGGTTGGCGACGATGAGGAGCTGTTGGAAAGGGATTTGTTGGAAAGAATGGCAAAACCACTATGCGGTGAAAAGGTTGAGGGAGAAGACTACAAAGGGGCAGAGGGAGTTTGAAACAGAGGCTGCTGCTCTCGGTAAGATTCTTGCATCCTATATCAGTACATACATTTATCAAATTCTTTCTGCTCGTAATTTATTCATTTATTAAATTTATTCATGCATAACAGTTTGCTTTCATAAACTCTGAATAGCCAAAACAGATTCTTGATGATTGTGTTGAGCTTGTATTGCATAGTTTTGGTGTAAAAAGATGAATTTTGAGTAAGAACTGTTTTTTATGCTTTGATGGATTGATGGACATTGATTGCAAGGAGTTAAAGATAAAGGATGAAATGAAAAATTTAATAGCTGGAAATTGAAGTCACTTGAAACTCTCCACCCTGAAGGTGTTAAGAACATATGCAATACATTCTAATTAACAAGGTTGAAGCTTAACAAATGAAGTTTAAATACATTTGCAAGACTGCATTGTAATGTTTTGGATTTTAAATACCGCATGGCAGTGGCTTTTTTTTTAATTATGATTTATGATTTTTTTATCAAAATGATTTTACTTGCAATTTTATGATTTTGTACAGAAATATTTTACTTGTGATTTCAGAGTTCAAATTATAATTCCGTGTCATGTCAGAAAAGCATGTTTGACAAACTTGGGTAACACATTTGGAGGTATTGATATACTTAAGTGAGAAATTCCAAAAAGTTGAGCCATGTCCAACTGGGCTTCCTGTGGGAAGGTGACCCATTATTACTTGTAGGAGCACCACCTCTGCCTGAGCCTGTGCCAACTGGGTCTGGAGGACGTCAATTTGTTGCTGTACAGAAGATCCTGCAGCCTACAATATCTCACATACTTAATGGTGAGATATGTTTTTCATTGTATATAATCTGCAATGTATCCGTAGAAAACAATGGTGTCTGCAGGCTTAATTACTTCATTGTATTCGTCTCCTTGTAGGAGGAGATATATATACAGAGTACTAAATCCTATTCTAAGAAAGTGAAATAATTCTGTACAAGATTTGATACAATTGCTGTAATTTGAACAGATCCTCACAATTACTGCAGATTCTCATAATTACTGCCTTTATAAGATTTGATTTGAATAGGTAGTAATCAGATTACAGGATCCTGATTTATTTCCTATACTTGCACAGATTGCTGAGTTTCCTTCTATATGTCAACACTCCCCCTCAAGCTGGGCAGCATGTATCAATGAAATAATCAAGCTTTTTGAGCCTCATTTCATCAATTTTGACAAATTCCTTCACCCTCTTATTCAATTTTGGAGCTCTGTTTGATGACACGCCATAAGCAATTCCTTCACCCTTGGAGCTCCTGGTCGAGTACAGTGGAGCTGATAAGAGCAAAATATATAGCCTTAGAAAGAATGATACTGAAATAAACAGTGTCTCCTCTCAATCCTATGTAGTCTAGTAAACTACTTGGGCAACATTAGTATAGCAGTTCGAGTTCATATCAGACTAGATCTTCTTTTCTTTTGCAGGATCATCCCTCACTCACCAGTCATCACTCAGATGTAATTCTCGATGTGACAAATCAATAATTGGATATTCATTCATGATGATATGCATTTCATATATAGTAGGCTTTAGGTTTCTAATTTGAGTTATAAACAATGTTGAGTACTGGTATTTGAGCTGCTAGGGTAATTGAGTTTGTTGTAAGAGAGTTGGATGGTTACAAACTCACCATGACATGATGTTCTAGAAGACAGCCAAAAAGGTATTCCAGTTCCTGTAAAGTAATTTTAAATGTTAAATACGGCAACGTTTAGCACAGTCCTATAATAAGAATAAGAAGCATTAAGTGTTGCAGAAATATTGCATCATACTCCCATCATACCTCGATCCTTTACAAAGGGACAAAGAACATCCTTGGTGCACTACAAATGCTTCTCAATTCTGGCAATTCTTTCAATGTCAGAAGGGTTAACTCTGGGAGTATTCATTTGTTCCTCCTATTATCTCCTCCATTTTCTCACAATCCTCAACTTCAAGCCATTCCAGGTTTACGAGACTCCAAGAAGACGGAAACAAGATTTCCATGCTATTGCATCTATATACGCAAACTGATTGGAGTGAATCACAAATCAGTTTTGCAATACAAATGCTTTTCAGTTTTTATTAAAAAATAAAAAAGATATTTTAATATATTTTCAAACAAAGAAATAGTTTAATAACAATTAGTATATTTGATAGCAAATACTGATGACAGCATTGCAGCAGCACGTCGCATGACAACATTTTGCAACTGCCATATACAAAGTGAAAATATTATTTTTCCAGGTGCCTTAATCGGTAGTCCAAATAAATATTCAGATTTGGGACTGATTGAAATTCTGTCAAACTTCAAAATACCATATAACCAGTTTGAAGAAGTCAAATTCCAATAGAACAAAATAAAATAAATAAAAACTCAATCTAAACAACGTTCCATACTCGAGAAAACCATCGGTAAGATAACCATATTAATTAAGAAAACAAATATTGAAGCATGAGGAGAGGGAAAGGAAACTAACCTCCACTGCCACCTTTCCCAAAGCAGCAGCACGGGGAAAATCACCGAAAGCAAACAGGGGCCACAGGCAATGAACGTTATATGGGATGATGCCTCCCTCCATAGTTTTGTTCTTGTGCAGAAGCTGAAATTGGATTCGTGATTTTATGATTAATGATGATATGCATTTCATATATAGTATACTATAGGTTTCTAATTTGAGTTAAGAACAATGTTGAGTATTGGTATTTGAGCTGCTAGGGTAACGAAGTTTGTTGTGAGAGAGTTGGATGGTTAAAAATTCACATCAATCTGACCAAGTTTACAATACCTTTTATAGGCTAGCAAAATTATAATAATAATTTATTTTAAAATATTTATTATATTAAAATAATATTTTTATTCCTAACATCAGTTTACGAAAACAGTAAAAAAATATTTAAGCCAAAAATAAAAATATATTTTTAAAAAATACTGTTTGAAACAATAACAAACTCTACTATTAATTTAAAGATCCTTAGGCTTTTGTCAAGACTTTACCGACAAGGAGGTGCTTTTGCAAACATGCTGGTTGTGGCCCTCTCCTTCTCACTATGACATGATCTTCTGGAAGACAGCCAAAACGTATTATAGTTCCTGTAAAGTAATTTCAAATGTTAAATACGACTCCGTATAACACAGTAGCTTTCCCGCATTCATCTTCTGTCCTTGAAATACCTGAGCAACAGACATTCTGCAGGTCAAGGGAACTATTATCTACCATGTTAACCAGTTGAGCTGAAACATAAATAATACCAAACCTCCTCGCAGGTCTGCCAAAAGGAATCATTCTAGATCCATCATAACCATGAATCTGAAAAGAATGTATAGCAATCAAGCTCTTTGCAGCAAAATCATTCTCAACGATCAATATTTGATGGTACAGAATCGAAAAGAGACAAGTGCAATTCAACAGAGAATTCACAATGTTTAAAATTCAAAGATGATTACAGACTGAAAGAAAAGAACTCAACATACAGGTTTCTGTGGGTGGTTATGTTGGTGAGAACTTTCAGAAATGGACTGGGCAATTGATTCTCCAAAAGAGAGCTGCATAGATATAATACGCAAGGATGAAACTTGAGGTTAATCTTCTAAATTTTAAAGAGAGGAGGAAAAAAAAGAAGGAAATTTTTGTACAAATAATAAATAAATAAACAGAGGGAATCAAGTTTTTAAGGTAGGAATGATAAACAAAATGAGTATAAAAAAATATATATATTTTAATGAGCGAAAAGGATGCAGATGTATTCACAGGTTTTATTTCTTCTAGAATAACAATCATCAAATATGCTTTTTTAGGATGCTTATTAAATAAGATAAAATTCTACCTTAACTATGAAACAAAATAAAAAATCAAAATTACGAAAAAAGAAGAAGCATGAAATCCAATAATAAAAAGGAATATCATAAACAAGAAATTTGGTTTAGGTAAAATATAATAATACACACCCCAATCATTGAATAGTAGTTGAGATTAATTCATTAAACTCAAATAGAGGTAGACAGATTATGACAGAGAGAGGGGGAGGGGGGATTAAGAGACAATGCTTACCAATGAAAATTCCACAAAGGGACGAAGGCCATCGCTAGCGTTTTGGAAATTGTTTTGGAAATTTCAATGTTAAATCCAAAAACCATAAAAAGGGACGAAGGACATCCTTGGCGTTAGGATGCTCCCACTCCACTATTGACTCCCACCATTCTTTTGGTTGTATCCTTATTGCTTCAAGAGAAGGAGGAGGAGATGGCTCGCCATTTTCAAGCAACGGAAGACAAATTGGAATCCTCTTCAGCTTCTCACAATACAATACATCAATTTCTTCCAGAGAATCGGATATCTCTTTTTCTCTACAAATGCTTTTTAGTTCTGGTAAATGTCTCAAGCGCAGTCCTATTAACTTTGGAAGTTTGAATTCGCTTCTAATGCTTTCTTCACTCATAACCCCTTCTTCATCTAATCTTGTTCCTCCTATTATCTCCTTCATTTTCCCACAATCTTCAACATTAATACTTTTCAGGTTTACGGGAGAATTCCAAGAAGACGGAACCAGGATTTCGATGCTATTGCATTGCGATACTCTAATTTTTTGGAGAGAATTGCAAATCAGTTTTGCACTACAAATGCTTTTCATTTCTTGTAATCCTCGCAATATGAGTTCTCTTAACTTTGGGAGTTTGAATTCGTTGCTTTCTTCACCCATAACCCCATCTTCATCTGATCTTGTTCCTCCTATTATCTCCTCCATTTTCTCACAATCTTCAACTCTAATCGTTTCCAGGTTTAGGAGACAACTCCAAGAAGATGGAACCAGGATTTCCATGCTATTGCAGTTCGATACATCAATTTTTTGGAGAGAATCACAAATCAGTTTTGAACTACAAATGCTTTTCAGTTCTAGTAAGCTCTTCAATGTCAGTTCTCTTAACTCTGGGAGTTTGAATTCGCTGCTTTCTTCACCCATAACCCCATCTTCATCTGATCTTGTTCCTCCTATTATCTCCTCCATTTTCTCACAATCTTCAACTCTAATCGTTTCCAGGTTTAGGAGACAACTCCAAGAAGATGGAACCAGGATTTCCATGCTAGTGCAGTCATGTACGTCAATTATTTGCAGAGAATTGCAAACCAGTTTTGAACTGCAAATGCTTTTCAGTTTTGGTAATCCTTTCAATATCAGTATTCTTAACTTTGGGAGTGTTATTTCGGAGCTGGTACGGCTGCTGCTTTCTTCATCCATAACCCCTTGTTCATCTGATCTTGTTCCTCCTATTATCTCCTCCATTTTCTCACATTGTTCAACTTTAATCCTTTCCAGGTTTACGAGGTTCGGTGCCAAGACAAGAGGCAACAACTTCTTCATACTTCCACATCTATAACATTTAAGCTCTTTAAGAACAGAAAATATAGCATTATAAGATGGAGACGGCAGTGGAGCAGAGCATAACCATGAAGATGAAACCAAGCTCTCCAAGCTATTGCAATCCACAATGCAGATGACCTCCAGTTCAATTGAATGCTCTATTAAAGAGGAAACATCACATGAACATTTAAAAATAAACAGTTGTTGAAAGTCACATGGGAACATGACTTGAAAATCTCCATCTCCATTGTTACACAAATTACCCAACCGAAGTGCTTTACTTTTGCCATAACCACCCTTCGTTACAAAATAAACATCTTCATCCAGTAGTCCTACAGAAATATGGTATGTACTCAGTGACTGGGTCTTATTCCGAGAAGTGAGATACTCCATAAAGTCAGACTGACCTTCAAAATGGCATACCAAATGTTCCAACTCCCTCAAGCATCCTACTTCCTTTCCATTAACTGTTACTGGAGTGTATGTTCCAGCAATTGACTCATCCTGTAGTACTAAGACTTGCAGGTGAGAGAGTTTTGGTAATAACCCGCAAGGAAACTCCTTTTCACCACATCCACTCATACTCAGATACCTCAGGCTGGATAGACATTGCATTCCTTGAGGCATCTTTTCGAGTGCTGTAGTACCAGAGAGATCTAACCTCTTCAGTGCTCCGAGCTTTTCTAATGACGGTACATGCCTTAATCTGTTGCATCCTTTAAGCAATAATACAGTGAGACTCACCAGTTCAGAGACAGAATCAGGCAATTTTATTATCCATGTGAAAGTCAGATCAAGAACCTTGAGCCCATGCAGTTGTGTGAAAAAAGAATCTGCAATAAATTGCAACCCTAAATTATAACATAGCAATAGAGTTGAGAGATTGGGACATCTTGGTGAATGGCTAGAAGGAATTTCCTGGAAATAACATATCATCAGAGAGACTCTCGCTAGATTCTCTTTCCACATATCCACAGCAGGTAATCCATCACCATGCTCTCCAACCATGACAAGAGAGTTCATTTGGAGTATTTGGTGGGCCATGTCCCTGATCAAGTCATGCATCTTAACACAACTACAATCATTTTCTTTCGTAGCAGCTTCTAATAAACAAACTTTTTCAAGTTTATCGAGCATTGTGTGGCCCTCGTCAAATGCTGCTTGCCTGTTCTTCATATCTTCAATTATTCCCTCATCGATCAAATAACTTATCAGCCCCTCCCTTTCAATCATATAATCTTCAGGAAATAATGCACAGTATAGAAGACATTGCTGCAGTGCTGAATCATTATCTAACCGATCATAACTAAACCTCAACAACCGGACCACCTCATCTTCCATGTCTCTAAATTTTGATTCTTTCAATTTCTTCAATGTATTCCTCCACTCATGTGGTTGAACCACTCCTCTCATGCTTCCTGCCATTGTAATAATTCCCAATGGCAAACCAGCACATTCCCTTACAACATCCACAGCAATTTTTTTCACTTCGGGAGAAAGTTCTATGTCACGTCCAAGTGTCTCGATAAACAATGTCCAAGCTTCTTCCTCCAAAATAGGTCGCACTTTGATGGTGTGTTGGGTTTTCATCTGTTGACAGATCTTTTCTGATCGAGTTGTAAGAATCAGCTTGCATCCCTCAGCTTGGTCAGGAATTCCCAGCTTTTGGAGGTCAAAAAAATTCCACAAATCATCTAAAATCAAAACCCACTTATGTTGTTTCTTCATTAATTCTTTTTTCAACGCGACCGCTCTATGCAGCTCATCATCTTCATTAGAAAGATCTAACTTAATACGCCTTGCCAAACTTGTCTGCAATTTATAAATGCTGGTATCTTGTGATGCAGTAATCCAGTAAACATGAATCTCTGGTGTTTCTAGAAGTTGATTATATAAGTGTGTCACCAATGTTGTCTTTCCCACTCCGCCCATCCCATAGATGCCAATACTTGAAACTTCATCGCGCATCAACAAAGACCAGATAGACTTCTTATTGTCTTCGAATGCTTCACCCACCAGCTTTCTCGTTGGTAATGCATCTCCTTTTATCTCATTTGTGTTGCCTACAAGCCCTCCAGAAGAGCTAGCTCCTGCGATAGGCTGCACTACTCCTCCAGTCCCATTATCTATATCATCCTCCATTAACCAGCTCATCATCTCTTCCACACTTCTTCCAGGTGCGTGAACCATTGTCTCTGCTGCTGGTGTCGTTCCTGCATCTCCCACCACATTGTTGCCTTCATTGTTTTGTTCTTGTGGAGTGGTTGAAATGGCATTATGATTCCCATAGACTACAAAAGAGCTTGCACCTACGCCATGCTGCACTGATCTTTCTGTTGCTTCTCTTCTATTATAATTTTCATCAATCGTGGGAGGGACAATTCTGTCAACATGCTGAACAGATCCTTCACCAGTGTTTTCCATGTCTAAATGCGAAAATACTCTCCCTTCCTCCCCACCTTGTTCCATGCCCTGAACTCCCACTTGTGTCCTTCTAGCATCCACAGTCAAATTGTCAAGTTCTGCGTTGCTTTGTTGAACCACTAGTTCTGTCCTCACTCGAACTACGTTTTGTGCATCATTCATTATGACATCATTGTTTACTGATGGAGAATAGAGTTGATCATTTGTTGGTTGGGATGGATCTCCTCGAGGCTCATCAGCTTGAATAAATGATGTCCTCTCATGAAAGCTGTCTATCACCAGAACCTCCTCGTCTTCAGCAGTGATGCTAGCCATCCAATCGTCGAGCATAAAATCTTGTTGTGGGTGTGCCATCATCATTGCATTGTTCTGTTCTTGTGCAGAAGCTGAAATAGCATTAGTGACCTCGTTATTGCTTAAGCCTGCTCCAGTTTTAAGTTTCTTCTTTGCAGGGCCATCAATTGCTGCAAGGGCTGCTTCTTGGACATCTTGATGCACTTGTCCACAAATTTTAACACCACGGCCTTCAACTTGTGCTAAATGGAATTTGATCCTCGTAATGGCAGTATCTTTGGCAAATACATGCCCACAAAATGTACACCTCTTTCGACCATCATCCATTATCTCAATATATTTCCAAAAAGATCTGTCATCATGATGCAAAACTGGATCATTCTGTTGAAGCATTTTGACAAGTGGCTCTGTAGAAAAAACAAAAAAAGATCAGTCAACATGTTGCCAAAACAGATCGATCAAGGTCAAAATATTGAATGGAAGTTACATTAATTGTAAAAGGGAAGGTTGAAACTGAAATAACAAGTTAAAAACAGTAAAGAAATGAAAAAGAAAAAAACAATGAGTTCAAGGATATATTATAAGAACTGAGAAAGACAAATTGACTTAGTTTTGGGAACTACAGAAAATGATCCAAACTCCAAAGTTTCTGAATAAAATTTCTACACTTGAAAGATGCAAACAATAATAACATGGGAAGAAGAGAGCAGGATGGAGCAGTCAAGGACAAGCGAATAGAGAAGAAAGGACCGAAAAGTGCTTATTTTTTAATTATTTGTAGTTTTGTAAACTGCAAAGTTTCTAAATAAAATTTATACAACGTGTGTTTTACGTAAAATAATAACATGGGAAGAAGAAAAGAAAATATACTTGGATCAGCTATTGTTGTTCTTCAGGTGCTGGTTTATTGAAGCAGTATATATTCAGAAGAAGAAGAAGAGATTAGAGAAGAGTAGAATCGATTAAGCTAGTTCATTCTGATGAGATGTAAAAAGGAAGGTAGTCAGCAACAGCTTTACTAATTGTTCATAGTTTCATTGCTCTGTTTATTACAAGTCAATTGAGCTTTACTGATAAATAAATAAAGGGTTTTTTCATGTTTCAAGTCAATTCAAGTTTTTAACCGGGTGTGAATTCTCTTTATTTTTGTTGGAACTAAATAAGGCAAGTCATGTAAAGTTTAAGAAATAAGGAGAGCAGTGAAAAGGATGAAACTCCAAAGTTTCTCAATAAGATTTCAACAACTTGTGTTTTACTTAAAAAGATTCAAACTAACAGCAATAGTAACATGCCAAAAACAAAGACAACAACAAAATGAAAAATATATAAATACTTTACCTGGATTCAAAAGAATGTGAAGCTAATTGCTGAGTGAGTTAACGCGTGGACGCACCCCAATGTTGAAATTCTGGGAAATTTGATCTGAAAATGTAAGCACAAGAATATGAGAAAGATTAGTGAAACTAGTCACCTATCAAGCTCACAAGAGGCACTCAACAGACAAAATAAAACCTTGAGAGCAGCTGTTTTTAAGACAAGTAGTTGAAGTTGATGGTAATATGACCAAGTAAGAACAAAGCTATAATATGAGTTTTGAGTTCTAAAATAGATTAAGCAACATATATAATCAAGCTCTGCCTGATTGATTAATCTACAACCAAATGGGCAATCTTATTTGAAACAAGATTAGTGGTAGAAAAGCAAGAAAAGAAAGTAGTATTTTACCTTGCAAGGAGGAAATATGTGTTGAACTCAATACGAGATCTTGAGAATAGATCTCTCTAAGTGGGAAGACTTGCTTTTAAAGTCATTGCAAATGGGAAGCTATTGATGACCCTAAACTGCAAAGTTTCTAAATAAAATTTATGCAACGTCCGTTTTACGTAAAAAGATTCAAACAATAGTTACACGTGAGAAACAGAAACAACAACAAAACGAAGAAGATCAAGTATAGATACTGTACCTGGATTCAAGATGTCCTGCAAGAGCTGCTTTGCTTATTATTCAGGAAAACAAACAGCGAGAGAGCAGAGAGCACAGGCAGGAGAAGAGAATATGGTTTTGAAAATGAGATGAGATGTGGAAGAGATGGTTGCAGTGAAAGCACACAGAGAGAAGAAAGGTTCAAGAGAAACAATAATGGAGGTGAATCTTTTTTGTGTTTTCGGTACAGTGGTCGACAATAGCTTGGAAGAGTGTGGTCTTTATCATTATCGTGTTCGAGCTGTGAACGTGTGGACACAATTGTTGTGGAAACTTGGCGAATGACACGGAGGATGAAGACAGAAGAGAATATTTAAAAAAAAAATGTTTTTTAAAAAGTTATTTTTTTTGTTTTCAATTTAATTTATTTTAGTATTTTTATATTATTTAAAAAAATATGTGGCCCTTTATTCTGACGTTTGGGAAGCCAAAATGTCATTTGTAGGGCACCCCACCACAAGATAATTTCTCATCAGATTAGGGTTTTATTTTATTTTATATATAATTAAGCACTTTATTGATTAATGTACATCCAAATGGGAATCTTAAACAAGTCACTTTAAATAAATTAATAAAAATAACCTAACCAAATCTCACTCGAGTTGCAATCCTAACAAATAACTCATTTCTACATATAGGATTTATTAACAGCAACCAAAACAAACTTACACCTACAACCCTACCGCTAGGAAATCTTGACAACTTCAACATTGTGCCTATGCAAATTTAATGCATATTTGATATTATATTTTTATTTTTATTTTTATTTGGATGGATTTTAAAGATATATTTACTTCAAAAAATAACAAATTAATATTTTTTTTATTTTAATAATTTGATTTAAGAACATAAAATCATGATTTTTAGATTCAATTAAGAGATGGGCGAGTCAAAGTCGTCTTGTTCGCACCCATAGTTGCTTGTTGAAATCTATCTATACCTTTTGATTTTGAGGTTATCGGACGAGACCCGCAAACCAAACATGTGGTGTTTAAATTTTGCCGTGTGGAAAATCATGCCATTTGAATGCGATGCTATGAAACATTTGGATGACAATTCATTCCACATCAACTCCTATTCTTATGTAATTTCAAATCTATAAATTTCTATTAGAAATGTAAATAAATATAATTAAATATATTTTAGTAATTTTAAAATTAAACTTGGCTCAACAGACCTTATCGCACTCTCCCTTGACTTTCCCTCACCCAAACCAAAGATGGAGGACTACTTGAGGAAGAAGGTATGGTTTAGAATCATATCCGGCCAGGGCATCATATCCGAAAGCCATTTGCTCGGAAGCATGAGCTATAAATTTCCTTGCTACCTTTCCTTTGCATTGCTAGTAATTTGCAAGAAAACGTATTAAGGTCATGCTTTTGTCGATGAGCAGCCACGAATCAAAATTAATCCAAGTCATCATCAAGGATGTGTTGAACAAATTCGATATATTAAGATTTTTAAAAATACTTTAAAATAAAATAAAAAAACAAATACTTCCTCAACTAAGAATTACATATTTGTATATAGGATAGTGTGGTGTCTATAAGGCTGAAGATCTGCGCAACAGGTCTCGAGTTCGAGTCAGGATGTATATTTCTTGTAAGAGCCTAGAACAACCGGGAATTTATTTACTCACCTAGACCCACGAAGTGTGCTTATCATAAAAAAAAAAATAGTGTGGTGCATACCACCAATAACAAAATTGTTCATGCGTATATAAATGTTGATGCTTCCTAAACCACCATCTTATATTAAAAAATTATTTTTATAAAAAAAATATTAACTTTATTTTTTTATTCTAATTAAAAAAAATTAGGTTTCTCATATCATTATATTAGCGCGAGTTCTTGGTTTGAATAAATAGTTGCACTATCCATTCACTTAGTATGTGTTAAAATGTAAATTCATTTAGAAAAAAAGAAAGGGAAAGAAGAAAAGAAATCCTAATTTGGAGAAGAAAAATGAGATAGTATACCCACTCATCGATTTACATAAAATATTTAAAATTGGTGAAAATAAAATCTTTAATATTTATTCTGCCATAATTTCTGGGCTGCCAATATAAACTCAAAGCCCGAGATTCTTTGAGAGTAGGCCTAGCCTAAATTGGGTCTGGGCTGAACTACGAAACAAGTGTTGACTTTTGACCTAGCCCATTTATCCACGAGTTTTTATTTCGTAACAATGTTATCTTTTAAATTTTAGTTCATGTTTGTAAAAATATTAGGATGATTTTTTTTATTTTTTAAAAATTATTTTTAATATCAGCATGTCAAAATGATTTAAAAATAATACTTATCTAATAAATAGTGATATATATATCTAATAAATATTCAAAACTTAATCATATTAGATTTGAATATAAAAAAAATTATATAAATGTCTTTGATGCAGTTGGAATCTAAAGATGCAAAATAAGAAAGAATACGTGGGTTTTAATGGGTGAAAGGGGCGGCTTTGGTGAACCCGAATTCATAGTTTTATTTTCTCTACAATCTTACTGATAATGTGTCCCTCCTTGGGAGTTTTACATGTCCTTGAATATATCAAAATCTTATCCAAACTATAAGAATATGAGATTCACAAGAAAGAGAACATCAAATCCGCAAAAGCATGAAATCCGAAACGAAAAATCACAAAAATTGCAAAATCTTTGTCTTTTCTTCTTATTCTTTCATAGGCGAATGGACAACATGGAGATTCTGCTAGCCTCATTAAAAATTTATTATATTCTTGACCCACAAATTCTACCTGAACCCACAAGAAGATGAATCTGTTATCGTTAAGACTGAAATGTGAGGAAGATGAAGTGTTTGTGGAGGGCATATCTTGAATACTCACACTAGTTGACTTCATGACATCTTCTCCAAATTAAAGTCGCCAAAAGAAATCTAGGGTGCCCTGGATACACACTAGAAACAAGAAAAATCAAGTTCTGATAAAAAATTTTGCTTTAATTTTTTTTTTGAATAAGTTGACAACAAGCCAATCATGGATCAAGTCCATGAACTTCAAATGTTGATATCAAGACTTAGTGATTCGGATATCAAAGTTCCTGACTCACTTCAAGTAGGGGTTGTTTTATCAAAACTTCCTCCATTGTGGAATGAATATACGAATAAAATATTGTATTCTACAGATTATTATACCTTTCGAACAATTTCGACACAATTGCAAATTGAGACTCAATCTCGTATGTGCGGACTGCAAACAATAATTCTAAAGTGAATTTGGTTACTGATAAGGGAATTATTGCATATATATTTTTAGTCTTTTTTGCTTTATTTTACGAGGAAAGAGCACCTCCTTGTAGTGCCATTTCTACAATACACAAGACTCCCTCTTTGTGTGAATTTGTAAAAAACTATAAAATAGAGCACAAGACACGCACAAGACTATAAAAACTATATATGCGGAAAATATATATCCAAACACCGCAAGCACAAGACACGCAATTTTTACGTGGAAAACCTTCCCAATGTGAGAAGGAAAAACCACGGGACCATAGTCCACTCAAACACTTCCACTATCAATAGTAATAGAAATACATGAGTCTTCTCTAGTCTCAACTAAAAGCATACAAACCGAAACTATCTTCAAGAAATACAATTTCTTGGCACAAATCAATTAATACAAAAATTCAAGGAATGTCTTATAAAAAATAAAGGCTACTGTTCATGGGCTGAAAACCATATGCAAAGCGCTCAGAATTCAATCTCCACCGTTCACAATGAGAATTCACATGTCACGAACATCCTTGCAAAATTTCAACTCAATGGGACCACAAACACTTGTTGATCAGATCAGTAGATCAAAACTGGACAGTAAAATCCGAGAACTCTATTTCCTCTCTATTTCGGCAGCTCACTTGTTTTCTTGTCTCTCTCTCTCGGTCACTTTCCAGCAGCCAAGGGGTGGGGTCATGAAACCTACTTTTCTAAATGAGTCTTTTCATGTGGGCTAGATCCACACAAGTTTTTCCCAACACTGCCTCCATAGTTTTGTTCTTCTGCAGAGGCTGAAATTGGATTTGCGACATCGTTATTGCTTGAAGCTGCGCGGGCTGCATCTTGAACTTGTTCAGGAACTTTGTCACATATTTTAACACCCTGCCCTTTGACTCCAGACAAATTCCATTTGAACCTCGAGATGGAAGTAGCAGCATCAAATTTATAGCCACAAAATTTACACTTGAAAGGACTATCATCTAGCTTCTCAACATAATCCCCAAAAGGATCTTCATTGTCCCTGCAGATAGAAATAAGTATTGAGTGCAAAATGGATTTTGAATAAAAAAGAGCCTGGCAAGTAATTTAAAATAAAAAAATATTGAAATATGTGATGAGTTGAAATTGATAGCAAAATGGACATGTAAGGACAAAGCTATAATATCATACTCATGTTTAATTATTGATCAAGCAACATATATATATACTTAAGTTGTACCTGATCTATCACAATTGTACTTACAGATTCTTCAACTTGATTATTTGGAAGAATCGAAACAAATACGTGCAGGAAAAAAATTAGTGGTAAAAGAAAAGAAAAGATGATGAAGAAAAGAAAATAGAATTTACCTTGCAAGCAAGCAAGAAAGATGTTGAACTCCAGTTGAGATGATTCATTTCTTCAAGTCTTCTGCAAATGTTTTGTTAAGCTAGTAATCAACTTAACTTCCAACAATATCTTCCATGTCCAAGACACAATAGATCTATTGGTTGGGATGAATTTCCTCGAGGCTCATTAGCTTGATTAATTGTTGGCCTCTCAAGATATTGATTCTCCAAAAGAGAGCTGCATAGATATAGTACGCAAGGATGAAACTTAACTTCCAACATGAATGATAACAACAAAATGAGTATAATATATATGTATTATAAAAGCTTAACTTCAATAAAAGCTTTCATGAGATTAACCAAACAATGCAATGAAACAATGGAGGAGTTTAATAAGGTAGCAATTAACACACCTTCTACACTGGCTGGTCCAGATCATGTTGCTATTTCAATGATATTTATGTATAAAGGGTCCTGCAAGCTTCCAAGTAGAGAAAATTAAATGACTCTCCATCCCAGACAGTTTAACTTCACCATCTGCGATCCAAATAAACCTCCTCACAGACCTCAACACTTCCAAAGTAGTTCACCGTAATGATTTCCACCACTATGGGATCATCACCTGTAACTGAAACCACTCTAGATTGGTTGACAGAATCCTTGTTGCCAGTATTGTCAGCATCTAAATCATCAGTATTGATATCATCAGCATCATCAGATTAAGAATGAAAAGATGCGAAGCGCACATCCTCAGCTCTGGTCTTGTAGGCATAACATCTCAAGAATTAAACAATTGTACGTAGAAGGCATGCTAATCATCGTCTCAAAAGAAAGAGATGTAATCCAGCTCTCCGCAGAAAAATATTTCACAACTCTAAAAACTTGGATCAATGTTTGAATACAAAAGAGCTCTGTCTTCCTTCACTATTTGCCTACAAAAGATCACCAAAATATTGAAAGCTAGAAACTTTGAAGCCCAAAAGCACACTTAAAACCCACTCATTTGTTGACATCTAAGCTGCCTATTGAGCTATGTAACCTACAGAAGATAACACTGCAGGATTGCCTCGTAGAAGAAGAAGAAAAAGGAGCAGTTTATTCGGTTGAGAATATTGGCCTGTTAGTAGTTGGTTGTTAAACCAGTGCAACTAACTTAAAACTAAGAAGAGAAGATGAAATTGACTTCTCTAAGTAGTTATAATTAGTTACAGAACATGTGAAATGCATGTTTGCCCAAACTATATAAATGGGCATTGTATCAAACACAATGTATGCATTATACAGAAATACAATCTTACCTCTCACTCTGCAATATCTTCTTTCCAGCTTTCTAAGCTTTTCATCTCTCTCTCGAGCAAAAACAGCCTGCAAACAAATCAACAAACAAGTTCAATTAAATCAACATCATTAATGTTTTTCCAGTTCGATCTGCCTATAAACTGCAGATTAAATACTCTAGGACACAAACCCTCTATCCATGTATCAACTTCACAAGTAAAAACCTGTGTTTAAAACATGAAGAATCATTGAATCCCCCAAAAAAGGCATGAAAAGCACATTACATGGCTTGTGGAAATGTCTGTAATAAAAAATACAAAAATCTTCTGAAGGCTTTCAAATATAGTATGCTTTAGGTTTCTATATATAGTATGCTTTAGGTTTCTAATTTGAGTTAAAAACAATGTTGAGTATTGGTATTTGAGCTGCTAGGGTAACGAGGTTTGTTGTAGGAGAGTTGGATGGTTAAAAATTCATATCAATCTGACCAAGTTTACAATGCCTTTTATAGGCTAGCAAAATTATAATAATAATAATTTATTTTTAAAATATTTCTTATATTAAAATAATATTTTTATTCTTAACATCAGTGTACGAAAACAGTAAGAAAAATATTTAAACAAAAATAAAAATATATTTTAAAAAAAAATACTGTTTGAAACAATAACAAACTCTACTTTTAATATAAAGATGCTTAGGCTTTTGTCAAAGACTTTACCGCCAAGGAGGTGCTTCTGCAAACTTGCTGGCTGTGACCCTCTCCTTCTCACCATGACAAGATCTTCTAGAAGACAGCCAAAAAGTATTATAGTTCCTGTAAAGTAATTTTAAATGTTAAATACGACTCCGTATAACACAGTGCCTATATTTTAAAGAAATATTGCTTCGGACTCGTATCATACCTTAATCCTTTACAAAGGGACCAAGAACATCCTTGGCATTAGTCTGACTCTTCTGACTCCACTTCGGAATCCTCTTCTGACTCCACTTCTGACTCCCCTTGTGACGCCCTCTCCTTCCACTCACCAAATTCATATATCAGATTATTGCATATCAGTTTTGCACTACAAATGCTTTTCATTTCTGGCAATTTATAAAATCTTGCCGATGTTAACTGCGGGAGTATTATTTCATTTGTTCCTCCTTTTATCTCCTCCATTTTCTCACACTTCTCAACTTCAATATCTTGTAGGTTTACGAGACTCCAAGAAGACGGAAACAAGATTTCCATGCTATTGCACCTTTTTACGCAAACTTTTTGGAGAGAATCGCAAATCAGTTTTGCACTACAAATTCTTTTCAGTTCTGGTAAAATTTCCAAGTTCAGTGCTGTTAACTTTGGGAGTTTGATTTCGGTGCTGCTGCTGCTTTCTTCACCCATGACCCCTTCTTCATCCGATCTTGCTCCACCTATTATTTCCTCCATTTTTTCACAATTAAAAACATTAATCCTTTCCAGGTTTACAAGACAAATCCAAGAAGACAGAACCAAGATTTCCATGCTATGGCAACCAGATATGTAAATTTTTTGGAGGGAATCGCAAATCAGTTTTGCACTACAAATGCTTTTTAGTTTTGGTAAACCAATCAATATTAGAAATCTTAACTTTGGGAGTTTGAATTCCATGTTGCTGTTGTTGCTTTCTTCACCCGTAACCCCATCTTCACCTATTATCTCCTCCATATTCCTACAATAAACAACACTAATCTCTTCCAGGTTTACGAGGTTTTGCAACAAGACATAAGGGAACAACTTCTTCATACGCTCACAATCATGAAAATCCAACTTCTTAAGACTAGAAAATGTACCATTGGGAGGTGGACCAGAGCAGATATTGGAAGATGAAACCAAGCTCTCCATGCTAGTGCAATGCCTAATATCGATATCCTCCAGCTCAGTTGCATAATTTATCAGAGAGAAAACATCGCATAAACTTGTTGCATCATGACATTTATCAATGATCAGTTGTTGAATGTCCTTTGGGAACATGACCTGAAAATCTTCTCCTCTCAAGTCTTCACCACTCAAGTTAATGAGAGCAATTGTTTTACTTCCTCTAACATCAAATAATTTGAATCTAGTTGGAGGTCCTACCCAAATGCGGTATGTGCTTAGTGACTGGGTCTCGTCTCGAGATTTGAGAAACTCTACGAAGTCAGAGTGACCTTCAAAATGGCATTTCAAACTTTCCAACTTCCTCAAGCATCCTACTTCCTTACCTTTAATTGTTGTCAGAGCATACATTTCATCAATTACCTTTTCCTCTAGTACAAGGACTTGCAGGTGAGAGAGTTTAAGTAGCAACCCACTAGGAAACTCCCTTTTACCACATCCATTCATTCCAAGATATTCCAGGTTGCGTAGACATTCCACGCCTTGAGGTATCATTTCAAGTCCAGTCCTACTGAGATCTAACTTCTTCAGTGCCGTCAGCTTTTCTAATGACGGTACATGCCTTAACTTCGTACATTTTTCGAGCATTAATGCAGTGAGACTAACCAATCCAGAGACAGAATAAGGCAATTTTAAGATATCTGTAGATGATAGATCAAGAACCTTGAGCCCATGCAATCGCTCAAAAAATGAATCTGCAATATTCACCAGTGGATTTCCGCATAACAATAAATTTGAAAGATGGGGACACCTTGGTGAATGGCTGGAAGGAATTTCATTAATTTTGTTATGCATCAATGAAACTCTCGTAAAATTCTCTGTCCACTCCTCTTCATCTGGCAATTCTCTCAACTGTGCACCTGCTTTAACCATGGCTTGAGAGCTCTCTTGAAGTATTTGGATGGCCATGTCCCTAATCAGGTCATGCATCTTGACATCTCTCCTTTTTGGGTAGGTCTCATCTCTTTCCAATAAGGAGACATCTTCAAGTTTATCAAGCATCGTGTGGCCCTCGTCAAATGCCGCTTGCCTGCTCCCCATTCTCTTAATTATTCCCTCATCGATTAAATACCCTATCAACTGCTCCCTTTCAATACGATGATCTTCAGGAAATAATGCACAGTATAGGAGACATTGTTGTTGTGCTAAATCATGTAACTGCTCATAACTAAACCTCAATAACCGGAATACCTCATCTTCCATGTCCCTAGATTTTGATCCTTTCAATTTCTCCAATGTATTCCTCCACTCATGTGGGCCATCCACTCCCCTCATGCATCCTGCCATTGTAATAATTCCCAATGGCAAACCAGCACATTCCCTTACAACATCCACAGCAATTCGTTTCACTTCTGGAGAAAGTGTTATGTCATGTCCAAGTCTCTCAATAAACAATGTCCAAGCTTCTTCCTCCAAAATAGGCTGCACTTTGATGGTGTGTTGGGTTTTCATCTGCTGACAAATCTTTTTTGATCGAGTTGTAAGAATCAACTTGCATCCCTCAGCTTGGTCAGGAACTCCCAGCTTTTGTAGATCAAAAGCCTTCCACAAATCATCTAAAATCAAAACCCATTTATGTTGTTCCTTCATTAATTTTTTTTTCAGCGCGACCGCTCTATGCAGCTCATCATCTTCATCAGAAAGATCTAAATCAATACGCCTTGCCAAACTTGTCTGCAATCTATTAATGCTGGTATCTTGTGATGCAGTAATCCAGTAAACACTAGTCTCTGGTCTTTCTAGAAGCTGATTATATAAGTGTGTCACCAATGTCGTCTTTCCCACTCCGCCCATCCCGTAGATGCCAATACTTGAAACTTCATCGCCCATCAACAAAGACCAGATAAGCTTCTTATTGTCTTCGAATTCTTGACCCGCTAGCTTTCTCGTTGGCAGTGCATCTCCTTTGATCTCATTTGTGTTGCCCACAAGCCCTCTAGAAGAGCTAGCTCCTGCGACAGGCTGCTCTAATCTTCCACTATTGTTCTCCTCCTCCTCCACTGGTTCTGTCCGCACTCTAACCATGTTTTCCACATCATTCATAATTACATCATTGTTTTCTGACTCTAGAAGAGCATCTCCTTGTTGTGCCATCACTCCATTGCTTGAGCCTGCTACAGTTTTCAGTTTCTTCTCTGGAGGGCCATCAATTGTAGCACGGACAGCGTCTTGGACATCTTGGGGCACTTTTCCACAAATTTTAACACCACGGCCTATCAATCCTGATAAATGCAATTTGATCCTCGAAATGGAAGTATGGTGGGAAAATAAATGCCCACAAAACTTGCATCTCATGATACCACCATTCATCGTTTCAACATATTCCCAAAACGATCCGTCACCCAGGCCCCGAAATTGATCACTTGGTCGAATCATTTTGATCACTGTCTCTGTAGCAAAGAGAAAAGGAAAAACCTTGTCAACAGGATGAGAAAAAAAGGGCCCAAACAATCAATAAAAACTGAAGGAAGTAACATTCATTGAAAAGGGAAAGGTTGAAACTAAAATTACAAGTCAAGGAGAGCAAAGAAATTAAAAAAGCAAAAACAATGAATTCAAGCTTCAGGGTCAATATAGTGTGAACTCCATAAAGCATGGATTAGAAGAAAACTGAGAAAGATGGATTGATTTATTCATGGAAACTATTGATGATCCTAAACTGCAAAGTTTCTAAATAAAATTCATACAACGTGTGTTTTACGTAAAAAGATTCAAACAATAGTTACACGTGAAAAACAGAAACACCAACAAAACGAAGATCAAGTATAGATACTTTACCTTTACCTGGATTCAAGATGTCCTGCAAGATCTGCTTTGCTCAAGCAGTATTATTCAGAAAAAAAAACAGAGAGAGAGAGAGCAGAAAGCACAGGAAAGAAAAGAGAGTATGGTTTTAAAAAATAATCTACTGGGAGCATGGAATGCTATAATGAGATGTGGAAGAGATTGTTGCAGCAAAAGCACAGAGAGAAGAAAGGTTCAGGAGAAAACAATAATGGAGGTGAATCTTTTTGTGTATTCGGTACAGTGGTCAACAATAGCTTGGAAGAGTGTGGTCTTTATCATTATCGTGTTCGAGCTGTGAACGTGTGGACACAATTGTTGTGGAAACTTGGCGAATGACACGGAGGATGAAGAGAGAAGATAATGTTTTTTTTTAAAAAGTTATTTTTTTGTTTTAAATTTAATTTGTTTTAATATTTTTATATTATTTTAATGTGTTGATACTAAAAATAATATTATTTTTTAAAAAGTATTTTAATATATTTTTAATTTAAAAAACACATTAAAAAATAATTATTATCATATTTTCAAACACAACTAAAAAAATGAAATTTGGTGTGTTGCGCTGGATAATATTTTCATATATTATATAATTATGTTTTTTTAAAAAATATATTTTTTATATTGATATATTAAAAATTTTAAGAATAAAAAAGTATCAAGTAAATTTTTTTTTAAAATACTTTAAAATAATAACTGCCATAATATCTGGATTGCCAGTATAAACTCAAAGCCCGAGATTCTTTGAGAGGAGGCCTAGCTTAAACGAGCGGTATACCCGCGCGATGCGGCGGGTTTTTTTTATCTATGTAAAAAATTGATTGTTTTTATATGTATTGTATTTTATTATTTTGATATTTAGTTAGTATAATTATATTTAAGAATACTGATATGAATTTTTTTCCTTCAAAAAATCCAAAGTCATTTTTCCTCTCTGTCAATATATTTTTAGGCGATAATATTCAATAAATATCAGACATATTAGAAATAAAAATATTGTGATTTGTTTTTAAAACATAAACTTAATTTTTTTGTGTGCTATAATTATTTATTTGCCGTCTAAAAAGAACAGTCTAATGGAAACAGGAGGTGACTTGTATATTTTTTAATTTGACTTGTAGATAATGCAGGTAAATTTGTCAACATTTTTTTTTTGAGATGTTTTTTTTTCCCAGTAATATTAGATCTAAAATATTAAAAATGAAAACATTGGAAATTCTTGTAAAGAAATCAACTTAAATAAAAGAGCACAAAATTAAATTTTGAAGCCAATATTTTTTTTATATAAGATTTATTAATCATATTATTATATTAAATATATTTAAGAAAACATGATATGAATTTCTGTCCTTAAAAAAATCCTAAGTCATTTTTCCTCTCTCTCAATATATTTTTTAGGGCTGATAATATTCAATAAATATTCAAACATATAATTAGTTTTACATATTTTCATTTGACATAAATATACAAATATATAATTAATTTGACATAATTTCCATAATATTCTTTAATTTAAAGGATAATCTTAGGCTATTTTGTTCTCTCTCTATATATTCTTAGGCCATAATATTCAATAAATATTAGAACATATAATTGGTTTAACATATTTTAATTTGATATAAATACACAAATATATAATTAAAAAGTCAAAACACTACAAATTTATTTCAAGAAATAAACTTAAACAAAATAGCACAAAATTTAATTTTGAAGCCAATATTTTTTTTATAAGATTTATTCATCTTATTATTATATTAAATGTATTTAAGAATACTGATATGAATTTTTGTCCTTAAAAAAATCCTACGTCATTTTTCCTCTCCCTCTATATATTTTTCTTGAGTTCCATTTTCTCCCTAGCAATATTAGATCTGACACATTAAAAATAAAAATATTTACATTTTTTCTAGAAATGAACTTAATTTTTTTACGTGCTATAATGACTTATTTTCCGTCTAAAAAGAACATGAATCGAAACGGGAAGTGACCCATATATTTTTTAATTGTAGATAACCTAAGTAAATTTGTAATTTTTTTTTAGTTTAATTTTCCCCCCGGTAATATTATATTTAAAATAATAAAAATGAAAATATTGCACATTTGTTTTTAAGAAATAAACCTAAACAAAAGAGCACCAAATTTAAATTCAAAGGCAAATTTTTTTTTATAAGATTTATTAATTATATTATTATATTAAATATATTTAAGAATATTGATAAGAAATTTTTTTTAAGGAAAAAATCCTAGGTCATTTTTTTCCTCTCTCTATATATTTATAGGCGACAATATTCAATAATTTTTTTTTTATGTTATTTGAGTAATTCATTATATTACTATATAAAATGTATTTAAGAATACTGATATTAAGTTTTTTTTATTCAAAAAATCCTAGGTCATGTTTTCGTCTCCCTATATATATTCCTATGCGATAATATTCAATAAATATTAGAATATATAATTAATGATAGACTAAAAATATTCAAGAAACTTTAACAAAAGATAAAACAAAAAAATAAAATAAAAATAAAAATTAGCATTGCTATTATTATTATTATTATTATTATTATTATTATTATTATTATTATTGTTAGCATTTAAAAAATATTTGTGATTTAAAAAAAAAGATTTTTATTATTATTATTATTATTATTATTATTATTATTATTATTATTATTTTTATTAATTATATTATTATATTATAACAAAAGATAAAACAAAAAAATAAAAATAAAAATTAGCATTGCTATTATTATTATTATTATTATTATTATTATTATTATTATTATTATTGTTAGCATTTAAAAAATATTTGTGATTAAAAAAAAAGATTATTATTATTATTATTATTAATTATATTATTATATTATAATTAATTTAAAGTGAAGGATTAATTTGACAACAATTAATACTTTTGTACCAAAAATATTCAAAGATTTAAAAGGAAAAAAATTTAAAAGAAGAGGGACTGAAATTAAAGTGCAATATATAATGAATTTGAAATGAGGGACAAAAGTGAAAACAATATAACCTGCTGCACTAAACAAATTAAGGGATCTAATAGAAAACCGAAAAATTCAAAGAAGAAGGACTGACATGCAAATTGCATATATATCAATTTGAATGAAAGGACGAAATTGAAAGAATTCGAAACTTGGATTACAGAAATCAAACAAAAGCCAAGGGACTGAAATGCATGCACAATAACTCGGGGGACTGATATTGATTCCGGCGCTGAGGAGAGAGAAAAGAGGACATAAACGTTCAACCGACTATATGAGCCTACACATCGATATTTTAAGTACACGCGCCACTCCATGAGATTCAGGGAAGCGTTGCGAATCGTTTTGACCGTCGGAGGCAAAATTTTAACCGCCGTATGAAGCCGCGACGCCCTCTGAATCGATCGAGAGTCCGAAACGCACCGACTTCGCCCGTCTGACCGCTGGCAGATGGCCGACGCAAGGGCACAATAACGTAGTGGTCAATTACTACAACACCCTTGCGCCGAATTCATGGATTTTGTCGTTTCAGGAGCTACGAACGTCATAACACATTTTCAAAAATATTAAAAAAAAAAGAGTTCCGGGGGACCGGTCTGTACGCGTGCAATTACAACCGTAGCCCTCAGCCAAAAACGTGTTTTTGTCTTATTAGCGGTGGTCCGAACGTCATTACACTGTTCACATCAGGAAAAAACAAAAAAATAGGGTGGACGAACTCGCGCGACGCACGGAGGAGAAAGCTCGCGTCCACAGTGATTTTAGAGTGCGTGAACAGTGTTTCAACAATGATTTCCATTTTCTTTTAGGTATTTGTTAATTCGGTCTAAGCTGAACTACGAAATATGTGTTGACTTTTGACCTAGCCCATCTATCCATGAGGTTTTGTTTCATAACAATGTTATCTCCTGATTTTTAGAGCATTAGGAGTTTTATTGAGATTATTTTTTAAAATATTTTTTATTTAGAAAAATATTAATTTTTTTTTTAATTTTTAAAAAAATTATTTTTGATATCAACACATTAAATTGATTTATAAACATAAAAAAACTTAATTTAAAATAAAATATTTTTAATTTTTTTAAAAATACTTTTAAAACACAGTGATAAGTTTTGTGTGAGAATGTTGAGGATACTATTACTAAAATAATAAGAAAATATAGGATATTAATATTATGGACTACAATGTCAACTCAATTGATACTAATGGATATGAATGATTTCTACCTCTCGTTAGGATAAAATTCAAAGAAAAATACTCGAATTTCAAAACATTATTATAAATACTGATCTAGATCTTAAATAAATAAATAATTTTTTTTAGAAAAATAGATATAAATCAAACTAATCATATATTAAATAAATAGTTGTAGATTTTAGTGTTTAAATTTAGTGCCAGGTTCAAGTGATATATATTTAATAAATATTCAAAACTTAATCATATTAGATTTGAATATAAAAAAATTTCCCATAAAAAAATAAAATCTTTTAAATTACAGTCTTTGGGTTCCCATCAAGCAGGGATTAGAGAGTAGAGACAACGGTGGCAACATTCGGAAAACAAAAAAACGTGCCAAGTTTCTTCTCTCTTTCGGTCCCTTCGAAGAAACAATAAATACCGATACGAAGAGAACCGTAGTCACCACTACCTCTCCCTCTCTTTCTCGATTTACATTCCCCAGACCTAGCCCTCTGTGTAAGCTATTTCTCTCTTTTACTCTTCTATTTTTCTCCTTTCCTTGTAGTTCTTGACTTATTTTGCTCAAAATCTCGGTTCCGGCGGGAACCTGATTTTGATATAGTTTTAATATTGTTTTTCACAAGTTTTTTGGTTATGTAAAATGGGGTTTTCTTGTTTTTAAGCGGGGCAGTGAAGAAAACTAAAAAAAAAAAAAATTTATTGTTTGTTTTATGAATATTGGCAAATGGGTACTTTTAAAAAAAGGTTTTTGATTAGTAGGTGCTTAAATTCTAGGGTCTTGTTGTTTCAGGCTAGTGGGTTGTTTCTAGTTATCGTAAAATAAGCTTGACTGTAATAATTTGGATCAATGTGACACTTTTTCATTTGTTGTTATGCATGAATTTTTAGAATTTAGTTACTTGTGCTGTTTTGTTTCTAGGGCTTCTTTGGGGGAAAAAACAGATTGTTTAGGCTAATTTAGCTGAACTTGGACATGAAAGAAGATTACTTTGGGGGAATGTGTGAAAAATATGTGAACATTTGTTGTATTTTGATGTTTTTTGATATGGGTCTTCCTTTGTTTGTAAGTTAGAATGAAGGAAATATAAATGTGATCTAATGAATTTTAGTTTATTGTCTTTGAGTGTTGCCTTAATTTGAAATTATTTTGTGTTATTGCTTTGGAGGTTGCTCATTGTGTATTTTTGTGCAGTGACAAAATTCTTGTCATTTGGGACATTTGCGAGATTTCGTGGGTTCTGATCTGGGTGGGTTCCAACAATGCCATTATTAAAGAAAAAAGCGTTTCCCTTGTTGGAACCGCCAAAGGACTTGGATCCTAATGAGCTGGTATACCAAGTTCGGTTCACAAAAGAGATATTCCGAGATTATCAGTATCCTTCTTTAAAAATTATTGAAGTAATTGTATAGAATGTGTTATTGGATTTGCATGATGATTTAATTTTTAATCTTTATAGTTTCTAATAGAATCCTAGAAAACTCTGTTTGGTGTAGGTCTTTTGAATATTGAATAATGGATAGTTAATAATGTCCACAATGTTGTTATTTTAGTTTCCCCTTTTCTTTTCTGCTTCCACATGGGGTATTACTAGGTTTTCCTTAGTTTGGATTAAGGCATAGATGAACTGGATAAAGGGTCAAAAGAGATATTTGATGGTTACGGGTTCTCTTAGTTTTAATTCTTAAGGCTGTATGAATTATATTTGGATATGCTAGATTGTTTAACAAATTGTCTCTAATCCAGTATTTGAACAAACTACTCAACTAACTAAAGCAAGCGAAACTCTGATGGGCTCTTAGGTATTGGCATCTTGCATGATGGATGATTACTTAAGATGGACTGCAAGTTGTGTTTTTCCTTAATTCGAATTAGAATATATTTGAACCGGATAAACTTGTATCGTCAGAGAATTTGGACATGTAAAGTTAGCGGGAAAGGTAACTTGACCTATGAAGAGGCGTTGGTATCTGAAAAACATGCAACTAAGAAGGTTCCAGAGATACCCAAAGAGCTCATGGCCATGGCACTGTGCACCATTCAATTTAGTAAGAACTAACTCTCTGCTCTATTAACTTGAATCCTTTTATTTATTTATTGTTCTGATCTTTTCCCACCACGTCCTTCATCCCTGCTGTATGGTTATTGATCACTATGCTGATGCGTTTTCAATGTGGATTTCTTTTGGGTCCTTCAATGCCTCATATTGAATATCTGGCACAATTCCTTTCACAATTATGCTTCTTGATTTCTGTGTGGCAATGGTTATAAAGGTTTGACATGTTTTTATACCAAAAACAGAACGATAATTTGCACTAGTACAATTTTATGTTCAACAATGTTTATAATTATATTTGCAGATTTTATGTTTTAATCTTGTTTGCTTGTTGTGTAGCTGCTGCATCACTTTGATATGGTCTAGTCCTGCTTAGACTAGTGTTACATACCCTTGGGAAACATTTGAAATTTGCATTTGGTGTACCATAATCCATAATAATCAAAGCTCTAGTTTGTTAGTTTACTTGGTTCAAGCTTCAAAACCTTTCCAAAAGAACCTGAACCTAAATTGGATGACATGTCATTAACATGATCTATAATTTTTTTCTTATGTGAATCAATTTGCTGCAATGCCAACATTTCATGCACCATTCAAGGTTCAATACATACTCTGTGTTTTTCTCTAAAATTTTAATTATCATTATCCTGTTTATTGTTACTTTCAATTAGAAGCTTGTCTCTTCCTTTTGAAGTAGCTGGTTGAGACTTTCCAATGTACTTATGCTATAAAATAAATTTGAAATATAATTTTTTTGTTGGATTAGATCTGAATTGCTTGTAAGAGAAAATCAAAAAGTGGCACGCGGGCTTATTTTTTGTTGTAATCCCAAACTTTGGCTTTGTTTGTCTTGAAATGCCTGTTTTGCTTTTACTGCTTTTATCAACAGATTCTATGTTTTTGTATTCACAGCCCATTGGTATTTCAGGTATGCTTTCATTGAAAGATCTTGCAGACAAGATAGCAGCAAAGTTGCAGGAAACTTTGTTTATAGGAGCTGTATTACATGGAAACAGAAAGAAAAGTGGTCTCTGCCCTTGCAAGATATTAAAGGTTCTAGAGGAGGGAACTGTTAAAACTAAATATGAGGTAGCATGGCTTGATAGGAATAAGAAAGTAATAGAAACTGCAATAGTGAACCGAAATGATCTGATATGGAAGAAATCTCCTTTCAGTAGGAACAGTTTGAAGCCTTTTATTCGGAAATCTACATACCGAAGTTTTCCTTGGGTGCTTCATGACAAGCTAGCAGAAAAATATCAAATCTCAAGGGATCCACCACAGGATTTAGAGGGCAAAGTTTTCATTCAGGATGGAATTGTCTATAATAAAAGAAAGAAAGATGCCATGGTAAATATACTGTCAAATTTTCTTCATCTTTAAAGTTCATCATACATCATGTTGGTTTATATGCATCATGTCCAGGATGTAGAAGAATCTGGAAAACTTAAAAAGAAGAAAGTTGAAGGTGAGGAAGCTGAGGCAACCGGGAAAAGTAAGTTAGAAATATAGAAGTTACCTAATTATTCTTCTTTGCTCTTTTTTAAATTTAGCCTGCCTTTTATATATTCATTGTATGCTTTGCCATTTTGTATAAATCTGAGATTTTATATGCATTGTTCATAGGGAACTTTAGCAGAGTCCTTGATATTAAAAGGCCCTTGAGGTCATGCAAGTCTAATAAATCATTTGACCTTTTATTTCTGTATTTTAACTTGCTGAAGATAATCAACAAAAGGAAGAGCCCATCAAGTATCCAATCGATGATCTTTTGGTGCAGCCTGGAACAGATGATCCAGTCTTTAAAGCCCGCCCTTTGCCATCAAGGGACTTTAAAGTTCCAATGGATTGTGTTGGGGATCTTCTAATGGTTTGGGATTTTTGCTCCTCCTATTGTAAGCTGTTACATCTGTTGCCGTTCTCTCTTGAAGATTTTGAAAATGCCATTTGCCATAAGGGCAGTAATGTGACTCTAATTGTGGAAACACATTCTTCTCTTCTTCGGTTATTAAAACATGACAAAGATGAATATTTTTCAGCTGTTCAGAAAAGAACCCGAGCATTGAAGGTATAGTGCAGAAACTCCCTTGCTATTATGGAAATTAAGTATGGTTAAAAGTGGATTCCCACATTTGCTACAAAATTAGGTTTCTTGCTGCTCTTCATTCAGAGCTGCTCTTTATCACTCGTTTATGGTGCTAACTGTTACTGACTTCTGATTTTTTTTCTTTTTTAACAGATAACATTAACTAATTGGACAGAATATCTGTGTGATTTCATAGAGATTATAAACATTGGTGATTTTTCCACTAACATAACAACAATTAAGCGGGGGCACTATGGCATTTTAGATGCTCAAGTCAAATTAGGAATCTTAAGAGAATTGGTTAATCAAGTCCTTGGAACAGATATTGTGAGGGAGAAGTTGGCTGAATATGTTGAAGAGCGGCAGGTACTCTTTGCAACAAAGAGGGGGGAAGCACTGGAGGAGGGAAGGAAAAAAAGAGAAAAGGAACAGTTGAAGGCCAAATCTGTTTCTAATGGAGTAATGAATGGGCACAGTGCTGATATCATAGGAAACAATCAACATCTGTATGCAAATGGGAATCACATTGGCCAGAATGGGCAGGTTGCAAAAAAGAAGGGAGAGGTCTTCTCAGCCAGACCAAACAATCCATCAAAAAGAAGGTTTCAATTTTTTTTTTTTATGTTAGTGCACAAGTTCACACGCACTCACAGAGGAATATGGACTTGAAAAAAATAGTAAACTTGCCTGATTTGAAGCTCTTTGCAATTTGGACAGTGAGAGTAGCCATTCAATCATAAAATCAAAGGAAACAGGCAAGAAGAAGAATATGAATGCGGAAAGCCAAGCAGAGAATGCAATGGATGTAACCAAAAAGGAAGCGTTGATACTTTTGAGGGATGAAAAAAATACTGCAGCAAAACGGAGCAGCAAAGAGCAAAGGGTTATTAACCTTCTACCATTCTTGCTCTCCCTTTTGTGTGCCTGCAAATGTTTATGCTTACTCGTTGCTTAACACTTTTTTTTTTTTTTTTTTATGTTGTGTGTATCCTAGAGAGAATATTTTGAACGTGAGATAGAGAAACGGATCCTGCACACCAACCCCCTGGGTAAAGACAGAGATTATAACAGGTATTGGTGGTTCAAGCGTGATGGGAGGATGTTTGTTGAGAGTTCTGATTCCAAGCAATGGGGCTATTATTGTTGCAAGGAAGAGGTAGCGGGCACTGAATAATTGTTGTCCATCCACTTATTTTCTTTTCCTTTATCCAATCACTAATAGTTTTGTTGAGCAGATTGATTTATTGATGGGCTCACTGAACCCCAAAGGTGAGAGAGAGAGGGCTCTTCAAAAACAGGTGGAGAGATTCTACAGCAGAATATGGTGAGTTATTGTTAATATGCATATGAAGTTATTCCCGTTTATGTTTTTGTGGTCTTCAATTGATTGCATCGGCTGTTAGCTGATAGTTAGTTCCACCTGTATAAGAATGAAACTTCGACAAATCCGGTGCTCCATCCAAGCTGTGATGGAACTAAAATAATCTGCCAACCTTTCTTCTGTTTCCTATTAGGATCTACTGTTAATCTAATAAGCAACTCATTTCATCCTTCCTTTTCTGTGTCAAACTCCTGAATCAGTTGCCATTGAATGAAATACCTTTTTAGACATTTTCTGCTAATCTTGTGAAGGCTTCTGGCGTGGTTCCTGATATGTTAAGAATTTAGCAGCTTTTCTCAACACAGCTATGGAACTTCTTTTTTTCTCTATGAATTTGCGCCTAACCCATTTAACCAATCTTTTACAAACCCTTTTACCAGCATGGAACTCCAGAAGAGATCAAAGGATTTGGCTAACAGAATTGCATTGGAAGAGGCTGTGCAGAGGAGATCTACTCGTGTTCGAGCTCTACCAAGAGAGAATCCTGCCAATGCTTTCCTCAATTATGTTAACAAGTGGAAAGAGGACTAGGTTTTTCAGTTATACTTGAAGGCTCAATCTCTGGTCGAGTTTAGCTTAGAAACTATACCAATATTTTAAGACCGTAATGTTTTTTATGCGAGAGTAGGAGATTCTTACAATGTTATTGCCAATTCATTATTTTGTTGGTCGGGAATATCCATGGAATCCGGGGATGATGAGCCAGGTAGGGCAGTGATCTTCAAGATAAGAGGGATGGAAGAGTTTTATCTTTGCCCAATCCCCCTAACATTTGACAATCTTGTATCAGCACTTGCCTCAAATTTTTGTAAATGGCATGGTTGCCATGTTAGACCATTACTTGCATTCATTGTTATATGCTCCTGCAGTTAGTTATTTTCTATTTTTTTCTCCAGGATATCCATTTTCCCAGTAACTGGGAGCCTTTTTCTCCAGGATAAAAATAAAATATTTTTATTTTTATTTTTTAATTTATTTTTTAATTTAAATTAATTTTTTTAGATCATTTTTATATGTAGTCAAAAATAATTTTTAAAAAATAAAAAAATATTATTTTGATATATTTTTAAATTAATTTTCAAAAATAATCTCAAATATATTACCGAATAGACACTAAATCTGACAAGTTCTTTAATTCATGGTCTTCTCCAAACTGTATCAAGGCTTGTCTTCTAGATTTTTTTTTAATTAAACAATCCTCCACTACCAAAAATAAATAAAAAATGCTTACACTATTTTATTTGTAAAATTAATTTTCCAAGAAGCCTCTGAATATATATAACCAGTAGAAATTGGCGACAAATTCATATATCATTGCTTCCAGGAAATCAGCTCTCAAGCTGTCTGCCACTTTCAGGTTTGCTTTGGTCTCTTTCTTTGTATTTCCCTCGCTCTCCTTCTCTTTGTATTTCTAGCCGCGAGTTACACGCTGCGGCTCGAATAAAAAAAATTAAAATTAATGTTGAAATTGAAAAAATTATTGTTGTTAAATCGGATTAAATTTATGATTCAGGTAATAAATTTAATTGGATTTCAAAGTAAATATAAAAAATTATTTAGTTTTGTTATTAAATCTGATTAAATTTACAATTCAGATAATAATTTAATTTGCATCCACAGGCAAACCATACGTTCCCTTTTCATTTATGGTGTTGAAGTATTTCTAAAAACAAATTGTGAGTCAAAATTCGTGGAACTTGATACGTTACATTGGTGAAAAGTGCTTTCTAATAAATTATGTGTATGATTTTTATTTAAAATATTATTTCAAAAGAATAAAATAATTTTCTAATTATTATTATTTATTTATATATAATAACTTGATTTATTTGTGAAATCAAATCAAGATTTGTGTTTTGCAAGAATACGAATTTGGATGTATGTTATGGATCGAGATTTAGTGATTTGATACATGGAAAATATCTTCTTCTTCTTTTTAAATTAATATTATTGAATAACTCTTATTAGAGCTTTTAAACATCTCGTTCTTTGTAGATTTTAAGTGTAGATGAAAGAGACTTGATAGAGCTTTCTTACCTAAAGTGCTTCTCTCGAAGAAGATTGAGATCTTTTATTTATAAAATTTTCAAGGCTCTCTTGATCTTTTTGAGTGACTATTTGATAATATAGTTGATGTTGTTTTTTAAAATATTTTTTTGTTCAGAAATATATTAAAATAATATTTTTGAGATTAACATATAAATATGAACTAAAAACACCAAAAAAAGTTTAATTTAAAATAAAAAAAAAAATCAATATTCTTCAAATAAAAATACAATATTTATTTTTTAAATATTGTATTTATGACAAGATATCTTAAATATCTCATCTCATGAATCATTTTTTTATTGGCAAACAAATAGATGAATACCTATTTATTTTTCATGTCATTTATTATAAATTTACTTTCTTTTTTCTTATAAAAATAAAATTTAAAGTTTTGATTGGTAAATCTTTTTTTGTTTGTGTAGTAATAGGGAGAAATTGAACTCGTAATGCTGTAAAATTAATCTTCAATCTATAGAATCTTTCATCAAGTTTAAGATCTTGCCGGCATGTGGGCTCACATAAACTAGTAGTAAAGAAATTGAAACAAACTAAAGCTGCTAATTTAAACTACTTATTCCAACTATTTATTTTCTTAAAAAAAAACAAATAATCCAACTTGAGGTGTAACTATTGCTTGCTTCATGCATTGAATTGACTAAGTTACTCTTTTGTATTATGTTTCAAAAGTATTTTTTTTGTAAAAAAATAAAGAAATTATTTTTATTTTTTATTTTAAATTAAATTTGTATTTTTAGATTATTTTTCATGTGTTGATGTCAAAACTAATTTTTTAAAAATAAAAAAAAATTATCTTGATATATTTATAAACAAAAAATATTTTCAAAAACAATTTTAACTTCACGAAATAGCTCTTAGATGAGATCCCTTTTCCAAGAGAGAAATAAAAAGTTGAAAGCTTGTTTACCCTTTCCAATTTCAAGCATAGACTGCTGATCTCTGTATATTTCCATGGCTTCCATGCCTTTAGAGTCTCATTCCTCTGCATCTTTGATGAACATAAAGAACATATTTTTATTTCAAGAAAACGGGAAAAACCTGAGGAAGAAAAAACAAGATTTTTCATGGGAGGACTTGAATTTACTGCCTTGCAAGTTTGAGAATTGACTACCTCAAAGAAGCAGTGAAATTTCCAAGCTCTATCACCATCGCTTTTGATTACAGACGGTATTGACTTCTCAACCAAATGTAAACGAATTAAAATAAAAAGCAAACAGCAGGCGTTGCAAGGAAAACACAGAGAGATTACATGGTAATTTCCCAGTATGTGATTGAAATTTTCCAATGAAATTTGCGAGTTCTGTGCTGTTGACCTGTTCAATCTCTGTCTTTGTCAATAAATTCAATCACTACTCCAATTCTATTCCTTAGCCAATCTAGGAAAGCACAAATCAGAGATGAGCCAACTTCCCATGTAAGCAGAAAGTTCTATCTATATTGTTTCCTATTTCGAGGCAAGATAAAGAAAGCAATGATTTGTTAGATTTAACGTCCTTATATTTAAAATTGTTACTTTGTGTGTGTGTTTTGTTCTTGTTTGCAGATTTATCAGTGGAGTAGACTTGGCAAACTTAGTGGTGAACTCTGATTTGCTCCAGATTTCATGCGCGGCAATTAAGGATCTTCAGGCAGAATCCAGCTCAGATCAGCAAGATTCTTGCCGTCTCTCCCTAAGATACAAGCTTGATAAGAAATCAAAGTATACCCTCATAGCCTTCACCACTTCTACTTTATCAAGGAAAGAACTTCTTCAGCAGGGAGGAGATTTGGTTTCATCAGCAACTCTCAGGGAGCTTGAGTTTCCTATCTTTGACTTCTTATGCTCTGAAACGAACCGGTCGTTTTCCATTCATGGAGGTATCTCGACTCAAAACTCAGGTACCCTTCTGAGTCGTTTTTTAACTCGGCGTGTACACCGTCTTCCAATATCATAACCACGGTTGTTTTCATGATTTTTCGACCTTCTGTTGGCCATTTGGCGCGAAGTGTTCATGATTTCATTTGCCATAGACTTTCTACTCTGCTTTACTTTGGCCATATTCCACCATTTAACTCTTGCTAAAATCAGCCGTAAAATACGAGAGAGAAAAGGCCAAACATTCACTAGTCCAGTGGAATTTCTCAAGGTTTCTTGTAAAACCAATCACAAAAATATCAATTATAACCAACTTTACGAGCGTTTTTCTAATAGCTTGAATGGTTGTATCAAAGTTTTTGACATTGGCATCTTGATATATACATACAAGCTCTTGGTTTGTTGACGAACTTGTCAAAATTATGAGCATAGAGACTTTCGCATTCTAGACGAAAAAGATGGAATTTTGAACAAGACAAAAAAAGGCTAAAAGATGAAAATAAGATAGAGAACACAACATTGTGCTTATTGCGTTATGAAAATATGTTCATGTATTCTCTTTTAGATCCATGATTCAAAGACTGGAGAATTACTGAGCACTCCATTAATTGTCACTGGACACTCAATTGGAGGAGCAGTTGCTTCTCTATTTACTTTATGGCTTTTTGACAACATCAAACAACCACCGCAAAAGAATCTGCCACCTCCGAAGCTCCCCCTCTGCGTCACTTTTGGTTCGCCATTTATTGGCAATCATGGCTTCCAAAAAGCAGTATTAGATTGTTCAAATTGGAACTCTTGCTTTCTCCACGTCGTCGGCAACAAGGACCTATTTCCAAAAGCTTCCATTTCCCACAACGATACTGCACAATCTGCTTCAGAGGATTACAAGGCTTTCGGCACATTTATCTTGTGTTCTGAGAAGGGATGTGCCAGTGTTGATGATGACCTTGAGGTTGTTTCAAGGTTATTGGAAAGCACAAGAAGGCAAGCACCTTGTGAAGCACAGGAGATAGATTATTATGTTGGGATAGTGAATGATCTGAAATCAAAAGTTATCATCAGGGGAAATTCTCAGCTTGATCTATCACTCATGCAACCACTCAAGGCAGGAATAATCTTACAAATGGAGGCAAATGGGGTTGAAATGAACACCCAGGTAATGAGTCTAATCCTTGATGAACTACACTTTCTTTATAGATATTGATTCACTTTAGGCATTTGTCAATGTCACAATCTCTTGGAGCTTAGAATTTGGCTTGTGCGCATCAAATGCATCACAATTTGAAAAAAGTAAGTTACAGAATCAGCTTGTGACATATCCTTACAAGAATGCATAAGGGTGTGCCCGATTTTTATTTGGAAATGCTTATTCTTTTGTAGTGCTGGCAAAAGTTGATAATTTTTTACAAGCCAAAAGGTTAAGATTCATGTGTTTTTGCTATATCCTTTTAAGTTCAACACATAACTAATGTCCAATTCACTTTAAACTGAGCGACAGCAGCAGAAAGTGGACAACAATAATCTTATCTCTAAGTTAGAAGAACGAGAGAAAGTCCTGGTGGAAGAACAAGCGAAGACAAGAGACTCGATACAGAAATTGAACCAGATAAAGATAAAAATGGTCCAACTCGAATGGTATAAGAAGTTTTGCAAGAATAAGGAGATAGGCTACTATGATTGTTAAAAGAACCAACTTTGGAGGAGGGATAGTGAAGTTACCAGGCTCAAGAAATTTCTCACTAATTACTGGAAAAATCTGGTGGAGAGTGTAGAGAGAAAGCCTCAGAAAGAAGGAGCATTCATCCGGGCGACATGGCTTTATGCCGGAAGAAATTATAGAAGAATGGTTGAACCGCTAGATATTGCTGAATATTATAGAGAGAATGGTAACAGAGACTATCAAATTCATGGAAGATCTAGACATTACATTTTGCTAGAGCAATGGCAGGAGGAGGACGATGCAAATAAACTCACCAGCTCTCCAAATAACAAGAAGAAAGAAGATGTGGCTGGTGTTCTAACAGAGGATTCTTGCTTCTGGGCAAAAGTGGAGGATGCTCTCATCTCATGCAAGTTGTTGAACGATGGAACCTCAAATTCTGTGGAGAAACAATCGGCAAAAGAGAATCTGGATATGTTCGAGCAATATTCAATGGACCAAATCAACAAGTATGCCGTGTCTCCAGAAATTTTCTTGAAAGAAAGCAGTTTCATGAGATGGTGGAAAATGTACCGGGAAATTATAGAAGAATCCCACGATTCTGCACTGAGTGATTTCATGAAGAATGAAAGATATCTTCAGTATGAAAAGAGATCTGCCTTTTAAGAAACTTTATGAGAGAGATTTTACAATGTCTATGGAATTTCAGACAGACTGATAAGAGAAAATATGTATTGCATGCTCGTATACATAAAATTATAGAAGCATCCCACGATTCTGCAATTTGGACCCATAGATTTATTTACAAATGAATTATTCCATCGACTGATTCTGTTACCGTTCAATAATAAAAGGTTCTAGCAATGATGGCTGGCTGATTTTGGAGTGATTGTGTATTTGTCACTGTGTTTCAAAGTGTTGTAAGAGAAAAATTGCATTTTTTTATTTTATTTTTTTAAAATTAAATTTTTTTAGCATGTTAAGATCATTTTGATATATTAATGTCAATAATAATTTTTAAAAAATAAAAAATATATATTATTACCAAAGTTTGCACCCTTTTGGAGTTCATGAAATGAATCTATGAGTTGCGTCAACGGTTTTTTCTTGCTAGTCGGCTAGACTTATTCCAACTATTTGTTTTTATTTATTTATTTATTTTTTTTTAAAAAAAAAACAAATAATCCAACTTGAGGTGTAACTATTGCTTGCTTCATGCATTGAATTGACTAAGTTTCTCTTTTGTATTATGTTTTAAGAGTATTTTTTTTGTAAAAAATTAAAGAAATTATTTTTATTTTTTATTTAAAATTAAATTTGTATTTTTAGATTATTTTTCATGTGTTAATGTCAAAAATAATTTTTAAAAAATAAAAAATATTATTTTGATACATTTATAAACAAAAAATATTTTAAAAAACAATTTCAAGTACACCCAATAGCTCTTAGATGAGATCCCTTTTCCAAGAGAGAAATAAAAAGTTGAAAGCATGTTTACCCCTTCCACTATGAAGCATAGACCGCTGATCTCTGTATCTTTCCATGGCTTCCATGCCTTTAGAGTCTCATTCCTCTGTATCTTTGATGAACACAGAGAACACATTTTTATTTCAAGAAAACGGGAAAAACCTGAGGAAGAAGAAACAAGATTTTTCATGGGAGGACTTGAATTTACTGCCTTGCAAGTTTGAGAATTGACTAGCTCAAAGAACCAGTGAAATTTCCAAGCTCTATCACCATCGCTTTTGATTACAGACGGTATTGACTTCTCAACCAAATGGAAGCGAATTAAAATAAAAAGCAAAGAGCAGGCGTTGCAAGGAAAACACAGAGAGATTACATGGTAAGTTCCCAGTATGTGATTGAAATTTTCCAATGAAATTTGCGAGTGCTGTGCTGTTGACCTGTTCAATCTCTGGCTTTGTCAATAAATACAATTACTACTCTAATTCTATTCCTTCAATTTTGTTCCTTAGCCAATCTTGGAAAACACAAATCAGAGATGAGCCAACTTCCCATGTAAGCAGAAAGTTCTATCTATATTGTTTCCTATATATGTCGAGGCAACAGGGAGGAGATTTGGTTTCGTCAACAACTCTCAGGGAGCTTGAGTTTCCCATCTTTTATAACAAAAATATCAATTATAACCAACTTTACGAGCGTTTTTCTAATAACTTGAATGGTTGTATCAAAGTTTTTGACTTTGGCATCTTGATATATTATTTAATGGGAGAAGAAAAATCAGTTAATAAATTGTGAGAGAAGTATTTGATCTACTTATAAATATACTTTATATATTTCATCTACTGTTAATGATAGTCATAAATCAAAAGATTTCTATTAGATAAATTTATTTTAGAATTGCTTGAAATTATATAATAATTATATTGAAAATCTTTCTAAACTTGAGCAAGGTATTTATAACTTAAATTTTTATTGTTATATATATTTAGCATTTAATTTTATAAAATATTTAACACTTTCAAATTTTACATCAAGGGACAGTCAAAAAATCTCTCACAGTTCCCTCTAGAAACTCAACGATTACTACCACTGGCTATTAAGAGATTTTCAATATGACTTTAAAAGAAAGAAGACAGGTTCGACGTAACTTCCTTTTCTTCAATCACTTTCTTGGAACTTGCTTGGCTATTAGTCAATGCAATGCAAAGGAAGAAGACAGGTTCGACGTAATTTCCTTTTATTATATATATTTTATTTATTTAAGAAAAAAAACAAAAGACTTGAGCCATTATTCAAGTCGCCGAGTGTGATTCAGGTCAACGCCACCGGCTTGATGGGATGCCAATTTATTATATATCAGTTGTTGCTACCTTTTCAATTCACAACCTCCGACCAACATCCCAATTTGCTATAGACAGTAGTGCCTATGCATGGCTTACTCTGAGTCTCCGTTCTCATCCTCGTCTTCGTCCTATAGACATAGATGGAACTATGATGTTTTTTCTAAGTTTTAGAGGAGAAGACACTCGCAAAACAATTTACAGATCATCTCTATTCTGCCTTAATCCAAGCCGAATTCATACTTTTAGGGGACTGATAATGAACTCCCTAGAGGAGAAGAAATCTCCCACAACTTCTCGTGGGCAATCGAAGGATCAAGGATTTCTGTAGTGGTCTTCTCCACAAACTATGCTTCCTCTAGATGGTGTCTTGACGAACTAGTCAAGATTATTGAGTGCAGAAAAAAAATTCACCAGAGTTGTTCTTCCAATATTCTATGATACTGGATCCTTCGGATATCCGCGAAACGAGACCGGGTAGCTATGCAAAAGCTTTTGATGAACATGAAGAACACTTCAAGGGAGAAATGGAGAAGGTCAACAGTGGAGAGAAGCTCTTACACGAGCTGCAAATCTATCCGGATGGGGGTTTAAAAAAATGACACAAATGGGTATATCTTTATCTTCTCTGTCAAAATCCACTTGCACATATCAACAGAAACAATCTTTTTATTACTATCATTTTGACCTTGATATTTCCACTTCGATTAAATACTAGTTTTTAATTTTGTAGATGTAGCAAATATCTATGTTTTTTTCAAAATAATTCTCCAACTAGTAGGGTTATAAAATTTAACAAGTTCTTTTTGAATAATCATTTTCGATCATGGTTCCTTAACAATGTGTGTAAACTGATCACACACTAGACGCTCTTGATAAAGCTCACACTACCCGCTGAGCACCCCGCACACTAGGACAGCATCCTTATTTTTCTCCTCACATGCACACTGCACTAACTTTTTCATGTATAAAATTGCTTGGTTGTTTCTTTTTCTCCTTTACACGAAAGGATAACTTGATCTTGTTTTTTTAAGAGAATATCTATAGATTGATGAGCTAGATTTTAAAGATCGATCCACTTCCTTGATAGTTCTAGAGAGGCATATGCTGGAACATTCTGGATAATATCTAACAACTTATACACCGTTGATGTCTTTCTTTCTCTATGAACAGATATGAAGCGGAATTCATTAAAATGGTTGTCATTGATGTAGCTTGTAAATTGGGAAACAAAACCTTGCGCGTAGCCGAGCACCCAGTAGGTATTTCTTCTAGAGTTCAGGGTGTTATTTCTTTGCCAAAAGGTGCAAGAAACAGTGTTGGCATCTTGGGGATATATGGGATAGCTGGAATAGGGAAGACAACAATAGCAAAAGCTGTGTTTAACAGCCTTTATTCTGGATTTGAGGGAAGCAGTTTTCTCTCGAATGTCAAGGAAATATCAGATAAGCCGAATGGTCTGGTTGAATTACAAGAGCGCCTTCTTCATGATATTCTGAAACCAAATGTTTGGAAGATCAGCAATGTTGATGAAGGAATGAATTTGATCAAAGAACGACTTCATCGTAAAAAAGTTCTTGTTGTTTTTGACGATGTGGACAAAAGAGAACAACTGGAGGCATTGATGGGAGAGAGATGTTGGTTTGGTGATGGAAGTAAAATAATCGTTATAACTAAGAACAAGTATCTGCTAAAAGAAGTGGAGGTTGATGGAATGTATCATGCTAAGGAATTGGATCGAGATCAGTCTCTTCAGCTTTTCAGTTTGCATGCCTTTAGAGAAACCCATCCACCAAAGGATTATGAGGAGCTTTCAGGAATGGTAGTGGACTACTGCGAAGGGCTTCCTTTGGCTCTTAAAATTCTAGGTTCTCATTTGTCCACAAGAGACAAAGCTGGATGGGAAATTGATATTGCCCATTGGCGAAATATTCCGCATAATGATATTCAAGCGAAGCTTAGAGTAAGTTTTGATGCACTTGATGTGGATTCAAGCGATATATTCCTTGATATTGCGTGTTTTTTTGTTGGTCAAGACAAGGACTATGTAGCAGATATAGTAGGTGCTCGTTACGTTTGCCATCCAGAGGTAGCTTTCAGATCTCTCATTGGAAGGTCTCTCATAACAATTGACACCGAGAATCAGAATAGGTTATGGATGCATGATATAGTACGAAAGATGGGAAGGGAGATTATTCGTCAAAGGTCACGTAACCGTCTTGGAAATTGTAGCAGAATTGTGCTTCCAAAAGATGCATACACTGTTCTCTCCAAGGAAATGGTAAGAACTCATTACGTTGTATATTAATTGTTGTACTTTAAACTCCAATATAATTGTCTTAATTTCGTGTCAGATCTATGAGCAATTTTAAGGAACTAGTTGCGTTGGAAAGTGCATTTTTGCTCTTTATGGAATTTTTTTCATTTCACATAAATAAGTTAATAGTTTGCCAATACTATATCATAAAATCATTTTTTACGCACTAATTCATAATTATCTTACAGCAATATATAATTCATCAACTTGGGATATCACATGAGTATTCAATATTTCACAGCAAACAGATAAAAATCTAACAATAATTTTTTTATGAGATTTCTTTATATCTCTTTGTAGGATAAATTGTCATTATAATAAGAATAATAGAAGTTTAAGAAAACAAGAATATGCAACAGAAATGTTAGGTGGTCGTGGGTTGTTACCTTAAGTTGGTATCAACATTCTCATGATTATTGTCATGATATTTTAATGTTTCTTGTCTCTTTTCAGGGAACAAAGGATGTGGAAGGTCTGGCACTACATGAACAAAGATCATTTAGCACAAAATCTTTTACAAAAATGAGACATTTAAAATTACTCCAAATCACAGGAGCACATCTTACGGGGAGCTACAGTCTTCTCCCCAGAGAGTTGATATGGCTTTGTTGGCTTGAATGCCCTTTGAAATCTTTGCCTTCTGATTTTCACCTAAGCGACCTTGTTATACTTGACATGCAAAAAAGTAAAGTCCGAAAACTTTGGAAGGGGACTAAGGTAAAATATATGCAATAAGCACTCAAGATTTTCCCGAATTAGATTTAATATACAGTTATATTTTTTCACTGAAATATTTGTATTTTATTTTCTATTTTCTTTGACAGATTCTGAACAAGTTGAAAATCCTCAATCTCAGCTATTCCAAGTGCCTTGTTAAAACGCCAAACTTCGAAGGACTCCCTAGTTTGGAGAGACTGATACTTGTAGAATGCACGAGTTTGGTTGAGGTACATCAATCTACTGGAAATTTGAAGAGCCTTGTTTTGTTGAATTTGGAGAAGTGTTACAGCTTAAAGAGTCTTCCAGAAAGCATGGGCAGCTTAAAATCTCTTCAAACTCTCAATTTGGAGAAGTGCTCGCAACTTGAGAAATTGCCAGACAGTTTGGATGGCCTAGAATCCTTAACAGAGTTGCTCGTAAAGGGTACTGCGATTAAGCAACTTCCTACATCAGCTAGATATTCGAAGAAGCTAACAAAGTTATCATTTGGTGGATACAAAAATGTTTTCTGCTCACCTGATCCACCATCTAAATCTCGGTTTTCAAGGTTTTCATCGTTGTTTTCATCGTGGCTTTCACCACAAAGCTGCTCTAGCTCTATAGCTATGCGACTAGATTCTTTCACTAGTTTCACTTCATTGAAAAAACTAGATCTAAGTGATGCTGGTTTGTCTGATGCTATAAGCTCCATTGATTTTGGGAGTTTTTCCTTTCTTGAAGACTTGGTTTTGTCTGGATTCAGATTCTTCAATCTGCCTTCTAGCATTAGCCGCCTTCCTAAGCTTCAGCATTTTTTGGTTGAGAGATGCGAGAATCTTCTATCAATCTCAGAGCTTCCATCAAATTTAGCATCCTTCTCTATCCGTCGCTGCCCATCCATTGAAAGAGTAATTGCACCACTTCGCTCTAAAAGATTAAAACAATGGGGTTATGGATGGTGCCCAAATTTAATAGAGGTTCAGGCCACGGATTGGTGGGACAACAATTTATCTGAGGACGAGGATTTGCGGGACAAATATAAGATGAGTAGTATTCAGGTTCTCTCTCTTTCTCTGTATCTTTCTCTCTCTTATTCAGGTTAGTTTTTCGATCTCAAATTTTAATTACTTCCCTTGAAACCAACAGACTAAATATTATGAAATTAGCCTTGCTGGTGGCGAGATACCAGAATGGTTCAGCCATCGTGGAGAAGGAGATGCATTATCATTTCATTTGCCCTCAGTCCCGGACGGTAATAAACTCGAAGCGTTTCTTGTTTGGGTGGTCTTTGCCTCCACCAATGAAGCCACTCCACAAACACCATTTCTTCAGCGTGATATGTTTTCTGCTACTTTAAAAAATAAGAGCAATGGTGCTCCCTTAAAAAATCAGAACGGTGATGAATTTTTTGACAAGAAGGCGGTACTTAATTTTGGCAGAAATTCCACTAAGCTTTCTTGGATAAAGCGTACACGGTTGAGCGGGTTTGAGGAAACGCTGCAAGGTGTAGAGGAATTGGAACTGAATGTCAAAGTACGCGGCTTATCCGATGCTCGAAAATGTTGGGTTGAAAAATGCGGGGTGCATTTGATAATGGAAAAAGATAAAGCAGATTCAGATTCAGATTCAGATTGGAATATGCGAGCTTCAACTCCTGATGATCAGCGGATGCAAAATATTTTGACAAGAGAGTTGCAAGAGGGCAAAATCATCGGTTCCAAAGGCCTTGCATGTGTTGTTTTTGACTATTTTGATAAGAATAATTCATGAATGGATTCTAATTTGGTAAACCTGGTCGGTAACATAGTATTATTCTTATCAAATATTTGCAAAGACTACTCCATGTATACGAATGAATGCATAGCTAAACCTGGTCCACCATCATTTTGAACTGAGTTTTTTGATGGACGCCCTATTAATTCTTTTATCTTGTGTTATTGACGGTCGAAAGATTAAATGGTTGCTATTGATTTTGAAAGTATTTTTTATTTAAAAATATATCAAAATAATATTTTTTTTAAAATTATTTTTTATATCAGCACATCAAAAAAATCTAAAAACACCTAATAAAATTAATTTAAAATAAAAAATAAAAACAAAAAAAGTATTTTTTTAAAAAAATACTTTTGAAAAGTACTATCAAACATCACCAGACAATTAATCCCTGAAGGTATTGAGGTGCAAAGTATACCCTTTCACCGCCCAGTAAATTTCAACACTTCCAATTTCTGCTAGCCATGATGAAACGCACTTCAAAAAATGAACAGAACATGGATTTTAAAGAACTAAGATTTATTATGCTGCACAGATTATTCTCAATATGGAGAAGCCTCTATTCTGGGTGTGCAGCTGGCGCACTAGTGAAACAAAGCAATTATTACATTATCTCAACAACAGCTCTACTGACAATTTTTCCCTGGTTGAGATCCTGGAATGCTTTGCCAGCCTCCTCAAAACCATATTTTCTCGTAACAGCATCAGCGAGATTGAATATACCTGATTCTGCAAGTTTCACCAACTTCGGAAGATCCTGCCTTGCCCTTCCTCCATAGGAGCCAATTACTTGAACCTGTTCCAGGAGTTAAAAAGAAGTCAAAAGATTTTCGAATATTCCAGAAAATAGTATGCATGTGCGAAGGATGCCATTTACTCAAGGGAACGGCAATGAGAATATTTTTTTCATAATTTCACATGTTGCTATGTAACAGGGATCAACTAAATACATTATATTTACTTGTGAAATTCGGCCATTTTGAAAGGGCATTCCAAAATAAAAACATAGATACATGGACAAGATCGGTTGATGTTATAGCATAGATACATGGACAAGATCGGTGATGTTATAGCATAGATACATTGACAGAGATGAGCTGGTTTTAGTGAAAAAGTTCTCCAAGACATTGACCAAAAATGCACAAGTAGACGTATGACACCCATTGATAAATACCCACCTTTCGACGGACCAAACGATTGATATCGATCTCCCCTATAGCACCAGCCTGTGCAAGTCCAATCATCACAGCTTTTCCTCCATCTCTTACACTCTGTGTGCACTGTGAAAATGTCAGTGGTTTGCCCAAGGCTTCCACAGCAATGTCCACACCTCTTCCTCCAGTTATTTCCTGGAAAACATAAACACAACATAATTTAACTTCAAAATATAGAAGAAAAGCATAAGAATGTTTCTTAATCTATTTACAAATGTGTGACCAGTGGCAACATGCTATCAGAAGACAGAGTTCTCCATAAATACTTAAATACCACAATTTGGAATGACAAAAAAGCAAACCAAAACTGAGAACTGAGATTATGGCCGACCCTCAGTACCTTGAGCAAATCAAAGAACTAAACAGTCCATTGGGGTTATGAAGAAAGCATGAAATGCTAAACTTTCATATCTTTTACTCACCAGATACAGACAAAAAGCTTTGGTAGTGGCACTTTCATCATGAGTAGGGAACTTCTGCATCTCATTTAACTAAAAACTAAAGGACAAAGAACGCACCTTTATCCTTTCAATAGGATCTTCTATCTTTGACTTTATAGTGGCAGTGGCACCAAATGTTTTAGCTTTCTCAAGTTTTTCATCCTGAACATCCACAGCAATAATATCAGAGGCACCAAATGCCCTTGCTATCTGCAAACAACTGGAGCATTTTATCTTAGTCATGGTTATGCAAGAGTTCATTGAAATAGAGTAACAAACACCATGACTGACTATGAATTTAATTTTGATAACATAAATAATTCAGAAAAAACATCAACAACTTGAATTTCTGCTAATGTTTTATTCTTATGATTACTGTCATGGTGTTGTAATGTTTCTCATTTTCATGGGTTCACTAGTTAGATAAGCAAAGTCACTAGCTAGATTGGCTCAGGAACACAATTGTAAGAATAAAATAGGAAGAGTAATAATAAAATAAGAAGAATAAAAGGCAGAGATTGAACAGGTCAATAAAAGTACACATTTGACTTTTGATATGGTACCCAACTCCTATGAAACTTCTCATCAACTTTTACTGTTAATTACTCCTATGTTGATTCTTGCCAACGCAAATCTAGTAGGGGTTTAGAGCTCGAGCAGTAGACCAGGAAGCAACAGCACCTGGACTGATAGCATTAAACTCTCCCTTAAGCAAGAAAGACTCTGAAATGGCCAACTTCCTCCTTGGGGCAGGTTGCAATTTTTAGGGAATGGATACTGTAATGAAATTTTGTGTTCATTCGTAGAGGATGTGAGTATAATCTCATAAAATATAAATCAAAATAAAATTATAAAAATTAATTTCTAATAAATCTAATATTAAAATATAAAATTCAATTAAAAAACTCAAGTAAATCAGCTTAACCCGAGACTCGAGTCATAGTACATGATAACTACATAAAAAATATAAATATAAATATAAATATAAATTTTCAATCAATCTAATTTAAAAAATTAAATTCAAAATAAAAATAAAAAAGATAAAAAATAACCCGAATTAACTTGTCAAACCCGGCTTAGAAAACATGTATAACTCCATAGAAAGTAATTCAAAAACATTATAGAGTGTGATTCTCATCATTTCAAAATTAAAGGATATATATATATATATATATATATATATATATAGGGGGGAAAAAATAGTCTAGTCAACACGGTTAATATACAAAATTCACAACATAGTTTATGAAACTATAATAATTTCATGAAAGTAAATAAAAATAAATTATGAAGTTCTATATATGATAAATTCAATATTAAAATATAAAAATAAATAATTTTTAAGGAATAAATATAAAAGATATTGACCTTTTACTATTCATTGAAAAACCAAGACTTTTTATTATAAGTTAATGATAGTGTCAACATCTGATATGGGGACTCAAAAATATGATAATCTAGATATGCTATAGCAATTGATGAAGGGCATGGATGAACCCTTTGATTTTTAAATAGAAAAATATAATAATTCTGAAAAAAAAATTAAAAATATAAAATTTTTAAGCAAGAAAAATAAAAAAACTAAAAAAATGTTTTTTTTTAAAAAACAATCTTGTGTGGGCAACATCAATGCCTTATATTAAAGGGAAGCTTTTTGCAACAAGGTTCAAAGTTATGTGCCTTTTCCTTCACTCGGTACACAATTTACATTGCATAAAAAGTATGTGAGGTTATCGTGGGAACTGAAGCTCTAAGTGTCTTATTAATGGTGGAAGTGGAAGAAACTAACTCGAACAGAAACTACGAGAATAAGCACCCCAGTTCAGAACTCCACCACTAGATGGGAAACTAACTCTCTCTTTTTTTTATTAATTTACCTTTCATTTATTATTTTTCATCCCAATCTTTACTTCTGGACCTATATAAATAAATTATTTAATGCTTTTAAAATTAAATTAATTAATTTTTAACTCATTTATTATGAGATCCAAATATTTATATATTTTTTCAACTCATGTGAAACACTTTTTTTGGATGCAAGGAAACTTTAATTCCCAGAAAGTGTATTGAAATAACCATTTGAATTATTTTTTTGTTTTTAGAAAATATTATTATAATAATATGTGTGCTCGGGCTAGGCAACCATGTTGCCCCGAAATGACCCAACATTATTTGATTTGGGTTGGACTGGGCCTTGCCAAGTAGGCTAGGTGGCAACAGGTCCAACAAAAAAAAAAAAAGTGTTGCATGAGTAGTGATGCACTCTTCATTGTTCATGCATTACATGAACAATGCAAACAACAGAGAAAGAGGAAGGGGAAGGAAGCTAACTAGCAACAGAGGTGGTTGTTGGCGATAAGGTGGTATGGATGGTGGCGCAGGAGGTACTGGCGGAGAGAAAGATGGATGGTGTTGGTTGTAAGAAGAGGAAAAGGATGCAATGGGAAATAAGGAAGTTGTTGTTGGCGGTGACAGTGACTCTTAGAGGAAGCTACTATTGGTGGTCTATGGTGGAGAAGAAAGTGTTGTCGCTAACGCCCGCGGAGGAGGAGAAGGTGTTGTCACTGTAGCTGTTGTTGAAAAGCGTAGAAGAAAAGAGGAGGAGAACGCCATTGTTGGAGAGGAGAAGCTCATGGTGGAAAAGAAAAGAAGAAAACATGGCAGCAGGGAGAGAGAGAGAAAACGCCATTATTCTCTGTATCGCCCCTACTGTTTTTTTCCCCTTAGTTCCTTTGTTTCTTGTCAACACATTGTACTTTTTGCAAGTCATATTTTCCACTTCTGACGAATACGCAATGATGGAGATGATGACATATATGCACTGATACAAAACTTAGAATTGGCTACCTTTGAATTTTGTAGAATGGTGTGACAAAGTTTTATTTGTTCTCTCAATTTATAATTGATCTAATTATATTTTTAATTGATGTTAAATTTTTAACTTAAAGCAATTTTAATCCCACCGAACTTCGATAGCATCCCCGAATTTACGTGTCTTTTTTATTTTGGTCATTGGTCTCGGATTTATACAGTTTGACTCTCAATTGTCCACAAAACTTTGATTTTCTTATAAATATGTGATACTAATTACATATTTTTATATTTATTTAATATTAGCACCTTAATATATATATATGACCTAGGTTTTTTTTGAAAAAAAACAATTAATATTAGTGTTCTGAAATACTTTTAATATAATAATATGAGGAATAAATCGTATAAAACAAAAAAAAAAATTTAATTTTCTAACAATAATTTTGGTGTCATAGATAGTATGAACAATAATATTAGAATATGAATTATTTATAATAAATATAGTTTATATATTTCATCTACTGTTAATGATAGTCATAAATCAAAAGATTTCTATTAGATAAATTGTTTTTAGAATTGCTTGAAATTATATATTTATTATATTGAAAATCTTTCTAAACTTGAGCAAGGTATTTATAACTTAAATTTTTATTGTTATATATATTTAGCATTTAATTTTATAAAATATTTAACACTTCCAAATTTTACATCAAGGGACAGTCAAAAAATCTCTCCCAGTTCCCTCTAGAAACTCAACGATTACTACCACTGGCTATTAAAAGATTTGCAATATGACTTTAAAAGAAAGAAGACAGGTTCGACATAACTTCCTTGTCTTCAATCATTTTCTTGGAACATGCTATGGCTATTAGTCAATGCAATGCAAAGGAAGAAGACAGGTTCGACGTCACTTCCTTTTCTTCAATCACTTTCCTGGAACTTGCCATGGCTATTAATTAGTCTATGGAAAAAAAATATTTATTCAATTAGATATTAAGTTCCATTTTTATTTTTTCTATAAAAAATTATATTAGTTTTGGAAAACAATTATCCAATCGCATACTTTAACCTTGATTGGTTGAGAATTATTTATTTCTTCAAGGTTGGAGATTTTTGACATCGATCTTTATGATTTTAAAAAAAAAAATTATTCATTTATCAAGTTATAATTTAATATGTTTGGTGTGTTAGACTGGGTGGACTTGAGTTTTTTAGAATGATTTCTAAAGTTTTTAATATATTTTAGTGTTTCATCATCTCACATTGATGGTTTTATAGTTAAACTTTTTCAATTATTTTATTTTGTTTTTTTAGTAAATTTTTTAATTGGATACTCTTTCTCTCTCTCTCTCACACACACACACGATATATATAAGAAAAAAATTATATATATAATCTTATTTATTTAAGAAAAAAAAACAAAAGACTTGAGCCATTATTCAAGTTGCCGAGTGTGATTGAGGTTAACACCAACGGCGCACTAAAACGGTCTAAAACCGAAACGTTCCGTACCAATAGAAAAAACGAAGCAGTAACCGAAACAGTATTAACAATCTTGAGCCACCTAAACAATGGCACTGTTTTAAATTGAGTTAAAAAAACCTGGCCTTCACATTGCCGAAAATAATATATTTTATAGATATCATTATTTTTGATAAATTGCTAAAATTGAGCTGTTATTTTTTTATAATTTTTGATAAATTGATAAAAAAAAATGTGTTTTTAAGTTATGTGTTGATATCAAAAATTATTTCTAAAATATATAAAAAAAAATATTTTAATATATTTTTGAATAAAAGATCTATTAGGTATTATGTTTCAAAAATACTTTTGAAAAAATTTCAAATTGTTTTATTTTTATAATGATTTGTATAAATGATATGTATAAAACACTGTAGCTTCTCACACATAATATTAAAAATTATTTTTAATATTATCACATCAAAATAATCTAAAAACATCAAAAATATTTAATTTCAGCTGAGTCAAATCGTCTTGGATAATAATCAACCTGCAGCTCTAGCTGGAAATAGCACCAGATTGGGAAGAGCTTAGAGGTTAGTTTATCAGATGTAACAAGAGCAAGAAGGTTGCCAAGCGCACAAGATGATGAGGATAATTTCCATGCTCTCGCTTTAATCAACAAAAGGTGGTCGGAAAAAGGTTGGTGGTGATGATCTTGATTGTTCTTTTTTTTTTCTTTTTTCAAATCACTTTTAAAACACAACGTCAAATTCTTGAAGATGTTTTACAATGTATTTTATAAAAATAATTATTTTATTTTAAATTAAATATTTTTTTATAATTTTAAGTTATTTTCATGCGTTGATTTCAAAAATAATATTTAAAATATATATAAAAAAATATTTTGATGCATTTCTAAATAAAAAGTCTATTAGGCATTGTGTTTCAAAAATACTTTAAAAAAAAATGAAATTTTTTTATTTTTATAATGATCTATATAAATGGCGTGGAGAAAGAATTGTAGCTCCTCACACATAACACTAAAAATTAGTTTTATATGTTTAACTTGTAAAAGCATATCATGATTTTAATAACTATGATTTTAACAACTACGATCGGATCTAGACTTGAGAAGGGATAATATTATTTAAAATAGACTTAATGATCTAGACTTGACAAAGTCAATTATTAACTCAAATGAGAATATTTTTTGATTCTTGAATTGCAATGATGACTGTAAGATGTGAGAAATTGGATTCGAACATTTCCTCTAGAAATTCTACGATGACTACCACTGGGTCAATGGTTTTGTTAGCAAAGTGACTACAAAATAAAGAAGAAATTGCTATTCGTCAATGCAAGACGCAAAATTCCACATGTAAAGGAAGAAGACACGTTCATCGTAACTTCCTGATTGTCTACGATGACTACCACTGGTTCAACGTAGCTCTTGATGCACGTTTATGTTTTCCCAACTTTATTCTAAAATATTTATTCAATTAAATAAAGAGGAAGGGAGAAGGAAGCTAACTAGCAGCAGAGGTGCTTTCTGGCGATAAGGTGGTATGGATGGTGGCGCACGAGGTACTAGCAGAGAGAAAGATGGATGGTGACCAATGATTGGTTATGTGGTGGCCGAGAGTGGAGAGTGATCAATTATGTTTGTTTGTTCTTTTTCTTCTTCTTTTTCCTTCTCCTCTTTACTCCCTGTATCACCTTTACTTTTTCTCACCTTTACTTTTTTCCCCTTTAGTGCCCTTTTTTCTTGTTTACACACTGAAGGTGGCTTCCACTTATTTGCCTCAAATGAGAATATTCTTTGATTCTTGAATTGCAATGATGACTGTAAAATGTGAGAAGTTGGATTCGAACTTTCCAATCTCACGCATTCCCTCTACAAATTCTTCCCAAAATTATCAATATTGTTTGATTTCTATTGGTGTTTTATTTTTTTTATAGAAAAGCTTTACACTGCAATTGATTGAATTACTAACTCAAATTGTATTGATATCAGTACTGGATTATATACAAGTACAGGAGTATTTGGTTTGGTAATTACATAAATGCAAAGGCTAAATTAGCTAATCCTACCGTTGCAGTGAATCTAATACTGCCGTTGTAATACAGCTGTAGAGTTCTCTTCTCTTATGGAAGGTTTAGCTTTGGTTTGCTGTGATTGAGGGATTTCCAGATTATCCCTTATACGCCCCCTCAAGATTGAGCTTCCATCGGAAAGACCAATCTTGGCGCGAAGCAGTTCGGTGCGCTGCCTTGACAGGGGTTTAGTTAGCAAATCAGCTAGTTGATCTTGAGTGTGGACATGTCGAACATGCAAGCTTCCTTTTTGCACTAAGTCGCACACAAAGTGGAGATCAATCTGGATGTGTTTCATCCGAGAGTGATTTACGGGGTTGAAGCTGAGATGCGTAGCTCCAAGGTTATCACAAAGCAGCTGAGGAGTAGTGGGAGCCGAGATACCCAGTTCTTTGAGTAGAGTGGAAAGCCACATCGTTTCGGACGCGGTGTTGGCGAGTGCTCGGTATTCAGCTTCCGTGGTGGATCTTGCAACAGCCCGCTGTTTTTTTGAACTCCAGGAGATCGGGTTGGGACCCAAAAAACTGATATAAGCATTGGTCGACGTGCGGTCATCCATATTGCCAGCCCAGTCAGCATCAGAGTATGTGCGCAGGGTTGGAGAGCCACTTCTGCGAATTTGAAGTCCATGGAATATGGTCTGTTTTAAGTAGCGCAGGAGGCGCTTGGTCGCTGCCCAATGAGTCTCGGTTGGCTTGTGCATAAACTGGGATAGTTTATTTACGGCAAAGGAAATATCGGGGCGAGTCAAGGACAGATATTGTAGACTTCCAATGATGCGACGATATTCTGAACTGTCGACAGCGGCGGTTCCATCAAACAACTGCAAAGTCTGTGAAGTGGAGAGAGGTGTGGAGACATCCTTGGCTCCACTCATGCTTGCAGTGGCTAGGAGATCACGGACATACTTGTGCTGGGATAGGAATAGTCCTGACGCATTTGGTATTGCTTCAATGCCGAGGAAGAAGTTTAGAGTCCCCATATCTTTCAAAGAGAACAGAGCACCTAATTGCGCAATGAACCTGTCCACAAGAGCAGAGTTATTCCCAGTTATAACAAGGTCATCGATATAAACCAAACAATAGCACAAGTTAGAGTCTTGTCTGTGGATGAAGAGTGAGGAGTCCGCCAAAGAGCCATGGAAGCCAAGCTGCAAAATAGCCTTCTTAAGTGCAGTGTACCAAGCCCGTGGGGCTTGTTTGAGACCATAAATAGCTTTGTTTAACCTGCAAACATGGTTAGGTCTGGACAAATCTTTGAAGCCAGGAGGCTGAACCATAAACACATTTTCATTTAAATGACCATTAAGAAAAGCATTGTTTATGTCGAGTTGCCTAAGTGGCCACCCCCGCATTACAGCTATGGATAAAACAGCCCTAATGGCAACAGGTTTAATCACAGGGCTGAAGGTTTCTTGGTAATCAATGCCCGGTCTTTGATTAAAACCCTTTGCTACTAATCTAGCTTTAAACTTATCAATTGACCCATCAGCATGCCTTTTTACCCTAAATACCCACTTACAACCTACAGGTTTGCAATCGGAGGGGGGTATGACAAGATCCCAAGTCCCATGTTTCATAAGGGCTGTGAGTTCGGTGGACATGGCTTCACGCCAGTGTGGGTGGTTGACGGCTTGACTTACACTTGTTGGTTCAATTGTCGGAGGAAGAGGATGTTTGGACACCGTGTTGAGGCTTTTGGGTTTGTAGATTTGGTTCATGGAACGGGTAGTCATGGGGTGGGTTCTGTGGGTGGTTTGATGGGGCTGAGAAGATTGGGTAATGGGGTTTTCATGGTTGGTGGACAATGGGTCTGTGATTGTGTTTAGGGAAGAACCTAGGGATGGTGAGACGGTGCTGTGAGTGTCGGGTTGGGGATGATTGGGAGATGAAATGTGGTCCATGACAGGTGCATAATGAGGAATTAAAGAGCAAGAGGGAGTGGAATTACCTGAGGAGTCATCAACGATGGCATGCGCGCCTTCCGGTGGTGGTGCTGAAGCATGAGGATCGGAGATTGGCGACGGGGACGGGAGGACTTGATGAGTGCCGAGAGCCGTTGGAAACGTGGAAGAGATGGAAGAAGATGATTTTAAAACAGGGCTGGTGGGACTTATATTTTCATCAAATAAAACGTGTCTAGAAATAAAGAATTTTTTGGTTTTTTGATCGTAACACTGGTATGCATTTTGAGTGGAGGAGTAACCGAGAAAAATACAAGCTGTAGCTTTGGGTTGCATTTTATTCGTGTTATAGGGCCGAGTGAGGGGGTAACAAAGACATCCAAATTTTTTTAATTTTAAATAATTGGGTTTTTCACCAAAAAGAGCTTCAAACGGGGATAAATCATGAAGAATAGGAGTGGGTTGCCTATTGATAAGATAGGTAGCAGTTTTAAAAGCATATGGCCAATAAGAAAAATCAAGTTGAGCATTATGAATGAGTGTGAGACCTGTTTCCACAAGATGACGGTGGCGACGCTCGGAAACACCATTTTGTTGTGGTGTGTGGGGAGCTGTTGTATAATGAGAAATACCATGGGTTAGAAGAAAAGATTTTAAAGCAATAAATTCCCCACCATTATCCGAATATAAAGATTTTATTGTTTTTTGAAATCGATTTTCGACAAACTTTTTGAAATGGGGAAAAATTTGAGAAACATTGGATTTAACGACCATTGGATAAAACCAAATGTATTTCGTGTAATGGTCAACTAAAATGAGATAATATTTGGACCCATCAATTCCAGTGTAACTTGCGGGTCCCCACACATCAGTATAAATTAGGTCAAGTGGAGCATGACTTTTAAGACTATTATCACTAAATGGTTGACGATGTGCTTTATTAATGGAGCAAGAATAACATAAAGAAGACAATTTTTCTTTTGAGGAAACAGGAAGGGAATTTTTTTTGACAAGATGATTGACAAGGGGAAGAGAGGGATGCCCAAGGCGTTTGTGCCACCCGTCAATCGAAGTCCGCTCATGCACATTAGCCACTTTGGGTGGTGCCACCATTGAAGCCGGAAAGACGTAGATGCCATCGTTACATGCTGCTTTTAGTAAAGTCGCTCTCGTGGTCTTGTCCTTCACAAGAAAATAAAACGGGTGAAGTTCAACAAAAACATGATTTTGTTTTGTAAAGTGATGTACAGAAATAAGATTCTTGCAAAGATTCGGAACATAAAGTGTGTCATGCAAAGTAAAGGTGCGGTGAGGTGAGTGTAAAGATAGTGAACCAATATGTGAAACTTCCAAACTTGAACCGTCACCAAGTATGACTTTGTCAGTTCCGTCATACTCCGAGTGAATAGATAAATTGTTCAAATCACCAGTAATGTTGTGAGATGCGGCAGAGTCTAGTAGCCAATTTTTATCTGATCCATGGGATCTGGCAGTACAGTTTATGGATGCATGTTGGGTTTGGACTTGAGGACATGCTTTTGCAATATGGCCCATCTGGTCACACAGCTGACATTTGGGCTGTGGGCGCCTGTTGAAATGAGTGGGCCGGCCTGTGTTGTTAAACCTGCGTCCATCACGCTGGGCCCCGTTGTAGTGCCCATCACGGTGGGCTGCGTGGAAATGGCCTTCACGCTGACTTCCATTAAAGAACCTGTTTGGGCCGTGTGACCCACGAGAGTAATCACTCTTCATTTCGATTGGTGTTTTATTTTTTTTAATTAAAATAGAATGATTTGGTTTCAAAGTGTTTTGGCACATCATTTCAAGGTTCTATTGTTTTTCTATATATAATTAAATATATTGATTAAAAAAATTAGTTAAAATTCAAAAATAAAATTATTTAAATTGTACAATTTAATCTAAAAAAAACATAATAAAATGATTTTTCTGAAGAAAATTATGAACATGTATAATATTACGAGAATGCTAGCATCAATCTCGCAAGGTCATTATATTCTTTGATTGCTCTGAAATTTTAACATAATATATAAAAATATATCAAGAGACTCCTCGTAAAATTTCATCTTAATATAACTGTCGGATTAAGAGATTTGATTAATATTGTAAAATTATTCATTATTAAAAAAATACTATTTGGCTTAAACGGAACGGGTGGAACGAAACTGTTACGTTTCGGCTAGTATTTAGCCGAAAAATTTAGAACAAACTAGAATTTAAATCAAGACAAAAATAATATCATTTTGTGTTTTTTTTTTTACTTATACTAAATGTTTTGGCCATTTCAGCTGAAATGGAATGAAACTAACAACTATGATCACTACTGGGTTACTACTGGGTCAATGGTTTTGTTAGCAAAGTGACTTTAAAAGAAAGAAAGAAATCAATTTCTTGGAACTTGCTATGGCTATTAGTCATTGCAATGCAAAGGAAGAAGACAAGTTCAACGTAACTTCCTTTTCTTCAATCACTTTCACCGCGCATCGTTGTCTCCCCAATCAGAAGTGCAAAAAATCATCATCGCGACAATTATTATTATTGTATATTGGGTTTTTATATATTCATTTTATTATGGAAAATGCGTTTAAAATAATAATTATTAAACAATATTTTCAAATCTAAAATATTATACATAAACAGTATTTACAATCCTTAGATTTTTGGTTGTTTTGGTTAAAAAATTATTTTTATGTATAATATTTCAAATCTAATATTACGTAAAAAAAAAAGTATGAGGCAATACATAAATAAAATGGGTAGAAAAATTTGCCCAAGTTATCTACAATTAAAAGATATACGAACCATTTTCCCTGCGTTTCGATTACAATGTTCCTTTTTGGTGGAAACACAACTCATTTCTATTAGATTTTATCTATTACAATTTTACTAATTAAATATTAAAATAATTAATTACAAAAAATAAAAACAATCAATTTTCTATATAAAAAAACCCTGAAAATTATCTCGTATATCCTAAAAACCACCCGTGATGATCTAGATCCAAACTTAAGAAGGGATAATATTATTTAAAGTAAACTCAATGATCCAGACTTGACAAAGTCAATAATTGCCTGTTAAATGAGAATAATCTTCATTGATTCTTAAATTGCAATGATACGGTAAGATGTGAGAAGTTGGGTTCGAACTTTCCGTAAAAAATTACAATATTGTCACCGATAACATTCTGAATCAAAGTTATTAATCCCGTTCCGTTCCGGCCGGAACGGCCCGTACCAGTGCAAAATCCGGGACAAAACAGCGACGTTTTTGTCCCGGTAAAAATCCCGCCCCGATCCGGCAAATCCGGCCGAATTCCGGCCGGAACGCCCCGGTTTTATACCGGGGGTTCCGTTCCGGTGTCAGCCAAAACCCAAAACGACGTGGTTTTTCCTCGAGGTGGTTTTCCCTCGGTTCGATTCAGGAAAAACCCAAAACGGCTTTCATTTCTGAATTCAGTTTCGGGTCTGTATCCGAGTACACACCCAACCAACCTTGCTCTCCAAGTGATATTTGAGAAGAGTTTGGAGGAGAGGAAGAGAGGAGGGTCTGGTCGTGCGGAGAGTGATTAGAGGGAAGGATCGGAGAAGAAGAGGGGTTGAAGACTTGAAGCCTGAAGGAATTTTGGAGAAGGAGCAGAGGGGTTGAAGACTTGAAGACTGAAGGAATAAAAAAGATTGTGTTTTTAGCGAGGGGGGGCGGCGGCCTGAACTCTGAAGAGAAAAAGAGGGTTTTCGTTTTTTAGCTTGAAATGAAAGTGAAGGGGACAAAAACGGGGTGGGTGGGTTTTTACTTTTTATAGTAAGTATTATTATATTATAATTATTATTATTATATAATCATAGTTATTAATTATAATAATAATATGTAGAAGATGTTTGATGTATTTTTCTTTTATTTTAGAACATTTTACTTTCATAATATTTTGGAATTTTAAAGATGTTTCTAATTTTGAGGTTATGTTTGTATTGTATAATTTAAATTTCATTTATCTTGAATTTAAATTATACTTGTTAAATTAATATTTTATTTTTTTCATATATATAATTAAATAAATATGAACAGTACAAAACCGGAACGGAACGCCGGAATGCACCGAAACCGGAACGTTCCGTTCCAAACAAAAAACCGGAACGGTACCCGGAACGGATTTTACAACTATGTTCTGAATTATTTCAACTACAGTCATTATGTGAATCAATTGTATGATTTTATTTATTTAATGGGAGAAGAAAAATCAGTTAATAAATTATGAGAGAAGTATTTGATCTACTTATATATATTTCATCTACTGTTAATGATAGTCATAAATCAAAAGATTTCTATTAGATAAATTTATTTTAGAATTGCTTGAAATTATTTATTTATTATATTGAAAATCTTTCTAAACTTGACCAAGGTATTTATAACTTAAATTTTTACTGTTATATATATTTAGAATTTAATTTTATAAAATATTTAAAAGAAAGAAGACGTAACTTCAAGGTAATTTTATAAACTTGAGCAAGATATAGGTTCTTGTATTGCCACGACATTATATTTTAAAGTGCTTTTTTAGATTTATTTTATATCGTTAAAATCACTTCTTAAATTTATAGTTGAAATCTCGTAATATTATTTATATTATTTTTTAATATATTTTTTAAATAAAAAAATTTTTATACTTGAAACTTGCACAGAGCCATATTATTTTATGATTGATTTTTTTTATTAAATAGAATAAAGATAATAAGATTCGAACTAGTTATCGCTGAGTTAAGAATACTCTGATATCATGTGTGTATATATATATATATATATATATATATATATATATATATATATATATATATGAGAAGGGCTACTGCTGCTCGGCAGAAGAAAACAAATTCGAGTATAGATTCAGAGATAACGTTATCGGCGAAAAATCTTGACGTGGATAAAGTTGTCGGCAAGAAATCTTGAAGTAGATAAAGTTGTCGGTGAGGTTTTCTGTGAGCGTGTAAATATTTTTGAATCACTTCGAAGTGATTGTTCGGCAATAAACGTGCGTTGTTGTAATAATTTTTGCTATTACAATTATTCTTTTTATTATTATTATATTGAAAATCTTTCTAAAACTTGAGCGTTTAATTTTTGGTATTTATAACTTAATTTTTTATTGTTATATATATTTAGCATTTAATTTTATAAAATATTTAACACTTTCAAATTTTACATCCAAAGAAACTCAACGATTACTACCAGTGGGTATTAAAAGATTTGCAATATGACTTTAAAAGAAAGAAGACAGGTTCGACGTAACTTCCTTTTCTTCAATCAGTTTCCTGGAACTTGCCATGGCTATTAGTCAATGCAATGCAAAGGAAGACAGGTTCGACGTAACTTCGTTTTCTTCAATCACTTACTTGGAACTTGCCATGGCTATTAATTATTCTATGGAAAAAAAATATTTATTCAATTACTGTAAAGGAAGAAGACAGGTTCAACGTAACTTCCTTTTCTTCAATGACTGTCTTGGGTTCAACGTAGCTCGTGATGTACGTTTATGTTTTTCCAATTTTATTCCAAAATATTTATTCAATTATATATATATATATATATATATATATATATATATATATATATATATATCACTCGAACATTGAAGTTGTTGCTACCTTTTCAATTCACAACCTCCGACCACCATCCCAATTTGCTGTAGACAGTAGTGCCAATTTGCTATCGATTTGGGATTTAATTCATGTTGAATTAACCTCGATCAAAACTATATCATTTTAGCTTTATTTTTTACCAAACGTCACCAAGTAGCTGGAATCCGACCACCTCATAAACACCATACAGAGGTAACCTTTGACGTTGTTTCTACTGCTTGCATGCTTGCAGTCTTTTTTGGTTCCATCGTTTCAGCAATATTAATTGTTGCAGGACAGCAATATTACAGTAGGAAGATTGCCAAAGAAAATAATTTGATTGACCAGTTTATTGAGTTCCTTGTAGGTCTTCAAGTATCTATTTTAGAAATGCAGAAAGAAAAACGCAAGCAATCCAACGATGAAGAAGACGATTCATCCTCGCGAAAGAGAAGAAAAGCTGACTTCACCAAGCCTGTCAGTTTGATCTCCACAGGTAAGGTAGAGATATCTCGTGCTGAGAGCAGCACAATAATAATAAAAATTCCTTGGTAAATCAGTTTTGTTAAAATCGGACCGTGACATTCCATCCTAATCAGTTGCTATGAAGTTGAAGAAAAAGAGGGGGAAATAATGTTTTTTTTATTAAGAGTTTTCTTTTTAAATATATATGTTTTAATTAACTCTTCTCTATATTTCTGTTTACAAGTCTATTTATAGAGTATTTAGAGTTTTATTATTTGCTCTTCCAATTGTTCTTTATTTCTCATTGCTAAATAATGGAAGTGTTCAACAATGACAAATATTATCAACCCCTTTGTTTATGAATTGACGAGAGTTTTTGCAGCTTCCATGACAGAGCCAGAGTCGTCTCGCTCTAGACCCAAGGGGGGCTACGATGTTTTTCTGAGTTTTAGAGGAGAAGACACTCGCAAAACAATTACAGATCATCTCTACCATGCCTTAATCCAAGCCGGAATTCATACTTTTAGGGACGATAATGAACTCCCTAGAGGAGAAGAAATCTCCCCGCAACTTCTCAGGGCAATCGAAGGATCAAGGATTTCTGTAGTGGTCTTCTCCACAAACTATGCTTCCTCTAGATGGTGTCTTGACGAACTAGTCAAGATTATTGAGTGCAGGCAAAAAATTCACCAGGTTGTTCTTCCAATATTCTATGATACGGATCCTTCAGATATCCGCAAACAGACCGGTAGCTATGCAAAAGCTTTTGATGAACATGAAGAACACTTCAAGGGAGAAATGGAGAAGGTCAACAGGTGGAGAGAAGCTCTTACACAGGCTGCAAATCTATCTGGATACGGTTTAAAAAATGACACAAATGGGTATATCTTTATCTTCTCTGTCGAAATCCACTTGCACATATCAACAGAAACAATCTTTTTATTATTATCATTTTGATCTTGATATTTAGACTTGGATTAAATATTAGTTTTTAATTTTGTAGATGTAGCAAATATCTATGTTTTTTTCAAACTAATTCTCCAACTAGTAGGGTTATAAAATTTAACAAGTTCTTTTTGAATAATCATTTTCGATCATGGTTCCTTAACAATGTGTGTAAACTGATCACACACTAGACGCTCTTGATAAAGCTCACACTACCCGCTGATCACCCCGCACACTTGGACAGCATCCTTATTTTTCTCTTCTCACATGCACACTGCACTAACTTTTTCATGTATAAAATTGCTTTGTTGGTTCTTTTTCTCCTTTACACGAAAGGATAACTTGATCTTGTTTTTTTAAGAGAATATCTATAGATTGATGAGCTAGATTTTAAAGATCGATCCACTTCCTTGATAGTTCTAGAGAGGCATAGGCTGGAACATTCTGGATAAAATCTAACAACTTATACGCCGTTGATGTCTTTCTTTCTCTATGAACAGATATGAAGCGGAATTCATTAAAAAGGTTGTCATTGATGTAGCTTGTAAATTGCGAAACAAACCCTTGCACGTAGCCAAGCACCCAGTAGGTATTTCATCCAGAGTTCAACGTGTTATTTCTTTGCTAACAGGTGCAAGAAATAATGTTGGCATCGTGGGGATCTATGGGATAGCTGGAATAGGGAAGACAACAATATCTTTAGCTGTGTTTAACAAACTTTATTTTGGATTTGAGGGAAGCAGTTTTCTCTCGGGTGTCAAGGAAATATCAGATAAGCCAACTGGTCTGGTTAAATTACAAGAGCGCCTTCTTCATGATATTCTGAAACTAAACATTTCGAAGATCAGCAATGTTTATGAAGGAAAGAATTTGATCAAAGAACGACTTCATCGTAAAAAAGTTCTTGTTGTTTTTGATGATGTGGACAACAGAGAACAACTGGATGCATTGATGGGAGAGAGATGTTGGTTTGGTGATGGAAGTAAAATAATCGTTGTAACTAAGAACAAGCATCTGCTAACAGAAGTGGAGGTTGATGGGATGTATCATGCTAAGGAATTGGATCTAGATCAGTCTCTTCAGCTTTTCAGTTTGCATGCCTTTAGAGAAACCCATCCACCAAAGGATTATGAGGAGCTTTCAAAAAAGGTAGTGTACTACTGCAAAGGGCTTCCTTTGGCTCTTAAAATTCTGGGTTCTCATTTGTTCGGACAAGACAAAAATGTATGGGATATTTATATTGCCCATTGGCAAAATATTCCGCATGATGATATTCAAGCAAAGCTTAGAGTAAGTTTTGATGCACTTGATGTGGATTCAAGGGAGATATTCCTTGATATTGCGTGTTTTTTTGTTGGTCAATGCAAGGACTATGTAGCAGATATAGTAGTTGCTCGTTACCGTTGCCATCCAGAGGTAGCTTTCAGAACTCTCATTGGAAGGTCTCTCATAAGAATTGACACCGAGATTCAGAACAGGTTATGGATGCATGATATAGTACGAAAGATGGGAAGGGAGATTATTCGTCAAAGGTCGGGTAACCATCCTGAGAAATGCAGCAGAATTGTGCTTCCAGAAGATGCACCCACTATTCTCTCCAAGGAAACGGTAAGAACTCATTATGTTCTATATTGATTGTTGTACTTTACTCTCCAATATAATTGTCTTAATTTCGTGTCAGATCTTTGAGCAATTTTAAGGAACTAGTTGCGTTGGAAAGTGCATTTTTGCTCTTTATGGAATTTTTTTCATTTTACATAAATAAGTTAATAGTTTGCCAATACTATATCACTAAATCATTTTTTACGCACTAATTCATAATTATCTTACAGCAATATATAATTCATCAACTTGGGATATCACATGAATATTCAATATTTCACAGCAAACAGATAAAAATCTAACAACAATTTTTTTATGAGATTTCTTTATATCTCTTTGTAGGATAAATTGTCATTATAATAAGAATAATAGAAGTTTAAAAAAACAAGAATATGCAACAGAATTGTTAGGTGGTCGTGGGTTGTTACCTTAAGTTTAAAAAAACAAGAATATCAACATTCTCATGATTATTGTCATGATATTTTAATGTTTCTTGGCTCTTTTCAGGGAACAGAGGCTGTGGAAGGTCTGGCGCTAGATGTACAGGGACCATTCAGCACAAAATCATTTACAAAAATGAGACGTTTAAAATTACTCCAAATAACAGGAGCACATCTTACGGGGAGCTACAGTCTTCTCTCCAGAGAGTTGATATGGCTTTGTTGGCCTGGATGCCCTTTGAAATCTTTGCCTTCTGATTTTCACCTAAGCGAGCTTGTTATGCTTGACATGCAAGGAAGTAAAGTCCAAAAACTTTGGAAGGGGACTAAGGTAAAATATATGCAATAAGCCCTCAATAATTTCCCGAATTAGATTTAATGTAGAGTTACATTTTTTCACTTAATTATTTTTATTTTATTTTCTAATTGCTTTGACAGATTCTTAACAAGCTGAAAATCCTCAATCTCAGCTATTCCAAGTGCCTTTTTGAAACTCCTAACTACCTAGGACTCTCTAGTTTGGAGAGACTGATACTTGTAGAATGCACGGGTTTGGTTAAGGTACATCAATCTATTGGAAATTTGAAGAGCCTTGTTTTGTTGAATTTGGAGGGCTGCAACAGCTTAAAGAGTCTTCCAGAAAGCATGGGCAGCTTAAAATCTCTTCAAACTCTCAAGCGTTACTAGGTGCTCGCAACTTGAGAAATTGCCGGAGAGTTTGGGTGGCCTAGAATCCTATAACTGAGTTGTTACGCAAAGGGTACTGGGATGAAGCAACTTCCTACATCGACTAGATATTTGAAGAAGCTAACAAAGTTATCATTTGGTGGATACAAAAAATGTTTTCTACTCACCGATCCACCATCTAAATCTTGGTTTTCAAGATTTTCATCGTCGTGGGTTTTCACCGAAAAAGTCTGTTCTAGCTCTATAGCTATGCCGGTAGCTTCTTTCACCTGGTTTAAGCTCATTGAAAAAACTAGATCTAAGTGATGCTGGTTTGTCTGACGCTATAAGCTCCGTTGATTTTGGGAGTTTGTCCTTTCTTGAAGACTTGGATTTGTCTGGAAACAGATTCTTCCATCTGCCTTCTGGCATTAGCCGCCTTTCTAAGCTTCAGCGTTTTAGGGTTGAGAGATGCGAGAATCTTCTATCAATCTCAGAGCTTCCATCAAGTGTACTAAAATTGTATATCGGTGGCTGCACATCCATTGAAAGAGTAAGTGCATCACCTCAGCTTGAAAGAATATCAGCACTGTTTGCAATAGGGTGCCGAAAATTAATAGAGATTCAAGGCATGGAATTTGCGGGCAATGACTGGGACTTTGTGGGCTTAGAAGACTGCAACAATTTATCTGAAAAATCTAAGATGAGTCTTATTCAGGTTGTCTCTCTTTCTCTGTCTCTTAACTTGAACAAAAACATTTAGCATGTACATATGGTAGTTTTTCGAACTCAAATTTTAATTACTTTCCTTGAAACCAATAGGGATTTTGCAAACGTAAAGAGTATGTCATTTGCCTTGCTGGTGGTGAGATACCAGAATGGTTCAGCCATCGTGGAGAAGGATCTGCATTATCATTTCATTTGCCCTCTGTTTCAGTCCCGGACGGTAACAAACTCCAAGCGCTTCTTTTTTGGGCGGTCCTGGACTTCACCACTGGCTACAGTCCATGGCCGTTTACTGGTACCGGTTCCGCTATTTTAAAAAATAAGAGCAATGGTATTGAATTGTTTATCATGCAGACGAGAGTTGATTTTGACAGTAATTCCACTAAGCATTCTTGGATAGGGCGTGTACCGTTGATCGGGTTAGAGGAATCGCTGCAAGGTGTAGAGGAATTGAAACTGAATGTCGAAGTATACACATACTTTGTTCACAAATATTGGGTTGAAAAATGTGGGGTGCATTTGATAATGGAAAAAAGTAAAGCAGATTCAGATATTGATGGTGAGAAGTGGGATCATGCGATTGATCTTCATGCTCTAGGCTCTTTAACTACTGATGATCAGCGGTTGGAAAGTAGTTTGATAAGAGGGTTGCAAGAGTGGAAAATCACCACGTTACTTAACGGACAAACCATCGTTCTGCTATAAGTTTTTTTATTTTTTTACCTTCTGCGTTGAGACCAAAATTTTTATCAAATTGTGTTAGAATAGCTAAAGACTCATCTTTGTTTTATTTCAAATTTATTCATTTTTTTTTAAATACCAAAATATCCTTAGATTTATTTTTTCTTTCCCCCTCTCTTCTCCTTCATATTCACAGTTATTTTTTGTTCGACGCCCTATTAATTATTTTATCTTACAATTAAAATTGTGTTATTGATGGCAGAAAGATTACATTTTAATTAATTGCCATTCCCTAACTAGATGTTTAGTGCATATTTGGAAGTGTAGTTGTGATTTTTTCTTAAAGTAATTTTTATTTAAAAACACATTAAAATGATATTTTTTTATTTTTTAAAACTTATTTGTAATATCAATATATAAAAAAAATATAAAAACACAAAAAAAAATTAATTTTAAATAAAAAAAAAAAAAAATTATTATGTTTTAATTAATTGTCATTCCCTAACTAGATGTTTAGTATATATTTGAAAGTGTAGATGATATTGCTTTTGAAAGTGATTTTCATTTAAAAATGTATTAAAATGATTTTTTTTTATTTTTTACAGATTATTTTCAATATTATCTCATTAAAATTATTTTCGATTCAAAGAATACAGCCTTGTACATTAAGAATATTATGGTTCCCCAAGAATGACTATCAATGCTTGCCCTCGGACTCACTTCAAAAGAGAGAATCACAGTTTCTGCTAGCCATGATGAAAGCCTAAAAATGAAAAAACTTGAAATGCATTTGTCCAATAATTCAATATTTTTATGATTCTGAGAGCAAAGTAATACTTTCAATGTTATGAATATTCTGAAAAGTAAAGAAAATATTTTTACCTGAAATAATTGTGAAAAATATAAAAAATTGTGAAATACACATACACCTCAATCAAGCAATTTCCCGCTTCAACTGGGTATTTGATGAAGCTAACAAGGTTATCACTGGTTGGAGCTACAAACATGATCTACAATCCAAGCCATGTTGTTCTACCTCCATAGCTATGCTACAAACTAGTCTTGAAAAGCTGAATTTGTCAGGGAGAAAATTCTGACAAATGAGGGACAAATATTTGCAAAGAAACTGTATATTTACTTATCACCATTAATTTAGTATACGAATGAATGCATAGGTAAACCTGGTCCACCATCATTATGAACCTTTATACAGTTATTTTTTTATGGACGCCCTATTAATTATTTTATCTTACAATTAAAATTGTGTAATTGGAGAATCAAGAGAGGATCACAGTTTCTGCTAGCCATGATGAAAGCCTACTAAAAAATGAACAGAACATGGATTTTAAAGAACTAAGATTTATTATGCTGCACAGATTATTCTCAATATAGAGAAGCCTCTATTCTGGGTGTGCAGCTGGCGCACTAGTGAAAGAAAACAATTACATTATCTCAACAACAGCTCTGCTGACAATTTTTCCCTGGTTGAGATCCTGGAATGCTTTGCCAGCCTCCTCAAAACCATATTTTCTCGTAACAGCATCGGCAAGATTGAATATACCTGATTCTGCAAGTTTCACCAGCTTCGGAAGATCCTGCCTTGCCCTTCCTCCATAGGAGCCAATTACTTGAACCTGTTCCGGGAGTTAAAAAGGAGTCAAAAGATTTTCAAATATTCCAGAAAATAGTATGGATGTGCGAAGGATGCCATTAACTCAAGGGAACGACAATGAGAATAGTTTTTTTCATAATTTCACGCGTTTCTATGTAACAGGGATCAACTAAATACGTTATATTTTACTTGTGAATAAAAACATAGATAAAAACATAGATACATGGACAAGATCGGTTGATGTTATAGCATAGATACATTGACAGAGATGAGTTGGTTTTAATGAAAAAGTTCTACAAGACATTGACCAAAAATGCACAAGTCTCGTATGACACCCATTGATAAATACCCACCTTTCGACGGACCAGACGATTGATATCGATCTCCCCTATAGCACCAGCCTGTGCAAGTCCAATCATCACAGCTTTTCCTCCATCTCTTACACTCTGTGTGCACTGTGAAAATGTCAGTGGTTTGCCCAAGGCTTCCACAGCAATGTCCACACCTCTTCCTCCAGTTATTTCCTGGCAAACATACACACAACATAATTTAACTTCAAAATATAGAAGAGAAGCATAAGAATGTTTCTTAATCTATTTACAAACGTGTGACCAGTGGCAACATGCTATCAGAAGACAGAGTTCTCCATAAAGACTTGAATGCCACAATTTGGTATGACAAAAAAGCAAACCAAAACTGAGAACTGAGATCATGGCCGACCCTCAGTATCATAAGCAAATCAAAGAACTAAACAGTCCATTGGGGTTATGAAGAAAGCATGAAATGCTAAACTTTCATATCTTTAGTCATGGTTATGCAAGAGTTCATTGAAATAGAGTAACAAACACCATGACTGACTATGACTTTAATTTTGATAAAATAAATAATTCAGAAAAAAACATCAACAACCTGAATTTCTGCTAATGTTTTATTCTTATGATTATTGTCATGGTGTTCTAATGTTTCTCATTTTCATGGGTTCACTAGATAGATAAGCAAAGCCACATTAAACCCCCATGTATCTGTTTTTGTCGTTAAATTGGGGACCTTCCACTGTTTACATATTAAAACCTAGAAGCCTAGAATTACGTGTGTGACTATAAGCACTGTTCAGGAAAGTCCAACGCAACCCCTCTCTGGACTCAAAATTACAAATCAAATAAGAAAAGGAAAGGAAATAGAAGCGCTGCTTGGTATGGAGATAAAAGAAAGCATATCAAACAATTGAACACTAGAATTACACTGTCTACCACTTCATTGCAGACAAATACACAGCAATAAGAAATGGGGTGCCCATACACTAGAAATTAGTATAATGAATAATTATTCACATCAGAATACTATGAATCTAAAATTAATACGAATATAAAAATAATATGAATCTAGAGTAAATATTAAAAAATATGATATTAATTAAGTACTTAGAAGATTGTAAAAGATATTTTATAATATTTATATGTATATTATATGAATTTAATAATAAAAAGTGTGAGAGTACTAACCTCTCCTCTGTTTTGGTATTGTTTTTTCTAGCAAATTTGGTATCAGAGCTTGAGAGATAACATGAACATAGAAAATTGAAAAGGAATGCAAAACGAGAAACTAAAAATCATAAAGCCAGATTAGTATAATGAATAATCATTCAAATCAGAATACTATGAATCTAGAAATAATATGAATATAGAGATATTATGAAACTAGAGTAAGTACTGAAAAGTCTAATATTAATTAAATACTTTGAAGATTATAAAAGATATTTTTTAATATCTATATATATTGTATGAATTTGATAATGAAAGGTAGAAGAGTATTATTATATAGAGTATTGTATTCCACCAAAATTGTGTGAGCAGTAACCCGTTCTCTGTTCTAGTATTGTTTTTTTTCCAACAGTTATGATCCACAATTACCACTTCTCAATAATACTGCCTAGACAGTTACTGCAAGAAAGTAGATCTCTTTTCATATTGAAGATATCTTTCATTCTTCATGAAGTCACTCAGGGGAGAATCGTGGGATGCATGCTTCTATAATTTCAAGAAAAGTTTTCCACCATTTCATAAAACTGCTTTCTTTCAAGAAAATTTCTGGAGATACGGCATAGTTATTGATTTGGTTCAGTGCATATTGCTCAAACATATCCAGATTCTCTTTTGCCAATCGTTTCTCCACAGAACTTGAGATTCCACACTTCAACAACTTGCATGAGATGAGAGCATCCTCCACTTTTTCCCAGAAACAGGAATCTTCTGTGAGAATACCAGCCACATTTTGTTTCTTCTTGTTATTTGGTGAGCTCTTGAGTTTCTCTGCATCCTCCTCCTGCCATTTCTCCAGCAAAATGTAATGTCTAGACCTTCCATGAGTTTGATAGTCTCTTTTATCACTATCTCTATAGTATTCAGCAATATCAAGTGGTTCAACCATTCTTCTGTAGTTTCTTCCAGAATAAAGCCAAGTCCCCCGGATGAATGCGCCTTCTTTCTGAGGCTTTCTCTCCACGCCCTCCACAAAACTTTTCCAGTAATTAGTGAGAAACTTCTTGAGCCTGGTAACTTCCCTGTCGCTGCTGCCGAGTTGGTTCTTGTAACAATCGTAGTAGCCTATCCCTTTAGTCTTGCAAATCTTATTATACCATTCAAGGTGGGCCATTTTTATCTTTATCTGGTTTAATTTTTTTCTCGGATCCATAGTCTGCACTCGTTCTGCTATTAGGATCTTTTCTCTTTCTTCTAGCCTGGAGATAAGATTATTGTTGTCCACCTTTCGCTGTTGTTGATGAATTTAAAGTGGTTTAGACATTATGAACTGAAAGAACATAACAAAAACACATGAATCATAACAAAAAAGTTCAACAAATTTCAACAGGCCATTCCCTTCTTGTTCAAAGATTGCTGATGCTTGGCTACAGGGATTCTGTGCCATCGTATCCCTCTGTTTCTGTGGATTTTTTTTTAAATCCTGAAAGTAAGGTTGTTTCAATTTCTTGTCCAGTGTGCTGGAGTGCAATTTCCTCAAAGAACTCGTGAAAGTAAGAAAATTACTTTGAACGGGGAACTTGCTGCTGCTAGACATGAGGCGGGTGCTCATCCAGCACCATTATCTTTTACCGAGTTTGTTGCATGATGCACATATCTTAAGGCTAGTTGCTTATTCTATCAATCAACTAGCAACAGAGAAAGGCATAACCAACTAGTCTAGGCCACCAACAGTGAATTATGCATTACATGAACAATGCATAACAGAATTGCATTGGAGGAGGCTGTGCAGAGGAGATCTACTCGTGTTCGGGCTCTACCAAGAGAGAATCCTGCCAATGCTTTCCTCAATTATGTTAACAAGTGGAAAGAAGACTAGGTTTTTCAGTTATACTTGAAGGCTCAATCTCTGGTCGAGTTTAGCTTAGAAACTATACCAATATTTTAAGACTCTCATGTTTTTTATGCGAGAGTAGGAGATTCTTGTTGAAACCTGAGGTGATTCCAGAACTGCTCAAGTGAACCGGTCGACCACTTGGGTGAACCGGTCGACCGGTAGTAACAACAATGCTGGCAGGTTTCGAAAGCTGTCAGGTTGAAGGTTTTTTTGTTTAAGTTTTAGTAATCCTTTTTGTATTCAGGATGATTATAAATCCTGTAGAGTTTAGGAAATATGAGTCTGTCAAATCAGTTGTAATTCTTGTCAAGAAATCTTGTAAATAACTGATTTTAGAAATATTACCGTTGATAGTTGTTGGTTATAGCCGTTGTAAGTTTTCTGGTTCTATAAATAAAATGAGTGGGATGGCAGTAACAAAACACGAAATTCTGCCAATGTATATGTTCTTTTAGCTTGAATTTACAAAGTTCTTTAGTTCTTTCTTTTCTGGAAATTTTCCATCAAAATCTGGAAAATTGTTCATTCCTAGATTTTGATCGCTACAGTGCGTGTTTGTGTTCTTTGATATTTTCTGAAATTTCAACATGGTATCAGAGCAGAATTAGGTCTTTGAAAAGGGATTTGAGTGAAATACGAGTGATTAAAGAAAAAGTGAGTTTTTTTTCAAGATTAATTAATCTTGAAAGGGAAGATTGCACTTCTCCAGAAATTCCAGATTGCACTTTTCCAGAAATTCCAAGAATTCGTCAATCAAGAAGTGAGTCTTGAAGTGTTCTTTAAGGACTAATAATTGAAAGAGTTTCTCAATTATTACTCCTGTTCTTTGTTCTGTGAAATCCTTGGAAGGAAAAGAGTGCAAGAAACAAGTTTTTGACAGACATGGATTCCTCATTTTCGTCAAAAACTCCAATCTTCACAGGAGTGAATTATGGAGTATGGTCAGTGAAGATGAAGATTTATCTGAAGGCTTTCGACCTATGGGAAGATGTGGAGGCTGACAGGGAACCAGTTCCCTTGAACAACAACCCATCAATGACCCAAATCAAGTATTTCCATGAACAAAGAGCAAAGAAATTCAAAGCTCTTACTTGCATTCACAATGCAGTAAGTGAGGAAATCTTCTCAAGGATCATGGCTTGTGAAACTGCAAAGGATGCATGGGACAAACTGAAATCAGAATTTCAAGGTGATGAGAAGTCAAGGAGGATGCAAATTCTAAACTTGAAGAGGCAATTTGAAGGGCTAAGGATGAAGGATTCTGACACTGTCAAAGAATTTTCATCAAGTGTGTCCAAGATTGTAAATGAAATGACTCTACTTGGAGAAGAAATTCAAGAATCAAGAGTTGTGGAAAAGGTTCTAGTAAGCTTACCAGAAAAATTTGAGAACAAGATATGTTCTTTGGAAGATTCAAAAGACTTCACTTCCATGAGTCTTCAAGAGCTAATCAATGCCTTGCAAGCTGTGGAACAAAGGCAAGCATTTAGGCAAGAAAACACAAGTGAAGAGGCCTTTGCGGCAGGATTTAGAGGAAGAACTAGGCAGCTGACAAGTGTTCTTCGAAATCCGAAAAAAGCGAGGTCCAATTCGGAAATTCATGGCAGAGGAGAAATGGGCCAAACAATCAAACACAAGGCAACAACTTCAATGCAAGGTGGAAGGAAAGAAGAGAGCCACTTCCCACCTGCAAGTATTGTCAGAAAACTAACCATCTTGAGTCATTTTGTTGGCTCAAGAATGCACAATGCCGAAAATGTAAGAAGTTTGGGCACATTGAAAATTTTTGCAATGAAGACAATGCAAATCAAGCTCAAGTTGCTGAAGTGGAGGAGACCAAAGAGGAAATGCTATTCACAGCCACTGAAGCACACAACTGCAGCAACAAAAAATGAGGGTAAACATACAAACTTGGTCTATTGATAGTGGTTGTTCAAACCACATGTCTGCCAGCTAGATAGGTGTGTTTGAAAATCTAGACTTAAGCTACAAATCTAGAGTTAAAGTTGCAAATGGGCAGTATGTATGTGTTGAAGGCAAAGGGGAAGTTGAGATTGAAACTCTAGCTGGAATCCGAAAATTTAAGTGTGTGTTGTATGTGCCAAAAATTGACCAAAATTTGATAAGTGTAGGTCAATTACTTGAGGATAGACACTCTTTACTGTTTATAGATGGCAAATGCATGATAAAAGATGATCAAGGTACTCTCTTATTCAATACAAAAATGTCAAATAGATGCTTTAGTTTTAAGAAACAACTAGAACACCAAAACAACTCAATTGAAAGAAAATCTGTTAAAGAGAAAGGCTCACTGAAAATGGCAGGAAAAGATGATGAAAAATATCAGACCATGGATTTTAGGGGGAGTGGTGAACTTAGAGAAACACAGCTTGTGGATTTAATTTTACAAGATGTAGGCTCCTTGTATTGTGATGAGATGTGTGAGTCAATTGAAAAGAAAGAGATGCCATCAGCTGCTCTAGTGTCTGATGAAAGCTTGGAGTCTCTGTTTGATGATACAAATAAAGAAATAGATGGCTCATTTAGAGATGACCATGCTGTTGTTTTAGATTCAACATATGAAGAAGGAGATTTGGAAATGGCTGAAATGAGTGTTACAAGTTCATATTACTTTGATCATGAGGGTTATGATGATCCTGAGCATTTGAAAGAACTTGGTGATATAGATGTTGGGAAATATGTTGCCAGTCCTAGTGGTGTATTCAACCTTGATACAGAACAAGTTAAGAGGAGTCGAGAACTAGTTCTTGTTGGGATTTCATTTGGCTTGTTCTATGTCCTGGATTATCATGGAAATACTAAGGAAAAATTCCCTCTGAGAATGGCTGAAACTCAAGGTGCTGCAGTTGCAGCTGATACCAAAGATGCTGAATTTAGAACCAATATGAAAGGCAAGTTCAAAATAAATGAACTTGGACTTTTAGCCTATAGTTTGAGAAGAAAACAATGTAAAATGGAGATGAAGGATTACTGCTCAAGAGAACAGTGGACTGACTTGATTACTTTACCAAAAGAAAGGTTTGAAGAGCTAAGGAACATGGTGGGAATGTGCAGCTCAGGAATCAAGGGGGAGTGTTGAAACCTGAGGTGATTCCAGAACTGCTCAAGTGAACCGGTCGACCACTTGGGTGAACCGGTCGACCGGTAGTAACAACAATGCTGGCAGGTTTCGAAAGCTGTCAGGTTGAAGGTTTTTTGTTTAAGTTTTAGTAATCCTTTTTGTATTCAGGATGATTATAAATCCTGTAGAGTTTAGGAAATATGAGTCTGTCAAATCAGTTGTAATTCTTGTCAAGAAATCTTGTAAATAACTGATTTTAGAAATATTACCGTTGATAGTTGTTGGTTATAGCCGTTGTAAGTTTTCTGGTTCTATAAATAAAATGAGTGGGATGGCAGTAACAAAACACGAAATTCTGCCAATGTATATGTTCTTTTAGCTTGAATTTACAAAGTTCTTTAGTTCTTTCTTTTCTGGAAATTTTCCATCAAAATCTGGAAAATTGTTCATTCCCAGATTTTGATCGCTACAGTGCGTGTTTGTGTTCTTTGATATTTTCTGAAATTTCAACAATTCTTACAACGTTATTGCCAATTCATTATTTTGTTGGTCGGGAGTATCCATGGAATCCGGGGATGATGAGCCAGGTAGGGCAGTGATCTTCAAGATAAGAGGGATGGAAGAGTTTTATCTTTGGCCATTCCCCCTAACATTTGACAATCTTGTATCAGCACTTGCCTCAAATTTTTGTAAATGGCATGGTTGCCATGTTAGACCATTTCTTGTATTCATTGTTATATGCTTCTGCAGGTAGTTATTTTCTATTTTTTTTCTCCAGGATATCCATTTTCCCACTAACTGGGAGCCTTTTTCTCCAGGATAAAAATAAAATATTTTTATTTTTATTTTTTAATTTTTTTTTATATTTTTAGATCGTTTTTATATGTTGTCAAAAATAATTTTTAAAAAATAATTTTTAAAAAATAAAAATATTATTTTTAAGTATTTTTAAATTAACATCATTTTCAAAAATAATCTCAAATATATTACCTAATAAACACTAAATCTGACAAGTTCTTTAATTCATGGTCTTCTCCAAACAGTATCAAGGCTTGTCTTCTAGATTTTTTTTGAAATTTGCATTTGGTGTACCATAATCCATAATAATCAAAGCTCTAGTTTGTTAGTTTACTTTGTTCAAGCTTCAAAACCTTTCCAAAAGAATGTGAACCTAAATTTGATGACATGTCATTAACATGATCTATAATTTTTTCTTATGTCAATCAATTTACTGCAATGCCAACATTTCATGCACCATTCAAGGTTCAATACATAAACTAGTGTTTTTCTCTAAAATTTCAATTATCATTTACCTGTTTATTGTTACTTTCAATTAGAAGCTTGTATCTTCCTTTTGAAGCAGCTGGTTGAGACTTTCCAATGTACTTATGCTATAAAATAAATTTGAAACATAATTTTTTTGTTGGATGAGATCTGAATTGCTTGTAATAGAAAATCATAAAGTGGCACGCGTGCTTATTTTTTGTTGTAATCCCAAACTTTGGCTTTGTCTGTCTTGAAATGCCTGTTTTGCTTTATCAATAGATTCTATGTTTTTGTATTCACAGCCCATTGGTATTTCAGGTATGCTTTCATTGAAAGATCTCGCAGACAAGATAGCAGCAAAGTTGCAGGAAACTTTGTTTATAGGGGCCGTATTACATGGAAAGAGAAAGAAAAGTGATCTCTGCCCTTGCAAGATATTAAAGGTTCTGGAGGAGGGAACTGTTAAAACTAAATATGAGGTAGCATGGCTTGATAGGAATAAGAAAGTAATAGAAACTACCATAGTGAACCGAAATGATCTGATATGGAAGAAATCTCCTTTCAGTAGGAACAGTTTGAAGCCTTTTATTCGGAAATCTACATACCGAAGTTTTCCTTGGGTGCTTCATGACAAGCTAGCAGAAAAATATCAAATCTCAAGGGATCCACCACAGGATATAGAGGGCAAAGTTTTCATTCAGGATGGAATAGTCTATAATAAAATAAAGAAAGATGCCACGGTAAATATACTGTCAAATTTTCTTCGTCTTTAGAGTTCATCATACATCATGTTGGTTTATATGCATCATGTTCAGGATGTAGAAGAATCTGGAAAACTTAAAAAGAAGAAAGTTGAAGGTGAGGAAGCTAAGGCAACCGGGAAAGGTAAGTTAGAAATATAGAAGCTACCTAATTATTCTTCTTTTTTCTTTTTTAAATTTAGCCTGCCTCTTATATATTCGTTGTATGCTTTGCCATTCTGTATAAATCTGAGATTTTATATGCATTGTTCATAGGGAACTTTAGCAGAGTTCTTGATATTAAAAGGCCCTTGAGGTCACGCAAGTCTAATAAATCATTTGACCTTTTATTTCTGTATTTTAACTTGCTGAAGATAATCAACAAAAGGAAGAGCCCATCAAGTATCCAATCGATGATCTTTTGGTGCAGCCTGGAACAGATGATCCAGTCTTTAAAGCCCGCCCTTTGCCATCAAGGGACTTTAAAGTTCCAATGGATTGTGCTGGGGATCTTCTAATGGTTTGGGATTTTTGCTCCTCCTATTGTAAGCTGTTACATCTGTTGCCGTTCTCTCTTGAAGATTTTCAAAATGCCATTTTCCATAAGGGCAGTAATGTGACTCTAATTGTGGAAACACATTCTTCTCTACTTCGGTTATTAAAACATGACAAAGATGAATATTTTTCATCTGTTCAGAAAAGAACCCGAGCACTGAAGGTATAGTGCAGAAACTCCCTTGCTATTATGGAAATTAAGTATGGTTAAAAGTGGATTCCCACATTTCCTACAAAATTAGGTTTCTTGCTGCTCTTCATTCAGAGCTGCTCTTTATCACTCGTTTATGGTGCTAACTGTTGCTGACTTCTGATTTTTTTCTTTTTTAACAGATAACATTAACTAATTGGACAGAATATCTGTGTGATTTCATAGAGATTATAAACGTTGGTGATTTTTCCACTAACATAACAACAATTAAGCGGGGGCACTATGGCCTTTTAGATGCTCAAGTCAAATTAGGAATCTTAAGAGAATTGGTTAATCAAGTCCTCGGAACAGATATTGTGAGGGAGAAGTTGGTCGAATATGTTGAAGAGCGGCAGGTACTCTTAGCAACAAAGAGGGGAGTGTCAAGGAACCATCTCACCTAAAAGCTCAAGCTTGTAAGTGAGGTCCCAGAATATGATTTATATTATTCTCTAACACACCCCCTCAAGTGAAAGCCATTTGGGCTTGAAACTTGCACAGGCCCACATCACCTTGTGCTTGGTTTTTATCAAATAGAATGGGGGTGGTGAGATTCGAACTCGTGACCGCTGGGTCAACAAGGCTCTGATACCATGTTAAGGAACCATCTCACCTAAAAGCTTAAGCTTATAGGTGAGGCCCCAGAATATGATTATATTATACTCTAACACACCCCCTAAAGTGAAAGCCCTTTGGGCTTGAAACTTGCACAGGCCCACATCACCTTATGCTTGATTTTTCTTATCAAATAGAATGGGGGTGGTGAGATTCGAACCCGTGACCGCTGGGTCAACAAAGCTCTGATACCATGTTAAAGAACCATCTCACCTAAAAGCTGGGTCAACCAGGCTCTGATACCATGTCAAGGAACCATCTCACCTAAAAGCTCAAGCTTGTAAGTGAGGTCCCAGAATATGATTTATATTATTCTCTAACAGGGAGAAGTACCGGAGGAGGGAAGGAAAAAAAGAGAAAAGGAACAGTTGAATGCCAAATCTGTTTCTAATGGAGTAATGAATGGGCACAGCGCGGATATCATAGGAAACAATCAACATTTGTTGGCAAATGGGAATCACATTGGCCAGAATGGGCAGGTTGCAAAAAAGAAGGGAGTGGTCTTCTCAGCCAGACCAAACAATCCATCAAAAAGAAGGTTTCATTTTTTATTTTTTTTGTATGTCAGTGCACAAGTTCACAAGCACTCACAGAGGAATATGGACTTGAGAAAAATAGTAAACTTGCCTGATTTGAAGCTCATTGCAATTTGGACAGTGAGAGTAGCCATTCAAACATAAAATCAAAGAAAACAGGCAAGAAGAAGAATATGAATGCGGAAAGCCAAGAAGAGAATGCAATGGATGTAACCAAAAAGGAAGCGTTGATACTATTGAGGGATGAAAAAAATACTGCAGCAAATCGGAGCAGCAAAGAGCAAAGGGTTATTAACCTTCTACCATTCTTGCTCTCACTTTTGTGTGCCTTCAAGTGTTTATGCTTGCTCTTGTTGCTTAACTCATTCTTTTTTATGTGTATATCCTAGAGAGAATATTTTGAACGTGAGATAGAGAAACGGATCCTGCACACCAACCCCCTGGGTAAAGACAGAGATTATAACAGGTATTGGTGGTTCAAGCGTGATGGGAGGATGTTTGTGGAGAGTTCTGATTCCAAGCAATGGGGCTATTATTGTTGCAAGGAAGAGGTAGCGGGCACTTAATAATTGTTATCCATCCACTTATTTTCTTTTCCTTTCTCCAATCACTAATAGTTTTGTTGAACAGATTGATTTATTGATGGGCTCACTGAACCCCAAGGGTGAGAGAGAGAGGGCTCTTCGAAAACAGGTGGAGAGATTCTACAGCAGAATATGGTGAGTTATTGTTAATATGCATGTGAAGTTATTCCCGTTTCTGTTTTTGTGGTCTTCTGTATAAGAATGAAACTTCGACAAATCCGGTGCTCCATCCAAGCTGTGATGGAACTCAAATAATCTGCCAACCTTTCTTCTGTTTCCTATTAGGTTCTACTGTTAATCTAATAAGCAACTTATTTCATCCTTCCTTTTCTGTGTCAAACTCCTGAATCAGTTGCCATTGAATGAAAATACCTTTTTTGACATTTTCTGCTAAACTTGTTAAGGCTGATGGCGTGGTTCCTGATATGTTAAGAATTTAGCAGCTTTTCTCAACACAGCTATGGAACTTCTTTTTTTCTCTATAAATTTGCGCCTTACCCATTTAACCAATCTTTTACAACTCCTTTTACCAGCATGGAACTCCAGAAGAGATCAAAGGATTTGGCTAACAGAATTGCATTGGAGGAGGCTGTGCAGAGGAGATCTACTCGTGTTCGGGCTCTACCAAGAGAGAATCCTGCCAATGCTTTCCTCAATTATATTAACAAGTGGAAAGAGGACTAGGTTTATACATATACTTGAAGGCTCAATCTCTGGTCGAGTTTTGCTTAGAAACTATACCAATATTTTAAGACCGTGATGTTTTTTATGCGAGAGTAGGAGATTCTTACAACGTTATTGCCAATTCATTATTTTGTTGGTCGGGAATATCCATGGAATCCGGGGATGATGAGCCAGGTAGGGCAGTGATCTTCAAGATAAGAGGGATGGAAGAGTTTTATCTTTGTCCAATCCCCCTAACATTTGACAATCTTGTACTAGCACTTCCCTAAAATTTTTGTAAATGGCATGGTTGCCATGTTAGACCATTACTTGTATTCATTGTTATATGCTTCTGCAGTTAGTTATTTTCTAATTTTCTCTCCAGGTTATCCATTTTCCCACTAACTGGGAGCCTTTTTCTCCAGGATAAAAAATAAAATATTTTTATTTTTATTTTTTAATTTAATTTTTTTTTATGTTTTTAGATCATTTTTATATTTTGTCAAAAATAATTTTTACAAAATAAAAAAATATTGTTTTGATGTATTTTTAAATTAACATCATTTTCAAAAATAATCACAAATATATACACAAAATCTGACAAGTTCTTTAAATCATGGTCTTCTCCAAACTGTATCAAGGCTTGTCTTCTAGATTTGTTTTTTTAATTAAACAAATGTTCCATAACAATCCTCCACTACCAAAAAAAAATATAAAAAATGCTTACACTATTTTATTTGTAAAATTAATTTTCCAAGAAGCCTCTGAATATATATAACCAGTAGAAATTGGCGGCAAATTCATGTATCATTGCTTCCAGGAAATCACCTCTCAAGCTGTCAAAAATAATTATTTTTTATTTTAAATTAAATTAGTATTTTTAGATTATTTTCATATGCTGATGTCAAAAATAATATTTTAAAAATAAAAAAATATTATCTTAATGTATTTATAAACAAAAAAATATTTTCAAAAATAATTCCAAGTAAATACAATAGCTCTTAGATGAGATCCCTTTTCCAAGAGAGAAATAAAAAGTTGAAAGCTTGTTTACCCTTTCCAATTTCAAGCATAGACTGCTGATCTCTGTATCTTTCCATGGCTTCCATGCCTTTAGAGTCTCATTCCTCTGTATCTTTGATGAACACAGAGAACACATTTTTATTTCAAGAAAACGGGAAAAACCTGAAGAAGAAGAAACAAGATTTTTCATGGGAGGACTGGAATTTACTGCCTTGCAAGTTTGAGAATTGACTAGCTCAAAGAAGCAGTGAAATTTCCAAGCTCTATCACCATCGCTTTTGATTACAGACGGTATTGACTTCTCAACCAAATGTAAACGAATTAAATAAAAAGCAAAAAGCAGGCGTTGCAAGGAAAACACAGAGAGATTACATGGTAATTTCCCAGTATGTGATTGAAAATTTCCAATGAAATTTGCGAGTGCTGTGCTGTTGAACTGTTCAATCTCTGTCTTTGTCAATAAATACAATCACTACTCCAATTCTATTCCTTCAACTTTGTTCCTTAGCCAATCTAGGAAAGCACAAATCAGAGATGAGCCAACTTCCCATGTAAGCAGAAAGTTCTATCTATATATTGTTTCCTATGTCGAGGCAAGATAAAGAAAGCAATGATTTGTTAGATTTAACGTACTTATATTTAAAATTGTTACTTTGTGTGTGTGTGTGTTTTGTTCTTGTTTGCAGATTTATCAGTGGAGTAGATTTGGGAAACTTAGTGATGAACTCTGATTTGCTCCAGATTTCATGCGCGGCAATTAAGGATCTTCAGGCAGAATCCAGCTCAGATCAGCAAGATTCTTGCCGTCTCTCCCTAAGATACAAGCTTGATAAGAAATCAAAGTATTACCCTCATAGCCTTCACCACTTCTACTTTATCGAGGAATGAACTTCTTCAACAGGGAGGTGATTTGGTTTCATCAGCAACTCTCAGGGAGCTTGAGTTTCCTATCTTTGACTTCTTATGCTCTGAAACCAACCGGTCGTTTTCCATTCATGGAGTTGCAATCACCCTTTTTAAGTCCCATTTGAAGGAGCTATCTCGGCTCAAAACTCAGGTACCCTTCTGAGTCGTTTTTTAACTCGGCGTGTACACCCTCGTCCAATATCATAACCACGGTTGTTTTCATGATTTTTAGACCTTCTGTTGGTCATTTGGCGCGAAGTGTTCATGATTTCATTTGCCATAGACTTTCTACTCTGCTTTACTTAGGCCATATTACACCATTTAACTCTTGCTAAAATCATCCGTAAAATACGAGAGAGAAAAGGTCAAAGATTCACTAGTCCAGTGGAATTTGTCAACGTTTCTTGTAAAACCAATCACAAAAATATCAATTATAACCAACTTTACGAGCGTTTTTCTAATAGCTTGAATGGTTGTATCAAAGTTTTTGACTTTGGCATCTTGATATATTATTTAATGGGAGAAGAGAAATCAGTTAATAAATTGTGAGAGAAGTATTTGATCTACTTATAAATATAGTTTATATATTTCATCTACTGTTAATGATAGTCATAAATCAAAAGATTTCTATTAGATAAATTTATTTTAGAATTGCTTGAAATTATATATTAATTATATTGAAAATCTTTCTAAACTTGAGCAAGGTATTTATAACTTAAATTTTTATTGTTATATATATTTAGCATTTAATTTTATAAAATATTTAACACTTCCAAATTTTACATCAAGGGACAGTCAAAAAATCTCTCCCAGTTCCCTCTAGAAACTCAACGATTACTACCACTGGCTATTAAAAGATTTGCAATATGACTTTAAAAGAAAGAAGACAGGTTCGACGTAACTTCCTTGTCTTCAATCATTTTCTTGGAACATGCTATGGCTATTAGTCAATGCAATGCAAAGGAAGAAGACAGGTTCGACGTCACTTCCTTTTCTTGAATGATTGTCTTGGTTCAACGTAGCTCTTGATGCACCTTTATGTTTTCCTAATTTTATTCTAAAATATTTATTCAATTAGATATTAAGTTCCATTTTTATTTTTTCTGTAAAAAATTATATTAGTTTTGGAAAAAAATTATCCAATCGCATACTTCAACATTGATAGGTTGAGAATTATTTTTTTCTTCCAAGGTTGGAGATTTTTGACATCGATCTTTATGATTTTTTTTAATTTGTTTTTTATTCATTTATCAAGTTATAATTTAATATGTTTGGTGTGTTAGACTGGGTGGACTTGAGTTTTTTAGATTGATTTCTAAAGTTTTTAATATATTTTAGTGTTTCATCATCTCACATTGATGGTTTTATAATTAAACTTTTGCAATTATTTTATTTTGCTTTTTTGGTTATTTTTTTAATTGGATACTCACACACACACACACACACACACACACACACACACACACACACACATATATATATATATATATCTTATTTATTTAAGAAAAAAACAAAAGACTTGAGCCATTATTCAAGTCGCCGAGTGTGATTGAGGTTAACGCCACCGGCTGGATGGGATGTCAATTTATTATATATCAGTTGTTGCTACCTTTTCAATTCACAACCTCCAACCAACATCCCAATTTGCTATAGACAGTAGTGCCTTTGTATGGCTTCCTCTGATTCTCCGTTCTCGTCCACGTCATCGTCCTATAGACATAGATGGAACTATGATGTTTTTCTAAGTTTTAGAGGAGAAGACACTCGCAAAACAATTACAGATCATCTCTGTTCTGCCTTAATCCAAGATGGAATTCATACTTTTAGGGATGATAATGAACTTCCTAGAGGAGAAGAAATCTCCCCGCAACTTCTCAGGGCAATCGAAGGATCAAGGATTTCTGTAGTGGTATTCTCCACAAACTATGCTTCCTCTAGATGGTGTCTTGACGAACTAGTCAAGATTATTGAGTGCAAGCAAAAAATTCACCAGGTTGTTCTTCCAATATTCTATCATACGGATCCTTCAGATGTCCGCAAACAGACCGGTAGCTATGAAAAAGCTTTTGATAAACATGAAGAACATTTCAAGGAAGAAATGGAGAAGGTCAACAGGTGGAGAGAAGCTCTTGCACAGGCTGCAAATCTATCTGGATGGGGTTTAAACAATGAGGCAAATGGGTATATCTTTATCGATCTTCTCTGTCAAAATCCACTTGCACGTATCAACCGAAACAGTCTTGTTATTATTATCAATTTGAACTTGATATGTAGATGTAGCAAATATCTATGTTTTTTCAAAATAACTCTCCAACTAGTAGGGTTATAAAATTTAATAAGTTCCTTAACAATGTGTATACACTAGACGCTCTTGATAAAGCTCACACCACCCGCTGATCACCGCGCACACTTGGACAACATGCTTATTTTTCACTGAATCTCACTTGCAGACACAACTCTTTCTCTTCTCACATGCACACTACACTAACTTTTTCATGTATGAAATTGCTTGGTTGTTTCTTTTTCTTCTTTACAGTCACACTACCAAGAAGGGCTGCTAGGCCTGTTTGACAGCCGGCCTAGAGACTTCTGACAGAATAGCATTTACAAGAAAGGATAACTTGATCTTGTTTTTTTAAGAGAATTCTAGAGATGGATGAGCTAGATTCTCAAGATCGATCCACTTCCTTGATAGTTCTAGAGAGGCATGGGCTGGAAAATTCTGGATTAATATCTAACAATTTATACGTCGTTGATATCTTTCTTTCTCTATGAACAGATATGAAGCAGAACTCATTAAAGGGTTGTCAATGATGTAGCTTGTAAATTGGAAAACAAAACCTTGCACGTAGCCAAGCACCCAGTAGGTATTTCTTCCAGAGTTCGAGGTGTTATTTCTTTGCTAAAAGGTGCAAGAAATAATGTTGGCATCGTGGGGATCTATGGGATAGCTGGAATAGGAAAGACAACAATAGCAAAAGCTGTGTTTAACAACCTTCATTCTAGATTTGAGGGAAGTAGTTTTCTTTCGGGTGTCAAGGAAATATCAGATAAACCAAATGGAATGGTTGAATTACAAGAGCGCCTTCTTCATGATATTCTGAAACCAAACGTTTGGAAGATCAACAATGTTTATGAAGGAATGAATTTGATCAAAGAACGACTTCATCGTAAAAATGTTCTTGTTGTTTTTGACGATGTGGACAAAAGAGAACAACTGGAGGCATTGATGGGAGAGAGATGTTGGTTTGGTGATGGAAGTAAAATAATCGTTGTAACTAAGAACAAGCATATGCTAACAGAAGTAGAGGTTGATGGGATGTATCATGCTATGGAATTGGATCGAGATCAGTCTCTTCAGCTTTTCAGTTTGCATGCTTTTAGGGAAACCCGTCCAACAAAGGATTTATGAGGAGCTTTCAGAAAAGGTAGTGGACTACTGCGAAGGACTTCCTTTGGCTCTTAAAATTCTTGGTTCTCATTTGTCCATAAGAGACAAAGCTGGATGGGAAATTGATATTGCCCATTGGCGAAATATTTCGCATGATGATATTCAAGCAAAGCTTAGAGTAAGTTTTGATGCACTTGATGGGGATTCGAGCGAGATATTCCTTGATATTGCGTGTTTTTTTGTTGGTCAAGACAAGGACTATGTAGCAAATATAGTAGGTGCTCGTTACAGTTGCCATCCAGAGGTAGCTTTCAGAGCTCTCATTAGAAGGTCTCTCATAACAATTAACACCGAGAATCAAAATAGGTTATGGATGCATGATATAATACGAAACATGGGAAGGGAGATTATTCGTCAAAGGTCGCGTAACCATCCTGGAAATTGCAGCAGAATTCTGCTTCCAAAAGATGCATACACTGTTCTCTCAAAGGAAATAGTAAGAACTCATTATGTTGTATATTGATTGCTCTACTTTACACTCCAATATATTGTCATGATATTTTAATGTTTCTTGACTCTTTTCAGGGAATAGAGGCTGTGGAAGGTCTGGCACTAGATGTACAGGGATCGTTCAACACAAAATCGTTTAAAAAAATGAGACGTTTACAATTACTCCAAATCACAGGAGCACATCTTGCGGGGAGCTACAGTCTTCTCCCGAGAGAGTTGATATGGCTTTGTTGGCTTGAATGCCCTTTGAAATCCTTGCCATCTGATTTTCACCTAAGCGAGCTTGTTATACTTGACATGCAAAAAAGCAACGTACGAAAACTTTGGAAGGGGACTAAGGTAAAATATATGCAATAAGCACTCAAGATTTTCCCAAATTAGATTTAATGTAGAGTTATATTTTTTCACTGAAATATTTGTATTTTATTTTCTATTTTCTTTGTCAGATTCTTAACAAGTTGAAAATCCTCAATCTCAGCGATTCCAAGTGCCTTGTTAAAACGCCAAACTTCCGAGGACTCCCTAGTTTGGAGAGACTGATACTTGTAGATTGCACGAGTTTGGTTGAGGTACATCAATCTATTGGAAACTTGAAGAGCCTTGTTTTGTTGAATTTGAAGGACCGCAAATGACTTAAAGACTCTTCCGAAAAGCATGGGCAGACTTTTAAAAATCTCTTCAAACTCTCAACGCTACAGAGTGCTCGCAACTTGAGAAATTGCCGCAAACGGTTTGGGTGGCCTAGAATCCTTAATGAAGTTGCTTTCGCAAAGGGGTACTCGCGATTAAGCAACTTCCTACATTTGGTGGAAACAACTACTCACCGAAAAGCTTTTCTAGCTCTATAGCTATGTGACCAGCTTCTTTCACTAGTTTCAGCTCATTGAAAAAACTAGATCTAAGTTATGTTGGTTTGGCTGACGCTATAAGCTCCATTGATTTTGGGAGTTTGTCCTTTCTTGAAGATTTGGATTTGTCTGGAAACGGATTCTTCAATCTGCCTTCTAGCATTAGCTGCCTTCCTAAGCTTAAGGATTTTACGGTTGAGAGATGCAAGAATCTTCTATCAATCTCAGAGCTCCCATCAAGTGTACTCGTCTTGTCTATCAATGGTTGCACATCCATTGAAAGAGTAAGTGCACCACATCAAGTGTACTCGTCTTGTCCATCAATGCTATATCTGAATGTAATAGGGTGCCGAAATTTAATAGAGATTCAGGGCATGGAATTTGCGGGCAATAACTGGTCCAGTTTTTACTCAAATGACTGCAACAATTTATCTGAAAACTGTAAGATGAGTCTTATTCAGGTTCTCTCTCTTTCTCTGTATCTTTCTCTGTCTATTAACTTACATATGGTAGTTTTTCAAACTCAAATTTTAACTACTTTCCTTGAAACCAACAGGGATTTTGCAAAGGTAAATATTATGACATTTGCCTTGCTGGTGGTGAGATACCAGAATGGTTCAGCCATCATGGAGAAGGATCTGCATTATCATTTCATTTGCCCTCAGTTTCAGTCCTGGACGGTAATAAACTCCAAGCGCTTCTTTTTTGGGTGGTCTTGGCCTCCACCAATGAAGCCACTCCAAAAACATCATCTCTTTCGTTTGATGGTTGCTGTGATGCTACTTTCAAAAATAAGAGCAATGTATTGCATTGTTTGCCACGTCGGTGGTAGTTGCTTTTGACAGAAATTCCACTAAGCATTCTTGGATACAGAGTGTACCGTTGATCGGGTTAGAGGAATCGCTGCAAGGTGTAGAGGAATTGGAACTAAATGTCGAAGTAAGCTTATACAATGCTCGAAAATGGTGGGTTGAAAAATGCGGGGTGCATTTGATAATGGAAAAAAGTAAAGCAGATTCAGATATTCATGGTGAGAAGTGGGATCATGAGATTGATATTCATGCCCTAGGCTCTTCAACTACTGATGATCAACGGTTGGAAAGTAGATTGATAAGAGAGTTGCCAAAATTGAAAATCACCAGGTTAATGAGCCATCTCACCTTTTTCAGCTACAAATGATCAGAGAATATGTTTTTACCTTCTGCGTTGAGACCAATTTTTTTTATCAAATTGTGTTAATGATGGTCGAAAGATTACATTTAAATTAGTTGTCATTCCCTAACTAGATGTTCAGCGCATGTTTAAAAGTGTAGTTGCGGTTTTTTTTTTTAAATTGCTTTTCATTTAAAAATGTGTTAAAATAATATTTTTTTATTTTTTTAAATTATTTTTGACATCAGCACATAAAATAATCTAAAAATATTAAAAAATAAAAATTAAAAATTAAAAAATTTTATTTTTTTTAAAAAACTTTTTTGAAAAGCAGTGTGACAAATTATCCCTAAAGTTATCAAAGAAAATCTATTATGTACACGCCACTATTTTGAAGCACCTTTTGGCCTCCGATTGGTATTGCGTTAAGAATATAGTCTTTTCTTTTTTGCCGTCAAACATTCAGTAAATTTCAACACTTCAATTCCCCAAGAATGACTATCTTCAAAGGAGAGGATTAAGAGAGAATCACAGTTTCTGCTAGCAATGATGAAAGCCTACTAAAAAATGAACAGAACATGGATTTTAAAGAAGTGGCTGAAAGAGGATTGTAGCACGAGATCAAGCAAGACAGCATTCCAGTGACAAAAAGGGTCAAGAAGTATGATTTATTATGCTGCACAGATTATTCTCGAAGCCTCTATTCGGGGTGTGCAGCTGGCGCACTAGTGAAACAAAGCAATTACATTATCTCAACAACAGCTCTACTGACAATTTTTCCCTGGTTGAGATCCTGGAATGCTTTGCCAGCCTCCTCAAAACCATATTTTCTCGTCACAGCATCAGCAAGATTGAATATACCTTATTCTGCAAGTTTGACCACCTTCGGAAGATCCTGCCTTGCCCTTCCTCCATAGGAGCCAATTACTTGAACCTGTTCCAGGAGTTAAAAAGGAGTCAAAAGATTTTCAAATATTCCAGAAAATTGTATGGATGTGCGTAGGATGCCATTTACTCGAGGGAACGACAATGAGAATAAAACTTGTCAAAATTATGAGCATAGAGACAAAAAAGATGGAATTTTGAACAAGACAAAAAGGCTAAAAGATGAAAATAAGATTAAGAACACAACATTGTGCTGATTGCGTTATGAAAATATGTTCATGTATTCTCTTTTAGATCCATGATTCAAAGACTGGAGAATTATTGAGCACTCCATTAATTGTCACTGGACACTCAATTGGTGGAGCAGTTGCTTCTCTATTTACTTTATGGCTTTTGGACAGCATCAAACAACCACCGCAAGAGAATCAGCCACCTCCGAAGCTCCCCCTCTGCGTCACTTTTGGCTCGCCATTTATTGGCAGTCATGGCTTCCAAAAAGCAGTATTAGATTGTTCAAATTGGAACTCTTGCTTTCTCCACGTCGTCGGCAACAAGGACCTATTTCCAAAAGCTTCCATTTCCCACAACGATACTGCACAATCTGCTTCAGAGGATTACAAGGCTTTCGGCACTTTTATCTTGCATGTGTTCTGAGAAGGGATGTGCCAGTGTTGATGACCTTGAGGTTGTTTCAAGGTTATTGGAAAGCACAAGAAGGCAAGCACCTTGTGAAGCACAGGAGATAGATTATTATGTTGGGATAGTGAATGATCTGAAATCTAAAGTTATCATCAGGGAAAATTCTCAGCTTGATCTATCGTTCATGCAACCACTCAAGGCAGGAATAATCTTACAGCTGGAGGCAATTGGGGTTGAAATGAACACCCAGGTAATTGTGAAGACTAATGACCTACTGTAATTGATTCACAGAGAAGAAAAGAAAGGAATTGTTCTATGAAGAAGACAGAGTATTTGGAGGGAAATAATAAGAATTTTTTAAAATATTCACTATTACTGTTTTTCAGCTTAAACACGCAGAGTGCATGTTGATATATTTATACTCTAAGAGACTTTCTTGTGTATGCATACTCACACGTATGCATACCATACATCATACGCTAACATTCCCCCGCAATCACAGGCTGGCATAAACCAAGCCTGAGATTGTTACAATGAGTATGAAACAGAGGTGAGCTTAATCCCTTTGTCAAGATATCAGCAGTTTGTTCTTGTGAGGAGACGAATTGCACAATGAGTTGGTTGTTAGACACCCTCTCTCGAACAAAATGAACATCCACTTCAATGTGTTTTGTTCGTTGATGTTGAATGGGATTGAAAGACAAAGCAATGGCTGATAAGTTGTCGCAGAAAAGAACAGGGGGCTGTGAGAGCTTAATGCCCAGAAATTTCAGCACTTGTTGCAACCAGTCAAGCTCTGCTGAGGTGGAAGACAATGCCCGATACTCAGCTTCTGTAGAGGACCTCGACACAGTCTGCTGCTTCTTGGATGTCCAGGACACAGGATTTGAACCGAGAAACACAATCAAACCAGTAGTAGACCTCCTATCATTAGGATCCCCAGCCCAATCCGCATCACTAAATGCCATTAGATCAAATGAACCTTTGGTGTAATGTATCCCAGACTGCTCAGTACCCTTGAGGTATCGAAGTATCCTTTTTACAGCAACAAAATGAACCTGCATGGGGTGTTGCATAAACTGGCACACTTGATGGACAGAGAATGCAATATCAGGTCTTGTAAAGGTAAGGTACTGTAAAGCCCCTACAATGCTGCGATATAATGAAGGGTCTTCAAAGGGCATTCCATCATCTTTTAACAATCTTTGGTAAGGAAGACAAGGGGTAGCACATGCTTTGGCAGCAAGCATATCTGTCTTAACAAGTAAATCATGGATATATGTGGACTGAGATAAGAACAAACCAGTTGATGAATGAGAAACTTGAACCCCTAAGAAAAAATGCAGCTCCCCCAAGTCCTTAATCTCAAATTCAGAAGCTAGAGACATAATAACAGCCTTTATAGCAACAATATCACTACCTGTGATGATTATATCATCCACATACACCAACAAAATGATGATGCCAGCCTCAAGATGTTTGACAAACAATGATGAATCAGAAAACGTGGAAGTGAATCCGAGAGAAGGCAAATAAGAAGTGAACCTGTCATTCCAAGCCCTGGGAGCCTGTTTAAGGCCATATAGTGACTTGTGTAATTTGCAGACCAAATGGGGATTACTGGGATCAGAAAAACCAGGAGGCTGAGCCATAAACACCTCTTCCTGAAGAGTACCATGCAAAAAGGCATTTGTGACATCCAGTTGCCGTAAAGGCCAATCAAGTTGAGCAGCAATAGCAAGCACAAGCCTGACAGTTGTGGGCTTAACCACAGGGCTAAATGTTTCTCCATAATCCAAGCCAGCCTCTTGACTGAATCCTTGTGCAACCAGCCGAGCCTTGTGTCTAGCAACAGACCCATCTGCATGACGCTTGAGTTTGAATACCCACTTACATCCCACTAAGTTCTTATGATCTGGAAGTGGCACCAAACTCCAAGTACCCTGTGATTTAAGAGCTGACAATTCTTCTTTCATGGCCTCAAGCCACACAGAGTGAGACATAGCTGTCTTGTAAGTGGCAGGTTCAAAATCTGTCATAACAGTGGAAGAAGCAGCAGTGGATAAGCAGCAAACCTTTTTCTTGACAATTCCACTTTTGCTACGAGTCTTCATGGAGTGGACATTTAAGTTTGGAATGTGATGAACAACCGAAATGACGTCTGGCCGAAAAGGTTCACAAGATAACTGATCATTCAATAAAGCATTTTCAGAAATGGGCACAGGATCCACTGGAGAGGAAGCAGATGGCAGAGGAGCAGGAGTAACAGACTTGGCTGGTGAGGTAGGAGAAGAAATAGGTGCAGGCTGTGTAGGTGGTGGAGGGGATATCACAAGGACATTATTGTGGTTGACAACAGGGGAAGACACATTAGAAGAGGAATGAGTAGGGGAATTTTGTGGTTTAGTCCCTGTTGTAAGCTGGATATAAGGGAAAACATGCTCATTGAAAATAACATGCCGAGAAATATATGTACGTTTGGTAATGACATCAAAACATACATATCCTTTGTAATGAGAAGCATATCCTAAGAAAATGCACATTGTAGTCTTAGGTTGTAGCTTGTTGGCAATATAGGGACGCAGTAAAGGGAAGCAAGCACATCCAAAAATTCTCAAGTGAGAGACATCAGGAGCAGATTTAAAGAGAAGCTCATAAGGTGACTGATTTTGCATGACAATGGAAGGCATTCTATTAATCAAGTACACGGCTGTATGGATTGCAAATGTCCAAAAAACAGATGGCAGTTTAGCATGTTGTAAGAGAGTGATAGTTGTTTCAATGAGATGGCGATGCTTTCGTTCAGCAAGACCATTTTGTTCAGGTGTATAAGGGCAGGATTTTTGGTGAATTATGCCTTTTGCTTGGAAAAACACCTTAAGTTTTTGACTAGTGTATTCCCCACCCCCATCACTTTGAAGGATTTTAATTTTACAAGAGAATTGTGTTTCAACATAATGATAATAGGCAATAAAAACAGAATACACATCACTCTTATTAATAAGTGGAAACAGCCAACAATGTCTTGAATATTCATCAATAAAAGTGACATAGTATTTATACCCATCAATTGACACACATGGAGAAGGACCCCATAGGTCACTATGTATTGTATGAAAGGGAATTACAGACTTTGTATGACTAGACTGGAATGGAAGTTTAGAAAACTTTCCTTGAAGACAACTATGACAAATAGAAAAATTTGAATCACTTGAGCATGCAACATGTGCTTTTTGTAACATCAAAGTAGCAACCTTATTGGTAGGATGACCTAATCTGCTGTGCCAAGTGGAAGAGAAGACTAACTGACCAAGGAAAGATTGTGGTTGAAAAGTGAGAGATGCTGAATTTGAAGGTGGAACAAATGGTAGTGGGTAAAGTCCGTTACTGCACTGTCCTGTGTAAATGATCCTCCCCGTGGCCTTGTCCTGAATCCAGAAAGAAAATGCATCAAAGATTAATCGATAATTGTTATCCAAGCATAATCTATGCACTGACAGTAGGTTTTGAGTGAGTTGGGGCACATATAAAACCGAATTCAGTTTAATAGTAGTAGAGTTTGTAGGAATAATAGAAGTCCCAACATGGGATACCAACAAACCTTCCCCATTGGCAGTTTGCACCTTATCATTAGCAGGATATGGAGAAATCAAAGACAAATTAGATAACTCAGCAGACATGTGGTTTGTAGCTCCAGAATCGGCAAGCCACACTGATGATGAGGGCTGTGATGATGGCAGGACAGTATTCATAGCATGAATGCTCTGCTGATGAGGAGACTGAATCTGAGGAGATGCAAACTGAGGTGCATACTGAACTGGGCTACTGAATGAATGAGGAGACTGAATCTGAGGAGATGCAAACTGAGGTGCATACTGGACTGGACTACTGAATGGCTGCCCTTCAGAATACAAAACTTGCTGTTTACTGTATTGAGGACCTTCAGAGTATAAGGCATGGCTGGACTGATGTTGTGGCTGCTGCGAAGATGAAGCACTGAACTGAGACATCCCAGGCTGTACACTGAACTGAGGAAGTCCAGAATTTATACCATGTGAAGACTGAGATGGAGGTGGAGCTGCTGATCCCACAGAATTTGGACCATTGTTGTTATAGTAACAGAACCATGAGGTATGATTCGTTCTTCCACAAATGTGACATTGTATGCGATCATCACGTTTGAATCCACAAGTAATGGCTGTGTGACCTTCCATGTTACACAATTGACACACAGATACATTGGAATTGAAATAAGGTGAGGGAGCTGGAATGGGAGCACCTGAAGACATTGATGAGAAATCATTGGGTTTAACAGGATACTGAGGTTTGGAATAATTCCTTAAGCCTGGTTGAAATCTCCCCCTTCCCCTATTTCTGCTAAATGATCGATAGCCTCCATTACCATAATTATTGTATGTGGTTGGTCTAGGAGATTGGGGAATATATGCACTAGGATCACTGTATTTCGGAACTGAAGTGTGCATGGCAGTAAGGAAAGATGAAGTGTCAGTACTAACAGTGTCCACAATCTTCTCTTCAGCTAATAATTGGGACCTAAAATCCTTCAAAGAAATGACATTCTCCCTGCCCCTCACTACACATCTGAAGGTATTGTATTCGGCAGGTAAACCATTCAAAGCTAAGATTACTATATCTTCATCCACAAAATAGACACCCGCAGCACTTAGGTAATCTCTAGTCTCTTTTATTTTGAGAAGATATTGGCTAATTGAATCAGTGCCTTTTCTTATATTCTGTAAATCAGATTTTAATTGGAATATGCTTGTCTTGGATACTGACGAGAATTGCTCTTTTAACCTAGTCCATAAATCTCTAGAACTAGAACTTCCAATGGCACAAGACATAGCAATTGAGGAAAGAGTAGCAGTAATTAATTGCATAATGGCTCTATCATGCATCTTCCAAACAAGAACATCATCACTTTCAGCAGATGAAGATGAATTAGAAAAATTCGTACCAAAATCGCCGACTGAACCAGAGGAAGCAGATGATGGACATAGATGAGACCCATCCACAAAGCCTAGGATTCCATAGCTTTCCAGTAGCAATTTCATCTGAAAATGCCAGTTGAGATAATTTGTGTCGTCAAGCTTGACATTGACGGAAGTAGAAACCGAAGAAATGAGGGCTGTAATTGGGGATTGAAGAATGGTGAGTTGGGCTGCTGTGACCATTTTCTTTGGTTGTATGGGTTATTCAGCAGCTCAGAGTACAAAAAAGTATACGAAAATCCACAGAAAAAAAAAAAAAAATCTGGAGAAGAAATTTTGTGTAAAAAATTGATTTGGAAGCAAAAAGGTTTGGATCGCTTTCTTTGCGTGAGCAATTACTGCTCTGATACCATGTGAAGACTAATGACCTACTGTAATTGATTCACAGAGAAGAGAAGAAAGGAATTGTTCTATGAAGAAGACAGAGTATTTGGAGGGAAATAATAAGAATTTTTTAAAATATTCACTATTACTGTTTTTCAGCTTAAACACGCAGAGTGCATGTTGATATATTTATACTCTAAGAGACTTTCTTGTGTATGCATACTCACACGTATGCATACCATACATCATACGCTAACAGTAATGAGTCTAATCCTTGATGAACTACACTTTCTTTATAGATATTGATTCACTTTAGGCATTTGTCAATGTCACAATCTCTTGGAGCTTAGAATTTGGCTTGTGCGCATCAAATGCATCACAATTTGAGAAAAGTAAGTTACAGAATCAGCTTGTGACATATCCTTACAAGAATGCATAAGGGTTTGCCCGATTTTTATTTGGGAATGCTTATTCTTTTGTAGTGTTGGCAAAAGTTGATAAATTTTTCACAAGCCAAAAAGTTAAGATTCATGTGTTTTTGCTATATCTTTTTAAGTTCAACGCATAACTAATGTCCATTTCACTGTAAACATGTAAACTGAGCGACAGCAGCAGAAAGTGGACAACAATAATCTTATCTCTAAGTTAGAAGAACGAGAGAAAGTCCTGGTGGAAGAACAAGCGAAGACAAGAGACTCGATACATAAATTGAACCAGATAAAGATAAAAATGGTCCAACTCGAATGGTATAAGAAGTTTTGCAGGAATAAGGAGATAGGCTACTATGATTGTTATAAGAACCAACTCTGGAGGAGGGATAGTGAAGTTACCAGGCTCAAGAAATTTCTCACTAATTACTGGAAAAATCTGGTGGAGAGTGTAGAGAGAAAGCCTCAAGAGAGAAGGAGCATTCATCCGGGCGACATGGCTATACGCTGGAAGAAATTATAGAAGAATGGTTGAACCGCTAGATATTGCTGAATATTATAGAGAGAATGGTAACAGAGACTATCAAATTCATGGAAGATCTAGACATTACATTTTGCTAGAGCAATGGCAGGAGGAGGAGGATGCAAATAAACTCACAAGCTCCCCAAATAACAAGAAGAAAGAAGATGTGGCTGGTGTTCTAACAGAGGATTCTTGCTTCTGGGAAAAAGTGGAGGGTGCTCTCATCTCATGCAAGTTGTTGAACGATGGAACCTCAAATTCTGTGGAGAAACAATCGGCAAAAGAGAATCTGGATATGTTCGAGCAATATTCAATGGACCAAATCAATAAGTATGCCGTGTCTCCAGAAATTTTCTTGAAAGAAAGCAGTTTCATGAGATGGTGGAAAATGTATCGGGAAATTATAGAAGCATCCCACGATTCTGCAATTTGGACCCACAGATTTATTTACAAATGAATTATTCCATTGACTGATTCTGTTACCGTTCAATAATAAAAGGTTGTAGCAATGATGGCTGGCTGATTTTGGAGTGATTGTGTATTTGTCACTGTGTTTCAAAGTGTTGTAGAAGAAAAATTGCATTTTTTATTTTATTTTTTTTAAATTAAAATTTTTTAGCATGTTAAGATCATTTTGATATATTAATGCCAAAAATAATTTTTAAAAAATAAAAAAATATATTATTACCAAAGTTTGCACCCTTTTGGAGTTCATGAAATGAATCTATGAGTTGCGTCAACGGTTTTTTCTTGCTAGTCAGCTAGACTTATTCCAACTATTTTTTTTTTAAAAAAAAAAAAACAAATAATCCAACTTGAGGTGTAACTATTTCTTGCTTCATGCATTGAATTGACTAAGTTACTCTTTTGTATTATGTTTCAAAAGTATTTTTTTTTTGTAAAAAATTAAAGAAATTATTTTTATTTTTTATTTTAAATTAAATTTGTATTTTTAGATTATTTTTCATGTGTTGATGTCAAAAATAATTTTTAAAAAATAAAAAATATTATTTTGATACATTTATAAACAAAAACAATTTTAAAAAACAATTTCAACTACACCCAATAGCTCTTAAATGAGATCCCTTTTCCAAGAGAGAAATAAAAAGTTGAAAGCATGTTTACCCCTTCCAATATGAAGCATAGACTGCTGATCTCTGTATCTTTCCATGGCTTCCATGCCTTTAGAGTCTAATTCCTCCGTATCTTTGATGAACACAGAGAACACATTTTTATTTCAAGAAAATGGGAAAAACCTGAGGAAGAAAAAACAAGATTTTTCATGGGAGGACTTGAATTTACTGCCTTGCAAGTTTGAGAATTGACTAGCTCAAAGAAGCAGTGAAATTTCCAAGCTTTATCACCATCGCTTTTGATTACAGACGGTATTGACTTCTCAACCAAATGGAAGCGAATTAAAATAAAAAGCAAAGAGCAGGCGTTGCAAGGAAAACACAGAGAGATTACATGGTAATTTCCCAGTATGTGATTGAAATTTTCCAATGAAATTTGCGAGTACTGTGCTGTTGACCTGTTCAATCTCTGGCTTTGTCAATAAATACAATTACGACTCCTATTCTATTCCTTCAACTTTGTTCCTTAGCCAATCTAGCATAGCACAAATCAGCGATGGGCCAACTTCCCATTTAGAGGCAAGATAAAGAAAGTACTGTTATCACATCACTAGTATTGTGGCTGGAGAAGAGGTCTACTTCACAACCTCTTTGACTGCCACAATACCTAACAGATAGGGATAACATTTATTTTTGTGCAAGACTCCTTCAAACATTTCCTAAAATATCCTCCCTAAACTGAGCATGCTGTGCATATGCTCAGTTTAAAGTCTTCTTCTCTTGTACTCTTAAGAGCATTCGAAGTTTTACGAAGTCTTCGAGTTTGATTGGTTCTGTCCTGATGTCTGCTAGCTGCTCCTTAGTTCCACAGTAAATTAGCTCCACTTCTCCCTTCTTGATAAGATATCGAATAAAATGAATTATATAATTCCACCGCACCATCTCCCATCATGAACATATATCCAGATGTACTTTTTCCTCCAACCAGGTCACCCGCAAAATCACTATCTGTATATCCTTTGAGAGTATTATCCGAGCTTCTTTTGTAGAAAACACCAAAATTCATTGTCCCCTTTAAGTACCTGAGTATTCTTTTTGCGGTCAGTAGGTATCCTTCCTTCGGTGCAACCATGAATCAGCTTAGAAAACTTACTGCATGCATTATATCGGGTCGAATTGTCGTGATATACATGAGGCTGCCAATCAATTGTTTGTATTCGGTGCTGTCAATTTCCTCTCCTTTCTCTTGTGATGATAGCTTAGTTCCTGGAACCATTGGGTTATTAACTGCATTGCTTGAAGTTGTACATCTATTGTGTAGGGAACCTTTATAAACTTGAGCAAAGATAATCAGAAGTATTTATAATTTAAATTTTTGTTGCTATATATATTTAGTATTAGATTAAATAAAGTATTTAACACTTTCTGATTTCACATAAGGGGACAGTCAAAAAATCTCTCTCAGTTCCCTCTAGAAACTCAACGATTACTACCACTGGGTCAATGGTTTTGTTAGCAAAGTGACTTTAAAAAAAAAAATTGCTACCTCTTAGAAAATGCTATTCGTCAATGCAAGACGTGAAATTGCACATGCAAAGGAAGAAGAAAGGTTCACCGTAGCTATTGATGTAAGTTTATGTTTTTCCAATTTTATTCTAAAATATTTATTCAATTAGATATTAAGTTTTATTTTTATTTTTTTCTATAAAAAATTATATTAGTTTTGGAAAAAAATTATCCAATAGCATACTTCAACATTGATATGTTGAGAATTATTTTTTTCTTCAAAGTTGGTGATTTTTGACATCGATCTTCATTATATATATATATATATATATATTATTTTGTTTTTTATTCATTTACCAAGTCTTATAACTTAAACTATATGTTTTGCGTGTTAGGTTGGGTTAACTTGAGTCTTTTAGGATGATTTCTAAAGCTTTTAATATATTTTAGTGTTTCATCATCTAACATTGATTGTTTTATAATTAAACTTTGCAATTATTTTATTTTGTCTTCTATAGGGTTATCTCATTTGCATGACCGGGTAATATAATTTGCGTCATCCCATTCTTATTTTATATTTGGTTATTTTCTTAATTGGATATATATATATATATATATATATATATATATATATATATATTATTTTTCTTACATCACATGCTCACACACACACACATATATATATTATTTTGTCTTTTATTCATTTACCAAGTCTTATAACTTAAACTATATGTTTTGCGTGTTAGGTTGGGTTAACTTGAGTCTTTTAGGATGATTTCTAAAGCTTTTAATATATTTTAGTGTTTCATCATCTAACATTGATTGTTTTATGATTAAACTTTGCAATTATTTTATTTTGTCTTCTATAGGGTTATCTCATTCGCATGATGGGGTAATATAATTTGGGTTATCTCATTCTTATTTCATATTTGGTTATTTTTTTTATTGGATATATATATACATCATTTTCCTTACATATTTCACATGCTCACACACACACACACACATACATATATCTTATTTATTTTTATTTAAAAAAAAAAACCTTGAGCCATTATTAACTTGAGCGAGTGTGTTGAAGTCAACGTCACCGGCTGGATGGGATGCCAATTTATATCACTTGAACATAGAAGTTGTTGCTACCTTTTCAATTCATAATCTCCGATCAACATTGCCTTTGTATGGCTTACTCTGAGTCTCCGTTCTCATCCACGTCTTCGTCCTATAGACATAGATGGAACTATGATGTTTTTCTAAGTTTTAGAGGAGAAGACACTCGCAAAACAGTTGCAGATCATCTCAATTCTGTTTTGTTTTGCTACTGTTGGGCAGTGTTTTTTAATAAATTTATTTTTTTGTTTTATATTGATTTTTTATTGTTTTTTTTTATAGTGTCAATGTGCTATATCAAAAATAAACTTGAAAAATTAAAAATAATATTTATTTAAAACAAAAAAAAACATTTAATATTTATTATTATCGCAGACACAAAAATAATATATTCCAGATGGCAGATACCTAGATGAGAATTGAATTATTCCACTGATTGATTCATAGATGTGAAAGTGAGAAACCTAATCCAACAGCTTCGATTTTCTATCCAACACGGCTGTACAAGTAATCTACTGCCGAATTATAACATTCCAACCATGGTTATGTAACCCAACCCACCTTGATGGGTCAATTTGGGATCCAGTCGACCCGAAGCTCTAGATCAGGCTAGATTTCATAAAAAATAAATGAGAAAATTTAGCCGTAACCCGACTTGATTTGATGTTTGAATTTTCTAGGAAAAAAGTATAATACAACATCTGCAATTTGGACCCATAGATTTATTTACAAATGAATTATTCCATTGACTGATTCTGTTACCTTTCAATAGTAAAAGGTTCTAGCAATGATGGCCGGCTGATTTTGGAGTGATTGTGTATTTGTCACTGTGTTTCAAAGTGTTGTCAAAGAAAAATTGAATTTTTTATTTCATTTTTTTTAAATTAAATTTTTTTAGCATGTTAAGATCATTTTGATATATTAATGTCAAAAATAATTTTTTAAAAAAAAAAATATATATTATTACCAAAGTTTGCACCCTTTTGGAGTTATAAGTTTTTTTTTTATCAATTTTATTCTTAAATTTTTTAACAGTTAAGTGATTTGCTTTTTGATTGTCTAAGTTAATTAGATTATTTCTGTATAATTTCTATAAAATTTGATTTTAAACAAAAAATACACAAAGAATTGGGAGAGTCGGCTGTTCATTGTTATTTCCGAGCTTGAGCTGCATTTAGCTTTGCAACTGCAGCACATAGTTTTGGTTGAAGAGTCAGTTGGTAGTTGAATAGGATTGCTTCAGCACGTGTTAAGCTCAGTTAGAAACAGTTAACGGTTAGAATAGCAGTTAGAATGGTTAGTTGACGGGAAGGAGGAGGGCTTGTATATAAATAAAAGATTCTGTACTAAGTGAAAGATAGGTTATGAAACAAGTAATTCGGAAGAAGCTGTAGAACTATCTTCAATCTTTCTCTCTCTATTCTTCAAGCTCAAAGCCCATTTTCTTCTCTCTCAAAATCAGGTTACATCAGTGACTCACAAGTCACAACAATTTGTCCAGGCTGGAGATGAGGCGGTGAGATATAAAAAAAATTCTCCGAGAGATAAAAAAAATTCTAAGGCCAAAATGGCATAGACAAAGTAATATCGGCATGTTTCGGCCGGTATTTGACTGAAAAAAAAAACAGAACGGATTGAATTTAAACTGAGATAAAAACAACGTCATTTCGTCTCGTTTTTTTAACTGGTACGAAATGTTTCAGCCGAAACGAAAGCGGAAATCGACAGCCTATGCACGTAACCAGTCCCCCATGCATCTCTTCTTTCCTAGAAAAAACTTTCCACTGAATGATTCTTTGCATCTCAAAGCTATTATTATCCGGAGAAGAATTCACCACGAGAGCAACTTGGACCTCAAACTATGTACCTTTTCATGAAGAAACAGTGAAGAGCAGTAACTTGAAACCGGAGTTCATCCGGATCCGGATCCTAGAAGATCGAGAAGCACTTCGCGAATCAAATGCTACAACTAATCATCCCACTAACCAAACCCCAAACTTCAATCAACAGCAGACATATTGATCCCCGATAATAAGAATTCTCACACCTTGAAGCCTTAATTTTGTTTGGTAAGCAATAAAGAAACAAACTGATCACGATCCACCGAGTTGATACTTCATCTCTTCCAAGTACTACAACATTCATTTTAGCATCCGCAAAAAGTTCCGTTTTGCTCACAAAAATAATCATAGCCATGCTACCTGTTCACCATATTTTGAATGAAAATGGGATATCATAACAAGTTTATGATTATCTGTTGGAATTTGATCAAAATATCAAAAAAAATTAAAAAAATTATTCTGTTTTTAACAATCGAGGTGTAAAATTGCATTATAGAGTACACCCACGAGAAAATATTTTTTTTTTATTGAGGTGTAAAATTACATTGTAAAGTACACCCGTGGGAAAAATGTTTTTTCAAAATGCACTATAAAATTATTTTTGGTTAGTCTTTCAACTCGCAATGAGGTAGCAATTCTTTCATGAAGAGAGATCTACGTTGAACTTTGGAAAAGACCAAAAAAATCAAACTTAGAAAAACAATTAAACAGCAATGCAGCTTGCCTTAGGTAGGATGCACTAGGGGTGATGCATGTGTCTTCCCCTTGCACAACCAGTCCCCTTACCCAGACTCTAGTAGACCATTAGGTTTCCTAGTGACCGTAATATTAGGTGGCAACTCCTGATAATTATAGTTGTATTTTTACGACTATAAAACACACATCTTTTTCACCGTGCACAGTTGTCTTCCCAATCTAGGAATTGCGGGGAGCAAAGCGCAAAAAAACACCTTCATGACAACAAGTTATGTTGTGCAGTCAAGTTGAGAGTCACGATTGGCAAAGCAGAGGCTGTTTGTTGAGGGATGCACTGTGATTGTTAATTAATTTAACACACTAATACTTTTAGCAAACTTGTAAAATCAATACATGTTCTCTGATTTTATGATTTGACCGTGTTTGCTGGGTCAACTCGTGATTTCACTATGTTTTGATTTTTAATTCGATTTTGAAAAACATATATAGTTAAATAGTAAAATTGTACTATTTATAAGTTAACTCGTGATTTTAAAAACATTTGCTATGATATTACGTGAGCAATACATAGAGAACCCACAACTCAGACTAATTCTCGCGTGAAACCATGTGGGAATTGACAAGTAGGCACCTGCCTGTGTTAATAATTGGGTGCTTCAAATTAATTAATGGTTTTGCAAGTAGATGTTATGAACTTGGAACGTTTCAATTCAAAATTTCAAATGGTAACAAGCTTTTCAGAGATCCCGGCAGCACGGCCCTACATGTAGTAAAGTACTAAATGAAAAAGGTTGCGACTACTATTTGATGGATGCCCTCAAGCCGGCTTTGGCTTTAACCAACCACTGTTTGATGTGAAAGGGAGAAGATTGAAGAAATTATTCATTTATCAAGTGTTATAACTTTAATCATATGTTTGGCGTGTTAGGTTGGGTTAACTTAGGATGATTTCTAACTCTGATTGTTTTATAATTAAACTTTGTAATTATTTCATTTGTATAATCCAGTAATATAATTTAGGTTGTCTGATTCTTATTTTATATTTGGTTTTTTTTTATTCATATTTCACATGCTCACACAAACATATATATATATATATATATTATTTATTTTCTTTTTAAAAAAAGACTTGAGCCATTATTAATTTGAGCGAGTGTGCTGAAGTCAACGCACCGGTCTGGATGGGATGTCAATTTATATCACTTGAACATAGAAGTTGTTGCTACCTTTTCAATTCACAATCTCGACGTGAGCCTTTGTATGGCTTACTCTGAAGTCTCCGTTCTCATCCACGTCTTCAGTCCTCTAGACATCGATGTAACTATGATGTTTTTCTAAGTTTTAGAGGAGAAGACACTCGCAAAAACAATTACGGATCATCTCTACCATGCCTTAATCCAAGCCGAATTCATACTTTTAGGGGACGATAATGAACTCCCTAGAGGAGAAGAAATCTCCCCATAACTTCTCGAGGGCAATCGAAGGATCAAGGATTTACGTAGTGGTCTTCTCCCGAAACTATGCTTCCTCTAGATGGTGTCTTGATGAACTAGTCAAGATTATTGAGTGCGAGGGCAAAAAAATTACGCGAGTTGTTCTTCCAATATTCTATGATCACGGATCCTTCGGATATCCCATAAACGAATCCAGGGTAGCTATGCAAAAGCTTTTGATGAACATGAAGAACACTTCAAGGAAGAATTGGAGAAGGTCAACAGGTGGAGAGAAGCTCTTACACAGGCTGCAAATCTATCTGGATGGGGTTTAAACAATGAGACAAATGGGTATATCCTTATCTTCTATGTCGAAATCCACTTGCACATATCAACAGAAACAATCTTTTTATTATTATCAATTTGAACTTGATATTTTGACTTCGATTAAATATTAGTTTTTAATTGCAATAATCAATTTTGAGAATTTTTTAGTTAAAAAATTATTTTTTTAGGTAATAAGAGTTTTTTTTTCCAGAGGTGAAAATATGTTAAAAATTGAGTTTTTAGGCTTGATCTTTTTAATAACTTGCCGATAATTATTTTCAATCTACATTTTATGTGGTTATTTCAGTAGAAAAAAACAAATTGGTAAAGAACAAACTTAGGGTTGTATTTCATGTTAAAAAAAAAGCAAAATTTTATGTCAAAGTATTCCACTTTACGAGATATTTTTGGGTTTTTAATTATTTTCACTGAATCTCACCTGCACGCACAACTCTTTCTCTTCTCACTGCACTTGATCTTGTTTTTTTAAGAGAATATCTAGAGATGGATGAGCTGATTTAAAAGATTGACCCACTTCCTTGATAGTTCTATAGAGGCATAGGTTGGAAAATTCTGGATTAATATCTAACAACTTATACACCGTTGATGTCTTTCTTTCTCTATGAACAGATATGAAGCGGAATTCATCAAAAGGGTTGTCAATGATGTAGCTTGTAAATTGGGAAACAAAACCCTGCACATAGCCATGCACCCAGTAGGTATTTCTTCCAGAGTTCGAGGTGTTATTTCTTTGCTAACAGGTGCAAGAAATAGTGTTGGCATCGTGGGGATCTATGGGATAGCTGGAATAGGGAAGACAACAATAGCAAAAGCTGTGTTTAATAGTCTTTATTTTAGATTTGAGGGAAGTAGTTTTCTTTCGAGTGTCAAGGAAATATCAGATAAGCCGAATGGTCCGGTTGAATTACAAGAGCGCCTTCTCCATGATATTCTGAAACCAAACGTTTGGAAGATCAATGATGTTTGTAAAGGAATGAATTTGATCAAAGAACGACTTGATCATAAAAACGTTCTTGTTGTTTTTGACGATGTGGACAAAAGAGAACAACTAGAGGCATTGATGGGAGATAGATGTTGGTTTGGTGCTGGAAGTAAAATAATCATTGTAACTAAGAACAAGCATCTGCTAACAGAAGTGAAGGTTGATGGGATGTATCATGCTAAGGAATTGGATCGAGATCAGTCTCTTCAGCTTTTCAGTTTGCATGCTTTCAGGGAAACCCGTCCTGCAAAGGATTATGAGGAGATTTCAGAAAAGGTAGTGGACTACTGCAACGGACTTCCTTTGGCTCTTAAAATTCTGGGTTCTCATTTGGTCGGACAAGACAAAGCTGGATGGGAAATTTATATTGCCCATTGGCGAAATATTCCGCATGATGATATTCAAGCAAAGCTTAGAGTAAGTTTTGATGCACTTGATGTGGATTCAAGGGAGATATTCCTTGATATTGCGTGTTTTTTTGTTGGTAAAGACAAGGACTATGTAGCAGATATAGTAGGTGCACGTTACGATTACCATCCACAAGTAGCTTTCGATCTCTCATTGGAAGGTCTCTCATAACAATTGACACGAGAATCGAGAATAGGTTATGGATGCATGATATAGTACTGAAAGATGGGAAGGGAGATTATTCAGTCAAAGGTCAGCGAATCAGTCCCCGGAAATTGCAGCGGAAATTGTGCTTCCAAAAGATCGCGAAACTGTTCTCTCCAAGGAAATGGTAAGAACTCATTACATTGTATATTGATTGTTGTACTTTACACTCTTATTTGTCTTAATTTCTTGTCAAATCTTTGTGCAATTTTAAGGAACTAGTTGCGTTGGAAAGTGCAATTTTTCTCTTTATGGAAGTTTTTTTTTCAAGTTTGCCAATACTATACCACTAAATCGGTTTTTTATGCAATAATTCATAATTATCTTACAACAACTTGGGATATCACATGAATATACAATATTTCACATGGGATAAAAATATAACAGAAAATGTTTTTTTATGAGATTTCTTTATATTACTTTGTAGGATATATTGTCATTACAATAAGAATAATAGAAATTTACTTAGCTCCCAATATAGATAGATTTCAAACAAATTAAATTTTCATGCTCCTATATAGAATACATTAAAAAACTGGATTAAACAGTATAATATATAGGTAGTGTATTATTGTATCATAATATTCCTAAATATAAATAAGCTCGGTCTTTTTTGGCCTAATGAAGTCTCTAACATAAAAGTCGATCCTCGAATATCGATCAACAATACATCTCCACCTCGACTTGAATTACCTTTGTTAATTCATCTTTGTTATCAATCCCTTATAACTACGTTATGCTTTTTGGCTATTGTCGAGGGAGCGGATCTCTGTGGAAGGTCGGCACTAGATGTGCAGAGGATCATTCAAAGCACAAAATCGTTTACAAAAAATAGAGGCGTTTACAATTACTCCAAATCACGAGAGCACATCTTGCGGGGAGCTACAGTCTTCTCCCCGGAGAGTTGATATGGCTTTGTTGGCTCTGAATGCCCTTTGAAATCTTTGCCTTTTGATTTTCACCTAAGTGACCTTGTTATACTTGACATGCAAAAAAGTAAAGTTCGAAACTTTGGAAGGGGACTAAGGTAAATATATGCAATAAGCACTCAAGATTTTCCCAAATTAGATTTAATTTAGAGTCACATTTTTTTTCACTGAAATATTTATATTTTATTTTCTATTTTCTTTGATGATTCTTAACAAGTTTGAAAATCCTCAATCTCGACTATTCCAAGTGCCTTGTTAAAACACCAAACTTCAGAGGACTCCCTAGTTTGGAGAGACTGATACTTGTAGATCTGACGAAGTTTGGTTGAGGTACATCAATCTATTGGAAATTTGAAGAGCCTTGTTTTGTTGAATTTGGAGGGTCAGCAATGAGCTTAAAGACTCTTCCGGAAAGTTTGGGTGACCTAGAATCCTTAACGAGTTGCTTTCGTAAAGGGTACTCGCGATTAAGCAACTTCCTACATCGGCTACATATTCGAAGAAGCTAACAAAGTTATCATTTGGTGGATACAAAAATGTTATCTGCTCACCTGATCCACCATCTAAATCTCGGATTTCAAAATTTTCATCGTGGGTTTCACCGAAAAGTTGTTCTAGCTTTATAGCTATGCTACCACCTTCTTTCAGTAGTTTCAGCTCATTGAAAGAACTAGATATAAGTGATGCTGGTTTGTCTGACACTATAAGCTCCATTGATCTTGGGAGTTTGTCCTTTCTTAAATATTTGAATTTGTCTGGAAACGGATTCTTCAATCTGCCTTCTGGCATTAGCCGCCTTCCTGAGCTTAAGTGTTTTTCGGTTGAAAGATGCGAGAATCTTTTATCAATCTCAGAGCTTCCATCAAGTGTACAATTCTTGTCTATCAATGACTGCACGTCCATTGAAAGAGTAAGTGCACCACTGCAGCAGGAAGAATTTCCATGTCTGAGTGTAAAAGGGTGCCAAAATTTAAAAGAGATTCAGGGCATGGAATATGCGGGCAATAACTGCTACATTGTGTTCTTAGATGACTGCAACAATTTATCTGAAAACTATAAGATGAGTCTTATTCAGGTTGTCTCTCTTTCTCTATCTCTTAACTTGAACAAAAACATTTAGCATGTACATATGGTAGTTTTTCGAACTCAAATTTTAATTACTTTCCTTGAAACCAATAGGGATTATGGAAAGGTCATCATTGTAAAATTGGCCTTGCTGGTGGCGAGTTACCAGAATGGTTCAGCCATCGTGGAGAAGGATCTGCATTATCATTTCATTTGCCCTCAGTTTCAGTCCCGGACGGTAACAAACTCCAAGTGCTTCTTTTTTGGGTGGTCTTGGCCTCCACCATTGAAGCCACTCCAAAAGCATCATCTCTTCCATTTTATGGTAACTGTTTCGCTACTTTCAAAAATAAGAGCAATGGTATTGAATTGCTTCGCATGGAGGCGACATTTGACAGAAATTCCACTAAGCATTCTTGGATAGAGCGTTTACCGATGATCGGGTTAGAGGAATGGCTGCAAGGTGAGGAATTGGAACTGAATGTCAACTTAAGCTTTGAAAAATATTGGGTTGAGAAATGCGGGGTGCATTTGATAATGGAAAAAAGTAAAGCAGATTCAGATATTGATGGTGAGAAGGGGGATCATGATCTTCATGCTCTAGGCTCTTCGACTCATCGATGATCGTCGGTTGGAAAGTAGATTGATAAGAGAGTTGCAAAAGTCGAAAATCACCAGTTGCATTAAATATAAATAGCATAAAATAGAGAATATGTTTTTGGATCACAGAATGCTGGATCTGCAGTGTTTTATATGTTTAGACTGATAAATGAGAGACAAATATTTGCAAAGACTACTTTAGAGAGGACAATGGAACCATGACTGGAGTGCTTGCTTCGAATCATAATTCAAACACATTTATAAGCACATATATCCACACACCTTTATGTTATATCTAGCATTTCATAATATATAGAAATTGTGTTCATGTTGAATTATCAAGAACGCATAAACTGCATAAACTATAAAGCGGAAACGTACCTGAATCCATATCAGGAAGTCGCTATCTAGAGTCGTACGGATGGCCTTCCAGATTAACACGTTCACCTTAAAGAGCCCTTTGATTCTCTCTACATTAGCCTTATTTTCTCTCTGATAATGGGATGTCAGTGTGAGAATGTAGAACGTGTAATCTAGGGACCATGACCATATATATAGGCAACCAAGTGCCTTTTGGTATTCATGCCTTTTGGCATTCCCACCCTTTGGTACTCCTATTTTAGCCCATCACTAAAATAGAAATAACCTCGTAATCTCTACACATTAAAGGTGGGAATAACCCCGTAACCCCGTAATCACACCCTATTAGATACATCAAAAACCAATTGCCTAAAAAATACTTAGCAGATCATTTTTAATTAGGATTCACCTTATTTGACAGTCCACAAATACATAATTATTCTCATATAAGCCCAACGTTGGATTAATGATCCAACACTTTATCCTTTCAATAGGATCTTCTATCTTTGAGTTTATAGTGGCAGTGGCACCAAATGTTTTAGCTTTCTCAAGTCTTTCATCCTGATCATCCACAACAATAATATCAGAGGCACCGAATGCCCTTGCTATCTGCAAACAACTGGAGCATTTTGTCTTAGTCATGGTTATGCAAGAGTTCATTGAAATAGAGTAACAAACACCATGACTGACTATGACTTTTAATTTTTATAAAATAAATTTTTATTTCTGCTAAAGTTTTATTCTTAGGGCAAGTCCAACGGGACTAGCCATCAGAGGAGGCAAAGGCATATTTTAAAAAAAAATAGCTTTTTTTGTTAAATTTGTCACTCCAATGGGGAGAGCCAAATGAAGAGGCAAAATGCCTCTTCCATTTTCGGGAGCCATCCCCACAGGTTTTGGCCGGGGAGGCAAAACCCAAAATCTGACCGTTGGGAATTTTGTTATCTTTGGCATTTTAGCAATAAAAACTGCTCTAAACACAGAAAACCAACACAGCCAAGCAAAATCAACACAACCAAGCAAAATCAACACAAAAAAAAATTTATTGAAAAATTGCAAAAACACATATTTTACATCTTAAAATCAACACAGCCAAGCAAAATCAACACAAAAAAAAATAATTGAAAAAGTGCTCACAGAGCTTAAACAAAATCAACAATGGCAACGACCATAACCTGTATTTCTACATCATCTTTCTTCATGCTAATGTGTGCCATCTCCACAGTGCTAACCCCTTCTCTCCCTTCTCTTAAAGCCCAAAAATCTTCTCTATAGGATCAACTTTCATGGCCAAACAGAGGCAAAATCTAGAATTTGCAGTGATTGTTAATGGACGGGTGTGGGTGTGGCGGCAGGGAGAAGATAAGAATAACGTAGGGATTTTAGGTTTGAGATTGAGGAGAACGGGTGGGGTGGGGTGGGGTTTTATCTTAATTATTAATTATAATAATAATTAATAATTATTATATTATAATAATGATTATTATTAATAATTATTATAATAATAGTTAGCACAACATAATAGGGGTATCAATTTGTAATTAATTTGTTTGAATTATTTGTAATGGAATGTATTTTAATTAATTATGTTTGAATTTATTGGTTATTTATTGATGTGTTCATTTTATTTTTTTAAGTTTTTCTAACACTTAAAGACAATATTACGTGTCTTTTAATTATATTTAAATTTAAAAATATAATTAAAAAAATAATTTTATTATTGGACGGTTTTTCAAAAGTAATTATTTAATTATATAACTTACTCCTATTAATTGTATAATTAATTGCATAATTAAATTACATACAAAATAATTGCACTATATTTAAAATAATATAAAAAATGGCTCTCCAAAATGGCTCCTACCATTGGAGCACACATCAACAAAAAAGCCATATAAACACTATTTAAGGAGCCATTACAGATTTGGCTCTTAAAAATGGCTCTTACCATTGGATTTGCTCTTATGATTATTGTGTAAAACGAGATGATGAGAAATGAATTTGCTCAGATAATTTCATTGATGTTCAACTGGGTATTTATACAAAGAAGAGGCTGAAAGGTGGCAGTGGCTGATTCGTACAAATCATGAATCAGCTACTGCCCTGCAGCCCTGCAAGCAACAGAGAATAATAAAAAAACACATTTCATGTTTGTACAATTGATTCACTCTATCTATTATGTCCACTACGTTACTGCCAATCTCAACACTCCCCCTCAAGTTGGAGAGTGAATATCTTTCACACCCAACTTGTTGACTATTGGAATGAACAATTCTTTTCCCAATGGCTTGGTTAAAACATCTGCGAGTTGGTGAGCAAAATCAACATATTGCGTAGTAACAGAACCATCTTGAATTTTGTCTCTAATGTAATGGAAGTCCATTTCAATGTGCCTAGTTCTTTCGTGGAACACTGGGTTAGCGGCAATATGCAATGCAGCCTTGTTGTCACAGTACAACAAAGCAGATTCATGGTGTAAAGCCCCCAAGTCCTTTAGAAGACATCGTAACCATGTTAACTCATAGCATGCTCCCGTCATTGCTCTATATTCTGCTTCAGCAGATGAGAGCGACACTGTTTTTTGTCGCTTTGATCGCCAGGATATTAATGATGATCCAAGGAAAACACAATAAGTTGTTGTAGATCTTCTGGTAAGTGGACATCCTGCCCAGTCTGAGTCACAAAAGGCTCGCAACCTCAAATCATTCTTGGAAGAAAAAAATAATCCCCGGCCTGGTGCCCCTTTTAGGTATCGCACCACCCTAAGGGCTGCATCCATGTGAAGTTTCCTGGGTTGATGCATAAAACGGCTCAGCACATGCACAACATATGTTATATTTGGTCTTGATACAGTCAAATAAATCAACCGACCCACCAATCTTCTATACTGATTTGCATTATTAAGCAGTGGACCTTTATCTGATAACTTTAATCCCTATTCCATAGGAGTACTGATAGGAGCCGCACCTGCCAACCCGACATCTTTAATGATTTCCAACGCATATTTTCGTTGCGAAACAAATATGCCACTCTTTGCAGTAGATACTTCAATTCTAAGGAAATATTTCAAATTTCCGAGGTCTTTGATATGAAAATGTTTATGCAGGAATTGTTTAATTGCAGCAATGTTCACATGGTCATTACCAGTGATCAGGATATCATCAACACATATAAGGAGAATGGTGAAGGACATACCCTATTTTCTGGTAAATAACAAATAGTCAGCTCTTGACTGTACAAAACCAGCAGAATGCATAGCCTCGGAAAATTTGGCGAACCATTGGCGAGATGCCTGTTTTAATCCGTAAAGTGACTTGTGTAGGCAACAAACTAGATTGTGCTCCCCCTGTCGCCAAAGAACCGGGTGCAGAGACATATAAATCTCCTCAGTTAAATCCCCATGAAGAAACGCATTGTGCACGTCCATTTGGTGCAAGGGCCAGCCATGAGCTGCTGTCAAGGCAAGAAGACAACGGACTGAGATGATCTTGGCAGTGGGAGAAAAGGTCTCATGATAATCCACTCCTGCCAATTGCATGAACCCCTGGGCAACTAAACGGGCCTTGTAACGTTCCACTGAACCATCTGATTTGAGTTTAACCTTATAGACCCACTGACAACCAATTGCTTTCTTGCCTAATGGTAACTGAGTTAAGGTCCAAGTGCCATTGTTTTGCAGATTTTGGAGTTCGGAGTGCATGGCAGCCTGCCATTCAGGGTGGAGGATAGCCTCGGAATAAGTTGCAGGTTCTGTGATTGTAGCAAGCTGACCAACAAAGAAGCAATGTGCAGGTGTATAATGGTGGTAAGAAACAAAATTGCACATGGGAAAACGAGTACCTTTGGTGGAACCCGGCATCAAAGAAGCTGGGTGGTTGGAGCAAACAGCAGAACAGACATAATCATCGAGTTTGGCAGGTGGAGCAACGTGACGGCTGGAGCGGCGAAGAGGAATAGGAGCAGGAGATGGTGGGGTGAGATCAAGGTAGTCAAAATCGCGAGTCAACTTCACGAAACTCGTCATGAAGTTTGCGAGTTAGCTCAGCTAAACTAGTTGGACTGGTAGAAAAATCGAAACCGGTCAAACTCGGTCAAACTCAGTCAAAATCGGGTTGACTCGTAAAATCGGACCGAATCGGTCCGATTTTACGAGTGCAAGAATTAGGGATGTAGAATCAATGGATACTAGCAATTCTGGGTCTGTTGCATCAAATGGACAGACCAACTCCAATACACCTTTGTCGACAGGCCAAAACGGTGACGCAACGCAGATTGACGAGTCCAACAGTGGTTCTAGTGTTGAAGGGAGTCCGGAAATTGTTCTGCCATCAAATGCAAATGAAGGTGCTGGTCAAACTGGAAATGGAGAAGAGGATGAGGAGATGAACAACGGCGTAGGAGAAGAGAAATAGAGAATTAGGGATTTAGCCTTTAGGGTTATGTTTGGGGGGGGTCCTTTTATAGTAGTTATAATAATAATAATAATAATAAAGTAGCCAAGTAGGTTTATACTTTATACGGGGGAGGAGGGTTATAATAATAATAATAATAATAATAATAATAATAATAATAATAATAATAATAATAATAATAATAATAATAATAATAATAATAATAATTAATAATAATAATAATAATTAGCATAAAAATAATTTTAAAAAAATCCTATTAATTTAAGATAATAAATAACATTAATTAATTTCAAATACAACAACCATAAAAAAAATATACAATTACTTGAAAAACATAAAATAAATAGTTTAAATTTCAAATCTCAAATACTGTGGGTCATTTAATTATATTTTAAATTCATTTTTTAAATTTAAATATAATTAAAAATAATAATTTTTGTACGGAAAAATTCGGGTACGATCTTACGATTTTACGATCCGATTTTTCGGAGCCCTTTCCGATTCGTGTCAAAATCTCGATTTTGACTACCTTGGGTGAGATCGTTGGACGGAGGAACGTCAATGGGTAAATGTGGGGTGGAAAGGGAAGAGGATGATGGAGGTGCCAGGTGAGAGGATTTGGAGCGACGAGTGTATGTATGAAGGAAGGGAGGAGGCAGGACAGGTGGGATGGCCGTGGGTGGAGGATTGGGTTGATGGGCACCGGCATCTGGTGATGGTGGGAGAAGAGGATGGTCGGGAACGGAAGGGAGAGAGGTAAGACTGGTAGGAAGCGGGCTATGAGGATGTGGGCTGGGGCCGAGAGGGTTTGGGCTGGGAGGATGTGGGCCGGTAGGAAGCCGAGTCATGTCTGATGTGAAAGTCTGGAAGGATGTGGGTCGGAGGGAACTTTTGGAACTATGTGGGCTAGAGCTGTACGGGAACTAGTGGGCTCGAAAATGGATCAAAGGTGAGGAGAGGGATAGGGCCGAAGTCTGTGGTGGAACCGGGTTGGAGAGAAGAATATGGAAAAATAGTTTCATGGAAACGAACATCACACTAGTAAATATTTTTTTGGTAGATAAATTGTATAATTTATATGCCTTTTGACCAGTAGGATAACCAACAAAATGGAGGGTACGGAACGAAAATCAAATTTATGAGAAGGATGAACATTAGTAGCATAAGCTAAACAACCAAATACCCGAAGATGGGAAAAAAAAGGAATTTTTGAGTATAAAATTTCATACGGAGTTTTAAAAATAAAAAAACGGTGGAAGGGAGTCGATTAATAATGTGGACAGCAGTAAGAGCACATTCCCCCCAAAAAAGTATGGGGAGGTGAGCCTGAAATTTTAAAGCTCTAGCAACCTGTAAAATATGACGGTGTTTGCGTTCTACAATCCTATTTTGTTGAGGGGTGTAAACGCAGGAATGTTGGAAAATAACACCTTTATCATTAAAAAAGGAACGAAGTGAAAGAAATTCACTATCGTTGCACTGCGAAAATTTTTAATGCATGCATCAAACTGTGTAGAAACATAACAAAAAATTGTTTTATGAGAGATTGAGCTTCAGATTTGTGATGCATTAGAAATATCCACGTGAAATGTGTGTAGTCATCAACTATAGTAAGGAAGTAATAAGCACCAGATATAGAAGGGTGTCGATAGTGACCCCAAATGTCACAGTGAATTAGCTCAAAAGGTTTAACAGTTGAAATCTCACTAGAATTGAAAGGCAAACGACTTTGTTTAGCTAAAGGACATACATGACAAACATGACTGGATTTAACAGAAAAATTTAAAAATTGTTGGGAAAGGAAACTTAAACGATGTGATGAGATGTGGCCTAAGCGTTGATGCCAGAGATCGATGGGTGAAATGGCGAGGTTGCAGATGGTTTGGGATGATGTTGTGTTATGTTTCCCTTTCGCTGCTATTTTCACCAAGTAGTAGAGTCCGTTACGCTGTTTACCCAAACTAATCATCTTCCTCGTAGCCAGATCCTGTAAAATACACCAATAAGGAAAAAACATTACCAAGCGATTTAAATTTCTTGTCAATCGATTGACTGACATTAGGTCAACTTTGAATTTTGGCACACACAGTACGTCATGCAAATAATAAGTATAATTCAGAGGCAATGTTCCTTTTGCCACAATATTTGTAGTGTCCCCGCTAGGCAATAATACAGGAGGCATTGGATAACTGTTATGCTGCTGAAAATCAGACGATGATGAGGATATATGGTCTGTTGCCCCACTATCAATAATCCAGTTGCGGGAAGCAATTTTATGCAAACCTGGTTTAGTCACAGTAGGTGTTTTAGAACTGGATTCACCCCTTTTATCATTGAGAAGAGACAAAAGCTACTATAATTGATGTTCGGTAATTCCCATTCCCACCGACTTGTCGTCCTCCTTAGAAGAGTTGGCTGCCAAATTGGCAGTGAATTTGTGGCCATTGGTAAAACGCCTCCCCGAGTTAGGCTTAGATTTTGGATGCCCAGCTAGGTAACCATGGAGCTCATAGCATGTTTGTACCCAATGCCCTTGTTCTCCACAATGAGAACAATGAGGACGTCCTCGTCGTGGTCCAAAGCTCCGCCTGTCATGGCTGTGTTCAAATCGTTTGCCAGCACCAAAGTTATCTTGGTCTTGTTCAAATCGTCCGTGAGGACAAAGAGAGTAGGTTCGTTCTCCTCTATCATGTGTCTTCCCACTTCTTCCTTGCACTGCCATGGCAACACTGTTGACGGCATCACTGATTGTGTGTGATGAGCTGAGGAGGCGTTGTTTATCCTCCTGGGTAAGAAGGGAATAAGTCTGCCGAATTGAAGGAAGGGGTTTCATCAACAGTATTTGTCCACGAACGGCAGTGTAGGACTCATTGAGACCCATCAAAAACTGCATTAACCTTTGTTGATCTTGCTGTGTTCCATGTAAAGAATCACCATATGAAGCCAGTTCATCCCACAGCCCCTTCAACCGTGTGTAATACACTGAAACGGACAGTTGTTCTTGTTTGAAGCAAGCAATGTCCCGTTGGATTTCAAATATTCGAGGTGCGTTGCTTTGAGAAAATCGATCATGAAGATCTTCCCAAACTTCATGAGCAGTAGAATAGTATATCACACTATCTGAAATTTATGGATTCAGAGTGTTAATTATCCATCAATGGACCATATCGTTGCATCTAGACCAAACTGCGTATCCTTCTGGGTCTGTTTCTGCCGAAAGTACTTTGATGGAGCCATTGACAAAGCTCAGCTTGTTTTTGGAGTTCAAGGCTAAAGTCGTGGCTCTTTTCCAAATGGAATAGTTCTCTCCATTTAAGGGTTTAGATATCAAAACTAAACCTGGATGATCGGAATGATGTGTGAAAAATGGATTTGAGGGGTTCTCCTTTGAGAGGTCCAGATTGGCCTCCAGATCGGATGATGATTCAGTGTTGGTCATTGTGATGAATGGGAGAGGATTGGACTGTGATGAGTATAGCAAAAAGAAGGGCTGTTAGACAGGAATTTCTTTGATTTTAGGTGGATGAATTATGGCAGAGAGAAAGACTAATTGGCAGTGATGAATACCTGCTCTGATACCATGTAAAACGAGATGATGAGAGAAATGAATTTACTGAGATAATTTCATTGATGTTCAACTGGATATTTATACAAAGAAGAGGCTGCAAGGAGGCAGTGGCTGATTCGTACAAATCATGAATCAGCTACTGCCCTGCAGCCCTGCAAGCAACAGAGAATAATAAAAATACACATTTCATGTTTGTACAATTGATTCACTCTGTCTATTATGTCCACTATGTTACTGCCAATCTCAACATATTGTCATGGTGTTGTAATGTTTCTCATTTTCATGGCTTCGCTAGTTAGAAAAGAAAAGTCACATCAAACCCCCATACACTATTTTTGTCATTAAATTGGGGACCTTCCACTGTTTACATATTGATGATGGTTAAAACCTACAAGTCTAGAATTATGTGTGTGGCTATAAGCACCGTTCAGGAAAGGCCAACGCAACCCTTCTCTGGACTCAAAAATACAAAACAAATAAGAAAAGGAAAGGAAAGGAGATAAAAGAAAGTATTGAACACTAGAATTACACTGTCTACCACTTCATTGTAGACGAATACACAGCAATAAGAATTACACTGTCTACCGTTTCATTGTAGACAAATGCTCATTGATCTGGCAGTGTAGTAGAATAGTACAAGTGGATGTGCTCAAACTAACATCATGTCACCTTAGAACAGTAGAAACAGTTACCACAAGGAATGATAGAAGCTCCAACAGCACGAGAGCCAACTGGAAATCTGAACATGAAGAACAAAAATATTGAAAAGTCTAATATTAATAAAGTACTTTAAAGATTATAAAAGATATTTTTTAATATCTATATATATTGTATGAATTTGATAATGAAAGGTAGAAGAGTATTATTATATAGAGTATTGTATTCCACCAAGATTGTGTGAGCAGTAACCCGTTCTCTGTTCTAGTATTTTTTTTCCAACAGTTACCACTTCTCAATAATACTGCCTAGACAGTTACTGCAAGAAAGTAGAACCCATTTCATATTGAAGATATCTTTCATTCTTCAAGAAGTCACTCAGTGGAGAATCGTGGGATGCTTCTATAATTTCCCGATACATTTTCCACCATTTCATAAAACTGCTTTCTTTCAAGAAAATTTCTGGAGAGACGGCTTAGTTATTGATTTGGTTCAGTGCATATTGCTCAAACATATCCAGATTCTCTTTTGCCAATTGTTTCTCCACAGCACTTGAGGTTCCATCGTTAAACAACTTGCATTAGATGAGAGCATCCTCCACCTTTGCCCAGAACAAGAATCCTCTGTGAGAATACCAGCCACATTTTGTTTCTTCTTGTTATTTGGTGAGCTCTTGAGTTTCTCTGCATCCTCCTTGTGCCATTTCTCCAGCAAAATGTAATGTCTAGACCTTCCATGAGTTTGATAGTCTCTTTTTTCACTATCTCTATAGTATTCAGCAATATCAAGTGGTTCAACCATTCTTCTGTAGTTTCTTCCAGAATAAAGCCAAGTCCCCCGGATGAATGCGCCTTCTTTCTGAGGCTTTCTCTCCACGCCCTCCACAAAACTTTTCCAGTAATTAGTGAGAAACTTCTTGAGCCTGGTAACTTCCCTGTCGCTGCTGCCGAGTTGGTTCTTGTAACAATCATAGTAACCTATCCCCTTAGTCTTGCAAATCTTATTATACCATTCAAGGTGGGCCATTTTTATCTTTATCTGGTTTAATTGTTTTCTCGGGTCCATAGTCTGCACTCGTTCTGCCATCAGGATCTTTTCTCTTTCTTCTAGCTTGGAGATAAGATTATTGTTGTCCACCTTTCGCTGTTGTTGATGAATTTACAGTGGATTAGACATTATGAACTGAAAGAACATAACAAAAACACATGAATCTTAACGTTTTGGCTTGTGAAAAACACATGAAGTCATTACCTGGGTGGTCATTTCAACTCCAATTGTCTCCAGTTGTAAGATTATTCCTGCCTTAAGTGGATGCATGTGTGATGGATCACCCTGAGAATCCCCCCTGATGATAACTTTAGATTTCAGATCATTCACCATCTCAACATAATAATCTATCTCCTGTGCTTCACAAGAATCTTGCCTTTGTGTGCTTTCCAGTAACCTTGAAACAACCACAAGGTCATCAACACAGGCACATCCCCTCTCAGAGCACAAGATAAATGTTCCAAAAGCCTTGTATTCCTCTGTGGAAGATTGAGTAGTATCGTTGTGGGAAATGGAAGCTTTTGGAAACAGGTCCTTGTTGCCGGCGACATGGAGAAAGCAAGAATTCCATGTTGAACATTCTAATATTGCTTGTCCAAAAGCCATAATAAGGTAAATAGAGAAGCAACTGATCCTCCAATTGAGTGTCCAGTGACAATTAATGGAGTCCGCAGTAGTTCACCAGTCTTTAAATCATGGATCTAAAAGTACTGCTCATAATCAGGACCATGATAGAGTGAAACAAGACAGGAACCTATTTTCGTAACATGATAATCTCCATGTTGGATTCTTCTCTTATTTTCGTCATTTAGCCTAGTCTCCTAGTCATGCAGTCATAAACTTTAAGGACCAGAAGAAAATTTGGCATATGTGTTGCTTCAATATGTATTTTTCCTAATAATTATGGTCAATGTGTAGTTTTCAGACTCAATGATGTAGATTTAAATAATGAAACATGGCCAAAATAAAGCAGAGTAGAACGTAAATGAGATGATGAATGCGATGAAAACTGCCAAATGGCCAGCAGAGGTTCAAAAAATCATGAAAACAACCATGAGTATGATATTGCTGAAGGATACCTGAGTTTTGAGCTGGGACAGCTCCTTAAAATGGGCTTTAAAAAGGGTGATTGCACCTCGATGAATTGAGAATGACCTGTTTCTTTCAGTGCATAGAAAGTAATTCAAAAACATTATAGAGTGTGATTCTCATCATTTCAAAATTAAAGGATATATATATATATATAGGGAAAAAATAGCCTAGTCAACACGGTTAATATACAAAATTCACAACATAGTTTATGAAACTATAATAATTTCATGAAAGTAAATAAAAATAAATTATGAAGTTCTATATATGATAAATTCAATATTAAAAAATAAAAATAAATAATTTTTAAGGAATAAATATAAAAGATATTGACCTTTTACTATTCATTGAAAAACCAAGACTTTTTATTATAAGTTAATGATAGTGTCAACATCTGATATGGGGACTCAAAAATATAACAATCTAGATATGCTATAGCGATTGATGAAGGGCATGGATGAACCCTTTGATTTTTAAATAGAAAAATATAATAATTCTGAAAAAAAAATTAAAAATATAAAATTTTTAAGCAAGAAAAATAAAAAAAACTAAAAAAAAGTTTTTTTTAAAAAAACAATCTTGTGTGGGCAACATCAATGCCTTATATTAAAGGAAGCTTTTTGCAACAAGGTTCAAAGATATGTGCCTTTTCCTTCACTCGGTACACCATTTACATTGCACAAAAACTATGTGAGGTTATCGTGGGAACTGAAGCTCTAAGTGTCTTATTAATGGTGGAAGTGGAAGAAACTAACTCGAACAGAAACTACGAGAATAAGCACCCCATTTCAGAACTCCACCACTAGATGGGAAACTAACTCTCTTTTTTTTATTAATTTACCTTTCATTTATTATTTTTCATCCCAATCTTTACTTCTGGACCTATATAAATAAATTATTTAATGCTTTTAAAATTAAATTAATTAATTTTTAACTGATTTATTATGAGATCCAAATATTTATATATTTTTTCAACTCATGTGAAACACTTTTTTTTGGATGCAAAACTTTAATTCCCAGAAAGTGTATTGAAATAGCCATTTGAATTATTTTTTTGTTTTTAGAAAATATTATTATAATAATATGTGAGCTCGGGCTAGCCAACCATGTTGCCCCGAAATGACCCAACATTATTTGATTTGGGTTGGACTGGGCCTTGCCAAGTAGGCTAGGTGGCAACAGGTCCAACAAAAAAAAAGTGTTGCATGAGTAGTGATGCACTCTTCATTGTTCATGCATTACATGAACAATGCAAACAACAGAGAAAGAGGAAGGGGAAGGAAGCTAACTAGCAACAGAGGTGGTTGTTGGCGATAAGGTGGTATGGATGGTGGCGCAGGAGGTACTGGCGGAGAGAAAGATGGATGGTGTTGGTTGTAAGAAGAGGAAAAGGATGCAATGGGAAATAAGGAAGTTGTTGTTGCCGGTGACAGTGACTCTTAGAGGAAGCTACTATTGGTGGTCTATGGTGGAGAAGAAAGTGTTGTCGCTAACGCCCGTGGAGGAGGAGAAGGTGTTGTCACTGTAGCTGTTGTTGAAAAGCGTAGAAGAAAAGAGGAGGAGAACGCCATTGTTGGAGAGGAGAAGCTAATGGTGGAGAAGAAAAGAAGAAAACATTGCAGCAGGGAGAGAGAGAGAAAACGCCATTATTCTCTGTATCGCCCCTACTGTTTTTTTCCCCTTAGTTCCTTTGTTTCTTGTCAACACATTGTAGTTTTTGCAAGTCATATTTTCCACTTCTGACGAATACGCAATGATGGAGATGATGACATATATGCACTGATACAAAACTTAGAATTGGCTACCTTTGAATTTTGTAGAATGGTGTCATTTCTTGATAGTTTTATTTGATCTCTCAATTTATAATTGATCTAATTACGTTCTTAATTTTGACGTTAAATTTTTAACTTAAAGCAATTTTAACCCCACCGAACTTCAAGAGCATCCCCGAATTTATGTCTTTTTTATTTGATCATTGGTCTCGGATTTATACAGTTTGACTCTCAATTGTCCACAAAACTTTGATTTTCTTGCAATTTTCCCTCTAATTTCAATCAATTAACTTTGCAAAAGTTAAATTTGATTTTCTAAAATTCTAATCTTCTCAATTAAGCTCAAAGTAGGCTTTCAAACTTAATTTTTCACCAATTAAGTCCCTAATAAACTTAATTTGACCCATTTAAAGTATAATTAAGTCATTGCACCTAATTAAATCCTTTAATTAGACTCAAATTAATTCTTAGATATAATTAATTTTTAGTTTGGTTCATGATTGAATCAAATAGGCCTATAAAAAATATAATTATCAAAAAACTTTAAATTTGTATTTTTCTTCAATTTTTTGACAAAATACGGTTACGATTGAGCCACTAAATTTGTCAAAAATTTCTAACTTGATTTCTAATCACACCCGCCCGCTTTTATTTTTATTATTTTTTGGAATAATCCAGAAATGAGTTTATTACACAATGTACAAGCCACAGAGAAGACTTGAAATCAGAGAACCATGATTTTCATTTCTTTCATTAATTTGGTTATTTTGCTTTTTCATAGAATTTAAACCAAAAAGCTAGCAACAAGAAAAGGCAAGAATAAATTATTTGCTAGAGATGGAGAAAAATAATTTGGAAACCTTGAAGATATTTGGACATGTTCTTGTACATTTTTTATAGTGGAAAAGTCTCTTTTGAAATATTTTGGACCAAATAATTATCTTATAAGCTAAACAAGGACAGGGTTTCAACAATAATGAACATTGTTTTGCACTGTTCATCTAGACTCAGAGACACTGTGGATTCGAATAGTGAAATTACTATTTTGCCCCTCCATTTACTGTGTTTTTAGCCTTGGGTCCGGAGGTATTTTCCATTTTTTGCCTTTCTGTGCACAGTAAAATAACTATAATACCCATGAATAAGATAAAAATACACAATTACTGTCAGGGGCATTAAGGTTATTGCATATATTTTTTAAATAGCTAAATATGAAAATACCCCATAATAAGACAAAAAAATGAACAGTAAACCTCGGGATAAGCACTTTTTTTAAAAAAAAAAATAGCCAAATACATATATACCCCCATATAAGACAAAATTCAAGAGTTGGCTACAGGACTGTGCTGGTAATTTACCATTTTTTTAATATATAATCTGACGCAGTACTGTTGGCCCGTCACCGGATGCGTCGTCTGTTTTCGTGCTCACGCGGGTTTTGGACTGCGCGTGCGGTAATTCTGTCATGAAAAAATACCCTACCGGCATTTAGAATTATTCTCCACCATGTTATCTTCCTCGTGGTGCGGCGCGTGGAGGTCTAAGATGGTCGGTTGAGGTCCCCCCCCCCCTTTTCTCTCTCATATGTGCGAAAGTACCTGTCAACCCCCGCTATTTATTGATTTTTCATTGTAGTCCCTGATCTTTCGATTGTTGTTTATTGTCCTTATATATGTATATAAGTTTTGATTTGTTTCAATTTGTTCCTTGAATTGCAATTGATTAAATATTGTAGTTTCATTTCGGTCCTCAGTCCCGATTGGTTTGAAATCTTTAATATTTTCAGTATCAGAGTTTTGATTTGTTTCAATTGTATCCTTTAATTCAAATTGAGTATTTATTTTAGTTTCATTTTGGTCCCCAGTCTTTTAATTTCCGGTTTTGTATTAAATTCTTTAATTTTTTCGGTATCAAAGTTTTGATTTGTTTCAATTTGGTCTTTTAAATGAAATTTATTATATGTGTGTTTTCCAGTTCCGCCCTTATACTTTTAATCTTGGATTTTATTTTAATTCCTTTATATATATATATATATATATATATATATATATATATATATATATATATATATATATATATTTATTAAATGGTTTCTATTTTTGTCTATGTTTATATGTACATGCTCTTAGTTTTTGTTTCTAATTTTTATTATTTCCACTGTTATTAAGGTTTTTATGTGATGTTTGAATTTTAATTTGTTTTGGTGATCATTTGAAAATTGATATTTATTATTTTTTCTCTTTGTTTTTTAATTTTTAATTTTTATTTATTCTTCAAGTCAAATAATTTGCTAAAATCTAATAATATTTATTTTTGTTTTGTCATTTATTTTGTTTTTTAATTGCTTTTTTGTTAATATTGTTAGTTGTTGAAATTTCTAAATATTATTGATAAGGCATTCAAAAAAATTAAAAATTAAAATCAAAACAATAAAAATTCAAAACAATAAAAATAGAAAAATAAAATATATTATAAAAAATAAAAATTATATTTAATTTTTTTGCTTTTCAATTTTTTCACATATATAATTAATTATATATGAACAGTACAAATCCAAAACGGCGCACTAAAACGATCTGAAATCGAAACGTTCCATACCAATAGAAAAAACGAAGTGGTAACCAAAACAGTATTAACAACCTTGAGCCACCTAAACAATGGCACTACTTTAAATTGAGTTCAAAAAAACCTGGCCTTCACGTTGCCGAAAATAATATATTTTTTGGATATCATTATTTTTGATAAATTGATAAAATTGAGCTGTTATTTTTTATAATTTTTGATAAATTGATAAAAAAAAAATAGTGTTTTTAAGTTATGTGTTGATATCAAAAATTATTTCTAAAATATATAAAAAAATATTTTAATATATTTTTGAATAAAAGATCGATTAGGTATTATGTTTCAAAAATACTTTTGAAAAATTTTCAAATTGTTTTATTTTATAATGATTTGTATAAATGATGTGTATAAAACACTATAGCTTCTCACACATAATATTAAAAATTATTTTTAATATTATCACATCAAAATAATATAAAAACATCAAAAATATTTAATTTCAGCAGAGTCAAATCGTCTTTGATAATAGTCAACCTGCAGCTCTAGCTGGAAATAGCACCAGATTGAGAAGAGCTCAGAGGTTAGTTTATCAGAGGTGACAAGAGCAAGAAGGTTGCCAGGCGCACAAGATGATGAGGATAATTTCCATGCTCTCGCTTTAATCAACAAAAGGTGGTCGGAAAAAGGTTGGTGGTGATGATCACTGACGCTGCCATTGTTGATTGTTCTTCTTTTTTTTTTTTTTTTCAAATCACTTTTAAAACACAACGTCAAATTCTTGAAGATGTTCTACAATGTAATTTAAAAAAATAATTATTTTATTTTAAATTAAATATTTTTTTATAATTTTAAGTTATTTTCATGCGTTGATTTCAAAAATAATATTTAAAATATATATAAAAAAATATTTTGATACATTTCTAAATAAAAAGTCTATTAGGCATTGCGTTTCAAAAATACTTTAAAAAAAATTGAATTTTTTTTATTTTTATAATGATATATATAAATGGCGTGGAAAAAGTATTGTAGCTCCTCACACATAAGCACTAAAAATTAGTTTTATATGTTTAACTCGTAAAAGCATATCATGATTTTAACAACTACGATCGGATCTAGACTTGAGAAGGGATAATATTATTTAAAGTAGACTTAATGATCTAGACTTGACAAAGTCAATTATTAACTCAAATGAGAATATTTTTTTATTCTTGAATTGCAATGATGACTGTAAGATGTGAGAAATTGGATTCGAACTTTCCATTTTCACACATTTCCTCTAGAAATTCTACGATGACTACCACTGGGTCAATGGTTTTGTTAGCAAAGTGACTACAAAATAAAGAAGAAATTGCTATTCGTCAATGCAAGACGCAAAATTCCACATGTAAAGGAAGAAGACACGTTCATCGTAACTTCCTGATTGTCTTGGTTCAACGTAGCTCTTGGTGCACGTTTATGTTTTCCCAACTTTATTCTAAAATATTTATTCAATTAAATATTAAGTTTTATTTTTATTTTTTCTATAAAAAATTATCCAGTCGCATATTTAACATTGATTGCTTGAGAATTATTTTTTTCCTCAAGGTTGGAGATTTTTGACATCGATCTTTATGATTTTTTTTATTCATTTATCATTTTTTTTTTCCGTTCTCCTCTCTACTCCCTGTATCACCTTTACTTTTTTCCCACTTTAGTGCCCTTTTTTCTTGTTTACACACTGAAGGTGGCTTCCACTTATTTGCCTCAAATGAGAATATTCTTTGATTCTTGAATTGCAATAATGATTGTAAAGATGTGAGAAGTTGGATTCCAACTTTCCAATCTCACACATTCCCTCTACAAATTCTACGATTACTCCCAAAATTATCAATATTGTTTGATTTCTATTGGTGTTTTATTTTTTCAATTAAAATGAAATGTTTTGATTTTATAGTATTTTAGCATGTTATTTCGATTTCAAGGTATTATTGTTTTTATATATATAATTAAATATATTAACTCAAAAAAAAATAGTTCACATCCAAAAATAAAAGTATTTAGAATTGTACAGTTTAATCTAAAAAAACACAATAAAATGAATTTTCTTAACAAAATTATGAACATGTATAATATTATGAGAATGCTATTATCAATGTCATAAGGTTATCATATTTTTTTATTGTTCTAAAATTTTAATATAATCTAACGGTCGGATTGTGTTAATTTAACGGTTGGATTAAGAGATATGATTGATATTGTAAAATTATTCATTATTTAAAAAAAAACTATTTGTTCAAAACGGAATGAGCGAAACGAAACCGGTATGTTTTGGCCGGCATTTGGCTAAAAAATCCAAAACAAACTGGAATTTAAATTGAGGTAAAAACGAAATTATTTTGTCTTGTTTTTTAACTTATACAAAACATTTCGGTCATTTCAACTGAAACGGAACAAAACTAACAACTATGATTACTACCACTGGCTCAATGGTTTTGTTAGCAAAGTGACTTTAAAAGAAAGAAGAAATTGCTCTTATTTTTCATCACTTTCAAAGAAAATGCTATGGCTATTCGTCATTGCAAGACATTATGTGGTGGCCGAGAATGGAGAGTCATCAATTATGTTTGTTTGTTCTTTTTCTTGTTTTTTTCCTTCTCCTCTGTATTCATTCTCTGTATCACCTTTACTTTTTCCCCCTTCGGTTCTCTTTTTTCTTGTCAGCACAGTGTAGGTAATTATAGCATTGAAGGTGGCTTCCACTTCTGATAAATACGCAATAATGGAGATGAAGATACAAAACTTAGTATGGAGATGATGACATGAAAGCACCGTATAAGATCAGGATACAAAACTTAGTATGGACAAGCAAGAACTAAGACTTGAAATCAGAGAACCATGATTTTCATTTCTTTCATTAATTTAGTTATTTTTCTTTTTGATAGATTTTAAACCAAAATGCTAGCAACAAGAAAAGGGCTACTGCTGTTCGGCAGGAGAAAACAAATTAGGGTCTTGAGCCAGAGATAACGTTATCGGCTAGAAATCTTGATGTGGATAAAGTTGTCGGCTAGAAATCTTGAAGTGAGCTAAAGTTGTCGGTGAGGTTTTCTGTGTGCTCGTGAAAATAATTTTTGAATCACTTCGAAGTGATTGTTCGGCAATAAACGTGCGTTGTAGTAATAATTTTTGCTATTACAATTATTATTTTTTTAAACGGACGGTGGAACAAAACTGTTACGTTTCGGCTAGCATTTAGTAAAAAATTCAGAACAAATTAAAATTTAAATCAAGACCAAAATAATAATATTTTGGTCATCACTTCTGGGTCACTACTAGGTCAATGTTTTTGTTAGCAAAGTGACTTTAAAAGAAAAAAAGAAATCACTTTCATGGAACTTGCTATGGCTATTAGTCATTGCAATGCAAAGGAAGAAGACAGGTTCAACGTAACTTCATTTTCTTCAATCATTTTCATTCTGTGTCGTTGTCTCTTCAATCAGAAACGCAAAAAATCATCATTGTGACAATTATTATTATCGTATATTGGGTTTTTATATATTTATTTTATTATGGAAAATACGTTTAAAATAATAATTATTAAACAATATTTACAATATTTTCAAATTTGAAATATTATACATAAACAGTATTTACAATCCTTAAATTTTTGGCTGTTTTAGTTAAATAAATTATTGTTATAATATTTTTATGTATAATATTTCAGATCTAAGTAAAAAAAAGTATGAGGCAATACATAAATAAAATGGGTAGAAAAATTTGCCCAAGTTATCTACAATTAAAAGATATTCAAACCACTTTCCCTGCGTTTCGATTACAATGTTCCTTTTTGGTGGAAACACAACTCATTTCTATTAGATTTTATCTATTACAATTTTACTAATTAAATATTAAAATAATTAATTACAACAAATAAAATCAATCTGAAAATTATCTCGTATATTCTAAAAACCACCCGTGATGATCTAGATCCAAACTTAAGAAGGGATAATATTATTTAAAATAAACTCAATGATCCAGACTTGACAAATTCAATAATTGCCTGTTAAATGAGAATAATCTTCATTGATTCTTGAATTGCAATGATGACAGTAAGATGTGAGAAGTTGGGTTCGAACTTTCCGTAAAAAATTACAATATTGTCACTGATAACATTCTTAATTATTTCAACTACAGTCTTATGTGAATCAACTGTATGATTTTATTTATTTAATGGGAGAAGAAAAATCAGTTAATAAATTGTGAGAGAAGTATTTGATCTACTTATATATATTTCATCAATAGTCATAAATCAAAAGATTTTTATTAGATAAATTTATTTTAAAATTGTTTGAAATTATTTATTTATTATATTGAAAATCTTTCTAAAACTTGAGCAAGGTATTTATAACTTCAAATTTTATTGTTATATATATTTAGAATTTAATTTTATAAAATATTTAAAAGAAAGAAGAAGTAACTTCAAGGTAATTTTATAAACTTGAGCAAGATATAGGTTCTTGTATTGCCACGGCATTATATTTTATAGTGCTTTTTGTTAGAGAATAATATAAATTATATTATGGGACCTCACTTACAAGCTTGAGCTTTTCGGTGAGATGATTTCTTAACATGGTATCAGAACCTTGTTGACCCAACGGTTACGAGTTCGAATCTCACCACCCCCATTCTATTTGATAAAAATCAAGCACAAGGTGATGTGGGTCTGTGCAAGTTTCAAGCCCAAAGGGCTTTCACTTGAAGGGGTGTGTTAGAGAATAATATAAATCATATTATGGTGTCTCACTTACAAGCTTGAGCTTTTAGGTGAGATGGTTTCTTAACACTCTTTTAGATTTGTTTTATATCGTTAAAATCACTTCTTAAATTTATAGTTGAAATCTCGTAATATACTTTATATTATGTTTTAATATATTTTTTAAATAAAAAAAATTTATATTTAAAACTTGCATAGAGCCATATTATTTTATGCTCAATTTTTTTTATTAAATAGAATAAAAATAATAAAATTCAAACTAGTTATTGTTGGGTTAAAAATACTCTGATATCGTATGTATATAAAAATACTCTGATACATGACAAGGGATACTGCTGTTCGGCAGAGATAAAAACAAATTAGGAGATAACGTTATCGGCTAGAAATCTTGATGTGGATAAAGTTGTCGGCTTGAAATCTTGAAGTGAGCTAAAGTTGTCGGTGAGGTTTTCTGTGTGCTCGTGAAAATAATTTTTGCTATTACAATTATTCTTTTTATTATTATTATTATATTGAAAATCTTTCTAAAACTTGAGCGTTTAATTTTTGGTATTCATAACTTAAATTTTTATTGTTATATATATTTAGCATTTAATTTTATAAAATATTTAACACTCTCAAATTTTACATCCAAAGAAACTCAACGATTACTACCACTGGCTATTAAAAGATTTGCAATATGACTTTAAAAGAAAGAAGACAGGTTCGACGTAACTTCCTTTTCTTCAATCACTTTGCTGGAACTTGCCATGGCTATTAGTCAATACAATAATAACCCACCAACGTAAATATTAAGTTTTATTTTTATTTTTTCTATAAAAAAATATCAAATCGCATACTTTAACGTTGACTGGTTGAGAATTATTTTTTCCCTCAAGGTTGGAGATTTTTGATATCGATCCTTATGATTTTTTTAATTTGTTTTTAATTCATTTATCAAGTCTTATAATTTAATATGTTTGGTGTGATAGACTTGAGTTCGTTAGAATGATTTCTAAAGGTTTTAATATATTTTAATATATCTTATTTATTCAAGTCGCCGAGTGTGATTGAGGTTAGAGTCGTGGAGAGTGATCAATTATGTTTGTTTGTTCTTTTTCTTGTTTTTTTCCTTCTCCTCTTTATTCTCTGTATCACCTTTACTTTTTCCCCCTTCAGTTCTCTTTTTTCTCTGTATCACCTCTACTTTACTGTAGGTAATTATAGCAATGAAGGTGGAAAAGTCTCTTTTGGGTCAAATAATATATCCAAAAGAGCACCCGTAATGATCCACATCCAGACTTGAAAAGGGATAGCATTATTTAAATTAGACTTAATGATCCAGACTTGAGGAAGTCAATTATTGCCTCAAATGATCCTTGAATTGCAATTATGACCGTAAGATGTGAGAAGTTGGATTCGAACTTTCCAATTTCAAACATTCCCTCCACAAATTCTACGATTACTACCACGATTGTCAATGTCGTTTGATTTTGATTTGTGTTTTATTTTTTAATTGAAATGGAATATTTTGGTTTTGGAGGGTTTTGACATGTGATTTGAAATTCTATTGTTTTTATATATATAATTAAATATATTAATTAAAAGAAATTAGTACAAATCTAAAAATAAAATTATTTAGAATTGTACAGTTTAATCTAAGAAAAACACGATAAAATGATTTTTCTGAATAAAATTATGAGCATGTATAATATTATGAAAATGTTATTATCATGCTATTATTAATCTCACAAGGTCATTACATTCTCTAATTGCTCTAAAATTTTAACATACTATATAAAAATATATCAAGAGATTCATCGTAAAATTTTATCTTAATCTAATGTTTGGATTAAGAGATATGATTGATATTCTAAAATTATTCATTATTAAAAAAATACTATTCGGCTGAAACGGAACGGGCAGAACGAAACCAATACATTTCGCCTGATATTTGACCAAAATATTCGGAACAAACCGGAATTTAAATCGAGACCAAAACAATATCATTTTATCTTGTTTTTACATGGAGCTTCATAATTATTTTTTTAATTATTCATTCATTCATCGAGCTACTATTTATCATCACTTTCTTAGAAAATGCTATGGCTATTCGTCATTGCACGACGTAAGACAGGTTCAACGTAACTTCCTTTTCTTCAATGACTGTCTTGGGTTCAACGTAGCTCGTGATGTACGTTTATGTTTTTCCAATTTTATTCCAAAATATTTATTCAATTATATATTAAGATATATATATATATCACTCGAACATTGAAGTTGTTGCTACCTTTTCAATTCACAACCTCCGACCACCATCCCAATTTGCTATAGACAGTAGTGCCAATTTGCTATCGATTTGGGATTTAATTCATGTTGAATTAACCTCGATCAAAACTATATCATTTTAGCTTTATTTTTTATCAAACGTCACCAAGTAGCTGGAATCCGACCACCTCATAAACACCATACAGAGGTAACCTTTGACGTTGTTTCTACTGCTTGCATGCTTGCAGTCTTTTTTGGTTTCATCGTTTCAGCAATATTAATTGTTGCAGGACAGCAATATTAATTGTTGTAGGAAGATTGCCAAAGAAAATAATTTGATTGACCAGTTTATTGAGTTCCTTGTAGGTCTTCAAGTATCTATTTTAGAAATGCAGAAAGAAAAATGCAAGCAATTCAACGATGAAGAAGACGATTCATCCTCGCCAAAGAGAAGAAAAGCTGACCTCAGCAAGCCTGTCAGTTTTATCTCCACAGGTATTTAGGTAGAGATATCTCGTGCTGAGAGCATAATAATAATAATAATAAAAATTCCTTGGTAAATCAGTTTTGTTAAAATCGGACCGTGACATTCCATCCTAATCAGTTGCTATGAAGTTGAAGAAAAAGAGGGGGAAATAATGTTTTTTTATTAAGAGTTTTCTTTTTAAATATATATGTTTTAATTAACTCTTCTCTATATTTCTGTTTACAAGTCTATTTATAGAGTATTTAGAGTTTTATTATTTGCTCTTCCAATTGTTCTTTATTTCTCATTGCTAAATAATGGAAGTGTTCAACAATGACAAATATTATCAACCCCTTTGTTTATGAATTGACGAGAGTTTTTGCAGCTTCCATGACAGAGCCAGAGTCGTCTCGCTCTAGACCCAAGGGGGGCTACGATGTATTTCTGAGTTTTAGAGGAGAAGACACTCGCAAACAATTTACAGATCATCTCTATACTGCCTTAATCCAAGCCGGAATTCATACTTTTAGGGACGATAATGAACTCCCTAGAGGAGAAGAAATCTCCCCGCAACTTCTCAGGGCAATCGAAGGATCAAGGATTTCTGTAGTGGTCTTCTCCAGAAACTATGCTTCCTCTAGATGGTGTCTTGACGAACTGGTAAAGATTATTGAGTGCAGGCAAAAAATTCACCACGTTGTTCTTCCAATATTCTATGATACGGATCCTTCAGATATCCGCAAACAGACCGGTAGCTATGCAAAAGCTTTTAATGAACATGAAGAACACTTCAAGGGAGAAATGGAGAAGGTCAACAGGTGGAGAGAAGCTCTTACACAGGCTGCAAATCTATCTGGATGGGGTTTAAACAATGAGACAAATGGGTATGTCTTTATCTTCTCTATCAAAATCTAGTACTTGCACATATCAACCGTAACAGTTTTGCTATTATTATCAATTTGAACCTCATATTTCGACTTCGATTAAATATCACACACTAGACGCTCACACCACCCGCTGATCATCGCGCACACACAACTCTTTCTCTTCTCACATGCACACTGCACTAACTTTACCATGGTTGTTTCTTTTTCTCCTTTAAACGAAAGGATAACTTGATCTTGTTTTTTTAAGAGAATTCTAGAGATGAATGAGCTAGAGATAGTTCTAGAGAGGCATAGGCTGGAAAATTCTGGATTAATATCTAACAACTTATACGCCGTTGATGTCTTTGTTTCTCTATGAACAGATATGAAGCAGAACTCATTAAAAGGGTCGTCAATGATGTAGCTTGTAAATTGGGAAACAAAACCTTGCACGTAGCCCAGCACCCAGTAGGTATTTCTTCCAGAGTTCAGGATGTTATTTCTTTGCTAACAGGTGCAAGAAATAATGTTAGCATCGTGGGAATACATGGGATAGCTGGAATAGGGAAGACAACAATAGCAAAAGCTGTGTTTAACAACCTTTATTCTGAATTTGAGGGAACCAGTTTTCTTTCGGGTGTCAAGGAAGATAAGCCGACTGGTCTGGTTGAATTACAAGAGCACCTTCTTCATGATATTCTGAAACCAAACGTTTGGAAGATCAGTAATGTTTGGGAAGGAATGAATTTGATCAAAGAACAACTTCGTCGTAAAAAAGTTCTTGTTGTTTTTGACGATGTGGACAATAGAGAACAACTGGAGGCATTGATGGGAGAGAGATGTTGGTTTGGTGATGGAAGTAAAATAATCGTTGTAACTAAGAACGAGCATCTGCTAAGAGAAGTAAAGGTTGATGGGATGTATCATGCTGAGGAATTGGATCAAGATCAGTCTCTTCAGCTTTTCAGTTTGCATGCCTTTAGAGAAACCCATCCACCAAAGGATTATGAGGAGCTTTCAGAAAAGGTAGTGGACTACTGCGAAGGGCTTCCTTTGGCTCTTAAAATTCTGGGTTCTCATTTGTTCGGACAAGACAAAAATGTATGGGAAATTTATATTGCCCATTGGCAAAATATTCCGCATGATGATATTCAAGGAAAGCTTAGAGTAAGTTTTGATGCACTTGATGTGGATTCAAGCGAGATATTCCTTGATATTGCGTGTTTTTTTGTTGGTCAAGACAAGGACTATGTAGCAGATATAGTAGGTGCTCGTTACGATTGCCATCCAGAGGTAGCTTTCAGATCTCTCATTGGAAGGTCTCTCATAACAATTGACACCGAGAATCAGAATAGGTTATGGATGCATGATATAGTACGAAAGATGGCAAGGGTGATTATTCGTCAAAGGTCGTGTAACCATCCTGAAAAATGCAGCAGAATTGTGCTTCCAAAAGATGCATACACTGTTCTCTCCAAGGAAACGGTAAGAACTCATTACGTTCTATATTGATTGTTGTACTTTACACTCCAATAAAATTGTCTTAATTTCGTGTCAGATCTTTGAGCAATTTTAAGGAACTAGTTGCGTTGGAAAGTGCATTTTTGCTCTTTATGGAATTTTTTTCATTTTACATAAATAAGTTAATAGTTTGCCAATACTATATCACTAAATCATTTTTTACGCACTAATTCATAATTATCTTACAGCAATATATAATTCATCAACTTGGGATATCACATGAATATTCAATATTTCACAGCAAACAGATAAAAATCTAATAGCAATTTTTTTATGAGATTTCTTTATATCTCTTTGTAGGATAAATTGTCATTATAATAAGAATACTAGAAGTTTAAAAAAACAAGAATATGCAACAGAAATGTTAGGTGGTCTTGGGTTGTTACCTTAAGTTTAAAAAAACAAGAATATCAACATTCTCATGATTATTGTCATGATATTTTAATGTTTCTTGGCTCTTTTCAGGGAACAGAGGCTGTGGAAGGTTTGGCGCTAGATGTACAGGGACCATTCAGCACAAAATCTTTTACAAAAATGAGACATTTAAAATTACTCCAAATAACAGGAGCACATCTTACGGGGAGCTACAGTCTTCTCCCCAGAGAGTTGATATGGCTTTGTTGGCTTGAATGCCCTTTGAAATCTGTGCCTTCTGATTTTCACCTAAGCGACCTTGTTATACTTGACATGCAAAAAAGTAAAGTCCAAAAACTTTGGAAGGGGACTAAGGTAAAATATATGCAATAAGCCCTCAATAATTTCCCGAATTAGATTTAATGTAGAGTTACATTTTTTTACTTAATTATTTTTATTTTATTTTCTAATTGCTTTGACAGATTCTTAACAAGCTGAAAATCCTCAATCTCAGCTATTCCAAGTGCCTTTTTGAAACTCCAAACTGCCTAGGACTCTCTAGTTTGGAGAGACTGATACTTGTAGACTGCACGGGTTTGGTTAAGGTACATCAATCTATTGGAAATTTGAAGAGCCTTGTTTTGTTGAATTTGGAGGGCTGCAACAGCTTAAAGAGTCTTCCAGAAAGCATGGGCAGCTTAAAATCTCTTCAAACTCTCAACGTTACTAGGTGCTGGCAACTTGAGAAATTGCCAGACAGTTTGGGTGGCCTAGAATCCTTAACAGAGTTGTTCGCAAAGGGTACTGGGATGAAGCAACTTCCTACATCAGCTAGATATTTGAAGAAGCTAACAAAGTTATCATTTGGTGGATACAAAAATGTTTTCTACTCACCTGATCCACCATCTAAATCTTGGTTTTCAAGATTTTCATCGTGGTTTTCACCGAAAAGCTGTTCTAGCTCTATAGCTATGCCAGTAGCTTCTTTCACTGGTTTAAGCTCATTGAAAAAACTAGATCTAAGTGATGCTGGTTTGTCTGACGCTATAAGCTCCGTTGATTTTGGGAGTTTGTCCTTTCTTGAAGATTTGGATTTGTCTGGAAACGGATTCTTCCATCTGCCTTCTGGCATTAGCCGCCTTTCTAAGCTTTGGCGTTTTAATGTTGAGAGATGCGAGAATCTTCTATCAATCTCAGAGCTTCCACCAGGTGGACTAAATTTTTTTATCGATGGCTGCACATCTATTGAAAGAGTAAGTGCACCTACTGAACTTGAACTATCAGTACTGAGTGCAAAAGGGTGCCGAAATTTAATAGAGATTCAGGGCATGGATTTTGCGGGCAATAACTGGTACATTGTGAACTTAGATGACTGCAACAATTTATTTGAAAACTCTAAGATGAGTCTTATTCAGGTTGTCTCTCTTTCTCTGTCTCTTAACTTGAACAAATACATTTAGCATGTACATATGGTAGTTTTTCGAACTCAAATTTTAATTATTTTCCTTGAAACCAATAGGGACTATGCAAAGGTGAAGTGTATGACATTAGCCTTGCTGGTGGTGAGATACCAGAATGGTTCAGCCATCGTGGAGAAGGATCTGCATTATCATTTCATTTGCCCTCTGTTTCAGTCCCGGACGGTAATAAACTCCAAGCGCTTCTTTTTTGGGTGGTCTTTGCCTCCACCAGTGAAGCCACTCCGTTTAAGGATTACGGTTCCGCTATTTTCAAAAATAAGAGCAATGGTATTGAATTGTTTGACAAGTGCCAGATAGTTGCTTTTGACAGAAATTCCACCAAGCATTCTTGGATACAGCGTGTACCGTTGATCGGGTTAGAGGAATCGCTGCAAGGTGTAGAGGAATTGGAAGTGGATGTCAAAGCAATCTTAGACGATGATCGAAAATGTTGGGTAGAAAAATGCGGGGTGCATTTGATAATGGAAAAAAGTAAAGCAGATTCAGATATTGATGGTGAGAAGTGGGATCATGAGATTGATATTCCTGCTCTAGGCTCTTCAACTACTGATGATCAGCGGTTGGAAAGTACTTTGATAAGAGAGTTGCAAAAGTGGAAAATCACCAAGTTAAGTAACCAACACACCTACGTTTATCTAGTTTGAATAAGTTTTTTTTATTTTTTTACCTTCTGCGTTGAGACCAAATTTTTTATCAAATTGTGTTAGAATAGCTAAAGACTCTCATCTTTGTTTTATTTCAAATTTATTCTTTTTTTTTAAATACCAAAATATCCTTAGATTTATTTTTCTTTCTCCCCCCTCTTCTCCTTCATATTCACAGTTATTTTTTGTTGGACGCGCTATTAATTATTTTATCTTACAATTAAAATTGTGTTATTGATGGCAGAAAGATTACATTTTAATTAATTGTCATTCCCTTACTAGATGTTTAGTACATATTTGGAAGTGTAGTTGTGATTTTTTTTAAAGTAATTTTTATTTAAAAATACATTAAAATGATATATTTTTTATTTTTTAAAACTTATTTGTAATATCAATATATAAAAAAAATTTAAAAATACTAAAAAAAATTAATTTTAAATAAAAAATAAAAATAATTTTTTTTATTATGTTTTAATTAATTGTCATTCCCTAACTAGATGTTTAGTATATATTTGAAAGTGTAGATGATATTACTTTTGAAAGTGATTTTCATTTAAAAATGTATTAAAATGATATTTTTTTTTTTATTTCATAAAGATTATTTTTAATATTATCTCATTAAAATTATTTTCGGTTCAAAGAATACAGCCTTGTACATTAAGAATACAGTTTACTCTTTTTTGCCGCAAAACATTCAGTAAATTTCAACACTTCAAATTCCTCAAAATATTATGGTACCCCTCGGACTCACTTCAAAAGAGAGAATTAAAGAACTATGATTTATTATGCTGCACAGAATTAAAGAATCACAGTTTCTGCTAGCCATGATGAAAGTCTACTAAAAAATGAACAGAACATGGATTTTAAAGAACTATGATTTATTATGCTGCACAGATTATTCTCAATATAGAGAAGCCTCTATTCTGGGTGTGCAGCTGGCGCACTAGTGAAAGAAAACAATTACATTATCTCAACAACAGCTCTGCTGACAATTTTTCCCTCGTTGAGATCCTGGAATGCTTTGCCGGCCTCCTCAAAACCATATTTTCTCGTAACAGCATCGGCAAGATTGAATATACCTGATTCTGCAAGTTTGACCAACTTCGGAAGATCCTGCCTTGCCCTTCCTCCATAGGAGCCAATTACTTGAACCTGTTCCAGGAGTTAAAAAGGAGTCAAAAGATTTTCAAATATTCCAGAAAATAGTACGAATGTGTGAAGGATGTCATTTACTCAAGGGATCAACTAGATACGTTATATTTTACTTGTGAAATTCGGCCGTCTTGAAAGGGCATTCCAAAATAAAAACATAGATACATGGACAAGATCGGTTGATGTTATAGCATAGATACATTGACAGAGATGAGCTGGTTTTAGTGAAAAAGTTCTCCAAGACATTGACCAAAAATGCACAAGTAGACTTATGACACCCATTGATAAATACCCACCTTTCGACGGACCAGACGATTGATATCGATCTCCCCTATAGCACCAGCCTGTGCAAGTCCAATCATCACAGCTTTTCCTCCATCTCTTACACTCTGTGTGCACTGTGAAAATGTCAGTGGTTTGCCCAAGGCTTCCACAGCAATGTCCACACCTCTTCCTCCAGTTATTTCCTGGCAAACATCCACACAACATAATTTAACTTCAAAATATAGAAGAAAAGCATAAGAATGTTTCTTAATCTATTTACAACCGTGTAACCAGTGACAACATGCTATCAGAAGACAGAGTTCTCCATAAATACTTGAATGCCACAATTTGGTATGACAAAAAAAGCAAACCAAAACTGAGAACTGAGATTATGGCCGACCCTCAATATCATAAGCAAATCGAAGAACTAAACAGTCCATTGGGGTTATGAAGAAAGCATGAAATGCTAAACTTTCATATCTTTTACTTACCAGACACAGCCAAAAAGCTTTGGTAGTGGCACTTTCATCATGAGTAGGGAACTTCTGCATCTCATTTAACTAAAAACTAAAGGACAATGAACGCACCTTTATCCTTTCAATAGGATCTTCTATCTTTGAATTTATAGTGGCAGTGGCACCAAATGTTTTAGCTTTCTCAAGTTTTTCATCCTGAACATCCACAGCAATAATATCAGAGGCACCAAATGCCCTTGCTATCTGCAAACAACCGGAGCATTTTGTCTTAGTCATGGTTATGCAAGCGTTCATTGAAATAGAGTAACAAACACCATGAATGACTATGACTTTAATTTTTATAAAATAAATAATTCAGAAAAAAAACATCAACAACCTGAATTTCTGCTAATGTTTTATTCTTATGATTATTGTCATGGTGTTGTAATGTTTCTCATTTTCATGGGTTCGCTAGTTAGATAAGCAAAGTCACATCAAACCCCCATACAACTATTTTTGTCATTAAATTGGGGACCTTCCACTGTTTACATATTCATGAAGGTTAACACCTAGAAGTCTAGAATTATGTGTGTGGCTATAAGGACTGTTCAGGAAAGGCCAACGCAACCCTTCTCTGGACTCAAAAATACAAAACAAATAAGAAAAGGAAAGGAAATAGAAACTTTATGATGCATGAGAACTCAAAAATACACTTTACGGTGTAGTAAATGTATGTCTTCTTATGTAATGTATGTGCACATACAAGCACATGTATGTTATGGATGCAATGTCTGTGGTACTGACAGCTATCTAATCAATGTAAAATATTTCTGTCACCTTGACCCGACACCACCAACACCAATCACAGCAACAGAATCCCCAGGACGCACTTGTGCAGCATGAGCCATAGCACCATAAGCAGTAAACACTGCACAGCCTAAAATTGCAGACTCGGAGTATGGCAATGAGTTCGGTAATATAGTCAATCCATGTGCTGGAACAACACAGTATTCAGCAAGGCCTCCCATGCTGTACATGGAAATCGGCTTTCCTAGAATATATAACATTTCTTTAGTAATCCAATAGTAATGTCTATATTCCAAAAGTAATCTAGAAAACTCTTCCCCAAAGGCCATAAAAGAGAATTTTAGCAAGACAAGTTTACAAAGCAACAGAGAAAAGACGGAGTAATTATTAGCACCAGAAATGAATGGTTTTTCGAGTGTGCATAAGTGTAAATCCAGTTAATCAAAACTCACACAAACACAGAAATATGTGTCTGTCTGTTTTTGCAGAGAGAGAGAGGGGGCATTGCGTCAATCAGTTAATTTCATGCCAACATATAGTCATCCTGGAAAGAAATTATGTCCATTCATATAAGAACAGAGGACATACCAGCAATGCGCCAAATGCAAGTGAAGCATGAAATCCAAATGAAACCAGAATCGAAATTAAAAATACCAAAATTTATTTAGACTGGAAATGAATAAGCGCTGCTTGGTATGGAGATATAAGAAAACATATCAAACAATTGAACACTAGAATTACACTGTCTACCACTTCATTGCAGACAAATACACAGCAATAAGAAATGGGGTGCCCATCACCGCGTCCAGGCTCATTGATCTGGCAGTATAGTAGAATAGTACAAGTGGGTGTGCTCAAACTAACATGATGTTGCATCTTCTTTTATGTTTACAGGGAATAAAGTAAAGAGACTTGATTGTCGAGTTCGCATATTGTAGGGATATGAGAGTTGTGTTTGGAGCATTATAACAAGCTGCAAGCTTTTTTAATCGAAACAAAAACACGGACAGTTTGTGAGCATTAACTGAAGAAAGTAAAATTAAAAAAAAGAGTTCATTACCACTATTACGGAGGAATAGTCGGGTTTCACCATCATAAAGAGTTCCTTTTGATCGATTATAAGCAAAAAAATCCTCACATAAATCATCATGGCCCTGTTTCCCAAATCAGAAATTTATCATTTCAGTATCTTCTTACCACATTTTATACTCTTTGCTGCATTTCCAAAATACCTAGTGATGACATAGTAACAAGAACAATATGAAGCTACACGCACAGCAATAACATTATATCTCAAAGAAATGTCACCTTAGAACAGTAGAAACAGTTACCACAAGGCATGATAAAAGCTCCAACAACGCGAGAGCCAACTGGAAATCTGAAAATCAAGAACAAAAAAATCATAACTCACATTACTACCATCTCCCTGCATGATAAAGAACCCATTTTCCACTCAAAGTATACAATATTTTTCAAAAAAATTCAAAAGAATGACACAAAATCATCAAGAAAGAAGACTAATCCATGTACCTTTCAATAGTTTTTCTATCTGACAGCTCCCCGTGTTCCACAACTTCTCCAGTGATCTCGTGACCAATAGCACAAGGACTAGGAAATGGAATCTCGCCCTTTATAACATGAAGATCAGAGTGACAAACCCCACACGCTACAGCCAAAAAAGACATATAATGACCCTAAAAACTAAAAAAAAATGATCCACAAAAATCACCATAAGCAAGAAATCAAAGGGGTGTTTGACAGTTGATCAAAGATTTCACCTTTAGTCTTAATAAGTACTTCTCCAGCTTTAGGACGAGGCATTTGAAACTCTTCAATGGTAACAGGCTTATTGGGCTCCCAGAAAACAACTCCACGCATAAAGCCACCAGAGCTAACATGGTATGAGCTCTTTGAAATCTTCAAGCTGTCATTATCATCAAAAGAATTGATCTTGGCGCCATTAGAACCACCACTAAAAAGAATGGTAACAGGCTTAATGATTTTCATGTTTATCTTAATCAAGTTTTAAGTTGAATAAAATAATAAAAAGTAAAATTTAAGTTTATCTATGTAGACTTTTAGTGATTCAGTTTTCTATAAAAATGTTGTGCTCAACCTAGATTTGTTTTTTTTTTATTTTTGGTCGGGATTTATCTGTAAACAACTTCTTATTAAAATCAAATTGAAATGCACCTTGTGAGTGAAACTATGTAGAATGTGACATAAGAGCAAGGGTGCAATTTTTAATGAATAATAAAAAGGAGGGTCCATATTCTAAGTGTGGGGTTTTGATTCATTGTATTTTGATACAAAGTAATGATCGTTGGGTCTTGATATTCAACAATTTATTAAATAATATTTATCTCATGTTTAATTAATTAAAAATTTGCTGATATTGTTTATTGTGCAGATTGAAAAAATATTCAATTCAACTTGGTTTTTTGATATTCATGAATCTTTTTATATTTACCTATTGATTCTTGAAAAAAAAAATGAATTATTAATCAATTTAGATATAGATTTTTTATAGATTTTTAAAGAAAAAGTGATTTAAGGAATTATTTGAAATTCCAGTAGTATTAAAAAAATCTGATTATGAACTTTCATTGATCTTGATTTTAATTATTGTTGTTAAAATAATGAGATTATTTTGTTTTATTATTTATTAAATATTTAAAAAAATAATATATATATATATATATATATTAAAGTAATTTCACAAGTTGAAAATAATATGAAAAGCTTGATAACCAAATACTTGAAACTGTTTTTCATTAACCTCAAACTCAATCACAGTTTTAACCAAACAGTTTAAAAATTATTTTAAATCACGGCTAAAGTGTTTTTCATAAAACTATTTTTTTAAAATCTCAACCAAAAAAGCAAAAACAATACCAAACACACCTTAAATATGCTCAATTTGTTTGTTGGTGGTAATTTGTTTTTCACCTTCATTTTTCTTTCCTACCTTAGAAAATCAACATTGTTGTTTTATTGTTATTTATGTTTCAAATTTAGCCCTTTTAGCCTTGATATTTGATTTTTTTTTTTTTTGTTAATGTTTTATTTGTTTTCAACTTATTTCTTCAATCTCAATTTGTAAATATATGTTTTTCAATTTAGGCTTTCTACTTTTGATTATGTATTTTTTTCTTCACTCCTTTATCAAAAAATTTATGGTTTTTAATTTTATTTCTCATAATAAGTTTTTTTTTATCTTTTTTATCAATGAGAATAATATTAGTTTTAATATGGTCATTTTTAGTTTAATTTATTACTTTTTTTTCTTTTCTCAAACTTTTCATGATTTTTAATTTTATCCTTTAAATTAAGTTTATGCTTTCTTTGTTATTTCAATGATAACAATAATAATAGCAAATCATTATAAACTCTAATTTAGAATAAGAAATTCTAAATTACATTTTAAAATATAGCGTTGTATTTAATAATATAGTTGTGATCAAACTAGGCTAGTTTTTTACTTTTAGTATTATGTTATTTTTTCAAAAAAATAATCTTGTTTTCTGACAACTCTTAAATATCAACGGTCCAGATCTTATAAAACCTTAAAAACATTATCTCCCCTTTTACTTTAAGCTTTCGTTTGGCTCTCTCTCTCCCCCTCCCCTTTCTCTCCCTATTGTAACGTTTGTTTTTTCTTAGTGCAGAGAAATTTATTGATTAAAGTTGTATGGTTTTTGGTTTTCGAGGTGGGTTTGAGCTGAATTCTATTTGTAATAGCTTGCTCTTTTGAAAATGGAAAGAGATTTTTTGGGTTTGAGCTCAAAAAATCCATCGGCCGTGGTGAAGGAGATTAACACTGATGGGCGTAGAGATACTGGTATCCTCTTCTTCTCATAAAAAAGTTTTTATTCTTGTTTCTTTTGCTTAGTTTTTCTTAGTTTCTAACATTAATATTAACTTGTGATGACTGTAAGATGTGTGAAGCTGGATTCGAACTTTCCAATTTCACAATCTCCGACCACCATTCCAATTTGCTATAGACAGTGGTGCCTTTGTATGGCTTCCTCTGAGTCTCCGTTCTCTTCCACGTCTTCGTCCTATAGACATAGATGGAACTATGATGTTTTTCTAAGTTTTAGAGGAGAAGACACTCGCAAACAATTTACAGATCATCTCTATTCTGCCTTAATCCAAGCCGGAATTCATACTTTTAGGGACGATAATGAACTCCCTAGAGGAGAAGAAATCTCCCCGCAACTTCTCAGGGCAATCGAAGGATCAAGGATTTCTGTAGTGGTCTTCTCCAGAAACTATGCTTCCTCTAGATGGTGTCTTGACGAACTGGTAAAGATTATTGAGTGCAGGCAAAAAATTCACCAGGTTGTTCTTCCAATATTCTATGATACGGATCCTTCAGATATCCGCAAACAGACCGGTAGCTATGCAAAAGCTTTTGATGAACATGAAGAACACTTCAAGGAAGAAATGGAGAAGGTCAACAGGTGGAGAGAAGCTCTTACACAGGCTGCAAATCTATCTGGATGGGGTTTAAACAATGAGGCAAATGGGTATATCTTTATCTTCTCTGTCAAAATCTACTTGCACATATCAACAGAAACAATCTTTTTATTATTATCATTTTGATCTTGATATTTCTACTTCGATTAAATATTAGTTTTTAATTGCAATATATATAGATGTAGCAAATATCTATGTTTTTTCAAAATAATTCTCCAACTAGTAGGGTTATAAAATTCAATAAGTTCTTTTTGAATAATCATTTTCTTTTTAACTAATGATCTTGTATTTAACTAATGTTGGATATAAAACTTTGGACAAAGGCTCGGATAAATAGTGATTATAAACTGAATAGCTTAATTATATTTAATAAAAGAATTTTGTACAAATTAAATATTGATAAATGTGTATACACTGATCACACACTAGACACTATTGATAAAGCTCACACCACCCGCTGATCACCGCACACACTTGGACACACTTGGACAGCATGCTTATTTTTCACTGAATCTCACTTGCACACACAACTCTTTCTCTTCTCACATGCACCCCGCACTAACTTTTTCATGTAAAATTGCTTGGTTGTTTCTTTTTCTTCTTTACACTCACACTACCAAGAAGGGTTGTTAGGTCTGTTTGACAGCCGGCCTAGAGACGTCTGATAGAATATCATTTACAAAAAACGATGACTTGATCTTTTTTTTGGAAGAGAATATGTAGAGATGGATGAGCTAGCTTTTCAACATGCACTTCCTTGATAGTTCTAGAGAGGCATAGGCTGGAAAATTCTGGATTAATATCTAATAACTTATACGCCAATAATGTATTTCTTTCTCTATGAACAGATATGAAGCGGAACTCATTAAAAGGGTTGTCAATGATGTAGCTTGTAAATTGGGAAACAAAACCTTGCACGTAGCCAAGCACCCAGTAGGTATTTATTCCAAAGTTCAAGGTATTATTTCTTTGCTAGAAGGTGCAGAAAATAATGTTGGCATCGTGGGAATACATGGGATAGCTGGAATAGGGAAGACAACATTAGCAAAAGCCGTGTTTAACAAACTTTATTTTGGATTTGAGGGAAGCAGTTTTCTTTCAGGTGTCAAGGAAATATCAGATAAGCCGAATGGTCTGGTTGAATTGCAACAGCGCCTTGTTAATGATATTCTGAAACCAAACATTTGGAAGATCAACAATGTTTATGAAGGAATGAATTTGATCAAAGAACGACTTCATCGTAAAAATGTTCTTGTTGTTCTTGATGATGTGGACAAAAGAGAACAACTGGAGGCATTGATGGGAGAGAGATGTTGGTTTGGTGATGGAAGTAAAATAATCGTTGTAACTAAGAACAAGCATCTGCTAATAGAAGTAGAGGTTGATGGGATGTATCATGCTAAGGAATTGGATCGAGATCAGTCTCTTCAGCTTTTTAGTTTGCATGCTTTCAGAGAAACCCGTCCAGCAAAGGATTATGAAGTGCTTTCAAGAATGGTAGTGGACTACTGCAAAGGACTTCCTTTGGCTCTTAAAATTCTGGGTTCTCATTTGTCCATAAGAGACAAAGCTGGATGGGAAATTGATATTGTCCATTGGCGAAATATTCCACATGATGATATTCAAGGAAAGCTTAGAGTGAGTTTTGATTCACTTGATGTGGATTCAAGCGAGATATTCCTTGATATTGCGTGTTTTTTGGTTGGTAAAGACAAGGACTATGTAGCAGATATAGTAGGTGCTCGTTACGGTTGCCATCCAGAGGTAGCTTTCAGAGCTCTCATTGGAAGGTCTCTCATAACAATTAACAATAGTTTATGGATGCATGATATAGTACGAAACATGGGAAGGGAGATTATTCGTCAAAGGTCACGTAACCATCCTGGAAATTGCAGCAGAATTGTGCTTCCAAAAGATGCATACACTGTTCTCTCCAAGGAAATGGTAAGAACTCATTACGTTGTATATTGATTGTTGTACTTTACACTCCAATATATTTGTCTTAATTTCGTGTCAGATCTTTGAGCAATTTTAAAGAACTAGTAGCGTTGGAAAGTGCATTTTTGCTCTTTATGGTAGTTTTTTTCATTTTACATAAATAAGTTAATAGTTTGCCAATACTATATCACTAAATCAGTTTTTATACAATATATAATTCATCAATTCTTGATATCACATGAATATTCAATATTTCACAGCAAACAGATAAAAATCTACCAACATTTTTTTATGAGATAAATTGTCATTCTAATAAGAATAATAGAAGTTTAAAAAAAACAAGAATATGCAACAGAAATGTTAGGTGGTCGTGGGTTTTTACCTTAAAATGGTATCAACATTCTCATGCTTACTGTCATGATATTTTAATGTTTCTTGGCTCTTTTCAGGGAACAGAGGCTGTGGAAGGTCTGGCATTAGATGTACAGGGATCGTTCAGCACAAAATCATTTACAAAAATGAGACGTTTACAATTACTCCAAATCACAGGAGCACATCTTGCGGGGAGCTACAGTCTTCTCCCCAGAGAGTTGATATGGCTTTGTTGGCTTGAATGCCCTTTGAAATCTTTGCCATCTGATTTTCACCTAAGCGAGCTTGTTATACTTGACATGCAAAAAAGTAAGGTGCGAAAACTTTGGAAGGGGACTAAGGTAAAATATAGGCAATAAGCACTCAAGATTTTCCCAAATTAGATTTAATGTAGAGTTACATTTTTTCACTTAATTATTTTTCTTTTATTTTCTATTTTCTCTGACAGATTCTTAATAAGCTGAAAATTCTCAATCTCAGCTATTCCAAGTGCCTTGTTAAAACTCCAAACTGCATAGGACTCTCTAGTTTGGAGAGACTGATACTTGTAGACTGCACGAGTTTGGTTGAGGTACATCAATCTATTGGAAATTTGAAGAGCCTTGTTTTGTTGAATTTGGAGGGCTGCAACAGCTTAAAGACTCTTCCAGAAAGCATGGGCAGCTTAAAATCTCTTCAAACTCTCAACGTTACTAGGTGCTCGCAACTTGAGAAATTGCCAGAGTATTTGGGTGACCTAGAATCCTTAATTGAGTTGTTCGCAAACGGAAGTGCAATTAAGCAACTTCCTACATCAGCAAGATATTTGAAAAAGCTAACAAAGTTATCATTTGGTGGAAACAACTACTCACCTGATCCACCATCTAAATCTTGGTTTTCAAGATTTTCATCGTGGGTTTCACCGAAAAGCTATTCTAGCTCTATAGCTATGCTACCGGCTTCTTTCAATAGTTTCAGCTCATTGAAAAAATTAGATCTAAGTTATGCTGGTTTGTCTGACGCTATAAGCTCCATTGATCTTGGGAGTTTGTCCTTTCTTGAAGATTTGAATTTGTCTGGAAATGGATTCTTCAATCTGCCTTCTGGCATTAGCCGCCTTCCTAAGCTTCAGATTTTTAAGGTTGAGAGATGCAAGAATCTTCTATCAATCCCAGAGCTTCCATCAAGTGTAGCATACTTGTCTATCAATGACTGCACATCCATTGAAAGAGTAAGTGCACCACTTCAGCATGAAAGAATACCATATCTGAGTGTAAAAGGGTGCCGAAATTTAATAGAGATTCAGGGCATGGAGTTTGCGGGCAATATCTGGTCCATTTTTAACTTGCATGACTGCAACAATTTATCTGAAAACTCTAAGATGAGTCTTATTCAGGTTGTCTCTCTTTCTCTGTCTCTTAAATTGAACAAAAACATTTAGCATGTACATATGGTAATTTTTCGAACTCAAATTTTAATTACTTTCCTTGAAACCAATAGGGATTTTGCAAAGGTAAACGTTATGACATTTGCCTTGCTGGTGGTGAGATACCAGAATGGTTCAGCCATCGTGGAGAAGGATCTGCATTATCATTTCATTTGCCCTCAGTTTCAGTCCTGGACGGTAATAAACTCCAAGCGCTTCTTTTTTGGGTGGTCTCGGCCTCCAACAATGAAGCCACTCCAGAAACATCATTTCTTCAGTTTGATATGTGTTTTGCTACTTTCAAAAATAAGAGCAATGGTATTGAATTGTTTGACACGACGACGGTAGTTACTTTTGGCAGAAATTCCACCAAGCATTCTTGGATACAGCGTGTACCATTGACCGAGTTAGAGGAATCGCTGCAAGGTGTAGAGGAATTGGAATTGAATGTCAAAGTAAGCTTATACGATGTTCGAAAATGTTGGGTTGAAAAATGTGGGGTGCATTTGATAATGGATTCAGATATTCATTGTGAGAAGTGGGATCATGAGATTGATCTTCATGCTCTAGGCTCTTCAACTAATGATGAACAGCGGTTGGAAAGTAGTTTGATAAGAGAGTTGCAAAAGTGGAAAATCACCAGTTGCATTAAATTTGGATAGCATAAAACAGAGAATATGTTTTTGGATCACAGAGTGCTGGATCTGTGGTGTTTTTTTCTTTTTTTTGTGGCATCTTGGACTGATAAATGAGCGACAAATATTTGCAAAAACTACTTCAGAGAGCACAAAGGAACTGTCTATTTATTCACCATTAATTTATTACTAGTTTTCGTAACCAAAGTGCTTGCTTCGAATCGTAATTCAAACCGTTCTCTTCCATGTATCCGAATGAATGCATAGGTAAACCTAGTCCACCATCATTATGAACCGAGTTAATAAAAACTTTATGCAATTATTTTTTAATGGACGCCCTATTAATTATTTTATCTTACAATTAAAATTGTGCTATTGATGGTCGTAAGATTACATTTTAATTAAGTGGCATTCCCTAACTAGATGTTTAGTACATATATTTGGAAGTATAGTTGTGATTTCTTTTGAAAATGATTTTTGTTTAAAAATGAATTAAAATAATATTTTTTTTATTTTTTAAAAAATATTTTTAATATCAGTATATAAAAATAATCTAAAAATACTAAAAAAATTTAATTTAAAATAAAATAAAAAATAAAAAAATATTACATTTTAATTAATTGTCATTCCCTAACTAGATGTTTAATACATATTTGAAAGAAAGTGTAGTTGCTATTGTTTTTTAAAGTGATTTTAATTAAAAAATGTATTAAAATGATTTTTATTTTATTTTTAAAAAAATTATTTTTAATATCAGCTTATAAAAATTATCTAAAAATATTTAAAAAAAAATTAATTTAAAATAAATAAAAAATTTAAAAAACACTTTTGAAACATAGTATCAAACATCCACAGACAATTTATCCCTGAAGTTATCAAAGAAAATCTATTATGTACAAGCCACTATTTCAAAGAATACAGCCTTGTACGTTAAGAATACAGTCTACTCTTTTTTGTCGCCAAACATTCAGTAAATTTCAACACTTCCAATTCCTCAAAATATTAAGAGAGAATCACAGTTTCTGCTAGCCATGATGAAAGCCTACTAAAAATGAACAGAACATGGATTTTAAAGAACTATGATTTATTATGCTGCACAGATTATTCTCAATATGGAGAAGCCTCTATTCTCGGTGTGCAGCTGGCGCACTCGTGAAATAAAGCAATTACATTATCTCAACAACAGCTCTACTGACAATTTTTCCCTGGTTGAGATCCTGGAATGCTTTGCCAGCCTCCTCAAAACCATATTTTCTCGTAACAGCATCAGCAAGATTGAATATACCTGATTCTGCAAGTTTCACCAACTTCGGAAGATCCTGCCTTGCCCTTCCTCCATAGGAGCCAATTACTTGAACCTGTTCCAGGAGTTAAATTGGAGTCAAAAGATTTTCAAATATTCCAGAAAATAGTACGAATGTGTGAAGGATGCCATTTACTCAAGGGATCAACTAGATACGTTATATTTTACTTGTGAAATTCGGCCGTCTTGAAAGGGCATTCCAAAATAAAAACATAGATACATGGACAAGATAAGTTGATGTTGTAGCATAGATACATTGACAGAGATGAGCTGGTTTTAGTGAAAAAGTTCTCCAAGACATTGACCAAAAATGCACAAGTAGACGTATGACACCCATTGATAAATACCCACCTTTCGACGGACCAGACGATTGATATCGATCTCCCCTATAGCACCAGCCTGTGCAAGTCCAATCATCACAGCTTTTCCTCCATCTCTTACACTCTGTGTGCACTGTGAAAATGTCAGTGGTTTGCCCAAGGCTTCCACAGCAATGTCCACACCTCTTCCTCCAGTTATTTCCTGGCAAACATCCACACAACATAATTTAACTTCAAAATATAGAAGAAAAGCATAAGAATGTTTCTTAATCTATTTACAAACGTGTGACCAGTGGCAACATGCTATCAGAAGACAGAGTTCTCCATAAATACTTGAATGCCACAATTTGGTATGACAAAAAAAGCAAACCAAAACTGAGAACTGAGATTATGGCCGACCCTCAATATCATAAGCAAATCAAAGAACTAAACAGTCCATTGGGGTTATGAAGAAAGCATGAAATGCTAAACTTTCATATCTTTTACTAACCAGATACAGCCAAAAAGCTTTGGTAGTGGCACTTTCATCATGAGTAGGGAACTTCTGCATCTCATTTAACTAAAAACTAAAGGACAAAGAACGCACCTTTATCCTTTCAATAGGATCTTCTATCTTTGAGTTTATAGTGGCAGTGGCACCAAATGTTTTAGCTTTCTTAAGTTTTTCATCCTGAACATCCACAGCAATAATATCAGAGGCACCAAATGCCCTTGCTATCTGCAAACAACTGGAGCATTTTGTATTAGTCATGGTTATGCAAGAGTTCATTGAAATAGAGTAGCAAACACCACGACTGACTATGACTTTAATTTTGATAAAATAAATAATTCAGAAAAAACATCAACAACCTGAATTTCTACTGATGTTTTATTCTTATGATTATTGTCAGTGGCTACAAGCACTGTTCGGAAAGTCCAGCGCAACCCTTCTCTGGACTAAAAAATACAAAACAAATAAGGAAAGAAACTTTATGATGCATGAGAAGTCTAGAATTAGTGTTTTGCTTGACGATCAAATAATTTCCCGTGTAGTAATGTATGTCTTCTTATGTAATGTATGTGCACATACAAGCACATGTATATTATGGATGCAATGTCTGTGGTACTGACAGCTATATAATCAATGTAAAATATTTCTGTCACCTTGACCCGACACCACCAACTCCAATCACAGCAACAGAATCCCCAGGACGCACTTGAGCTGCATGAGCCATAGCACCATAAGCAGTAAACACTGCACATCCTAAAATTGCAGACTCGGAGTATGGCAATGAGTTCGGTAATATCGTCAATCCATGTGCTGGAACAACACAGTATTCAGCAAGGCCTCCCATGCTGTACATGGAAATCGGCTTTCCTAGAATTATATAACTTTTTCTTTAGTAATCCAATAATAATGTCTATATTCCAAAAGTAATCAAGAAAACTCTTCCCCAAAAGCCATAAAAGAGAATTTTAGCAAGACAAGTTTATAAAGCAACAGAGAAAAGAAGGGGTAATTATTACCACCAGAAATGCATGGTTTTTCTAGAGTGCATAAGTGTACATCCAGTTAATCAAAACTCACAGAAACACAGAAATAAGTGTGTGGCTGTATGTTTTTGCAGAGAGAGAGAGAGTGCATTGTGTCAATTAGTTAATTTCATGCCAACATTTAGTCATCCTGGAAAGATATTATGTCCATTCATATAAGAAAAGAGGACATACCAGCAATGCGCCAAATGCAAGTGAAGCATGAAATCCAAATGAAAGCAGAATCGCAATTAAAAATACCAAAATTTATTTAGACTGGAAATGAATAAGCGCTGCTTGGTATGGAGATATAAGAAAGCATATCAAACAAATGAACACTAGAATTACACTGTCTACCACTTCATTGCAGACAAATACACAGCAATAAGAAATGGGGTGCCAATCACCGCATCCAGGCTCATTGATCTGGCAGTATAGTAGAATAGTACAAGTGGATGTGCTCAAACTAACATCATGTTGCATCTTCTTTTATGTTTACAGGGAATAAAGTAAAGAGACTTGATTGTCGAGTTCGCATATTGTACGGATATGAAAGTTGTGTTTGGAGCATTACAACAAGCTGCAAGCTTTTTTAATCGAAACAAAAACACGGACAGTTTGTGAGCATTAACAGAAGAAAGTAGAATTAAAAACAAAAAGAGCATTACCACTATTACGGAGGAATAGTCGGGTTTCACCATCATAAAGAGTTCCTTTTGATCGATTATAAGCAAAAAAATCCTCACATAAATCATCATGGCCCTGTTTCCCAAATCAGAAATTTATCATTTCAGTATCTTCTTACCACATTTTATACTTTTCGCTGCATTTCCAAAATCCCTAGTGATGACATAATAACAAGAACAATATGAAGCTACACACACAACAATAACATTATATCTCAAAGAAATGTCACCTTAGAACAGTAGAAACAGTTACCACAAGGCATGATAAAAGCTCCAACAACGCGAGAGCCAACTGGAAATCTGAAAATCAAGAACAAAAAAAAAATCACAATTCACATTACTACCATCTCCCTGCATGATAAAGAACCCATTTTCCACTCAAAGTACACAATATTTTTCAAAAAAATTCAAAAGAATGACACAAAATCATCAAGAAAGAAGACTTGATTTCACCTTGTACTAATCCATGTACCTTTCAATAGTTTTTCTATCTGACAGCTCCCCGTGTTCCACAACTTCTCCAGTGATCTCGTGACCAATAGCACAAGGACTAGGAAATGGAATCTCGCCCTTTATAACATGAAGATCAGAGTGACAAACCCCACAAGCTACAGCCAAAAAAGACATATAATGACCCCAAAAACAAAAACAAAAAATAATCCACAAAAATCACCATAAACAAGAAATCAAAGGGGTGTTTGACAGCTGATCAAAAATTTCACCTTTAGTCTTAATAAGTACTTCTCCAGCTTTAGGACGAGGCATTTGAAACTCTTCAATGGTAACAGGCTTATTGGGCTCCCAGAAAACAACTCCACGCATAAAGCCACCAGAGCTAACATGGTATGAGCTCTTTGAAATCTTCAAACTGTCATTATCATCAAAAGAATTGATCTTGGCGCCATTAGAACCACCACTAAGATCGAAAGACTTGGCAGTGGTATCAGCTAGAAACCAGGAAGAAGATATAATATTTGAGGGTTTTGAAGGGAGTAGTTTCTTGGTGATTGATCTTTGGATCAGATGAGATAAACCCATTTCTTGAATCGAGTGACAGCGCAAATTTTTAAAGTTTTGAAGAAGTGAAATGAGGAAACAGTGAATTTGGCCAATTTGTACTCTGATGTAACTTGCAAAAAACTGGGTCATCGAGCTGAGTAGGCAGCTTGATGTTGGATTCTGCCAGGTCATCGTGATTCAACCTCATCCAAAATTCCAAATTATGGCTCAACGCATGGATTAATCAATGTATAATATATCGATATCTCTATAAAAATACTATATAATTACTAAACTCGGTAAAGTTAGATAGATTAATTCAAGAAATTCTAGATTATCTTAAAAAAAGGAGGGTCCATATTCAAAGTGTGGGGTTTTGATTCATTGTATTTTGATACAAAGTAATGATCATTGTGTCTTGATATTCAACAATTTATTAAATAATTAAAATTATCTCATGATTAATTAATTAATTAAAAGTTTGCTGATATTGTTTATTGTGCAATTGAAAAATATTCGATCCAACTTGGTTTTTGGACACTCGTGAATCGTATATTTGCTTGTTGATTCATAATGATCAGAGACTCATGTCCATCCGTGTCTTGGATTGGATGAGCATCATAAAAAAATTGAATTATCAATATGTCTTAACCAATTTAGATAATAAAAAATAGATTTTTAAAGAAAAAAGTGTTTTAAGGAATTATTTGAAATTCCAGTAGTATTAAAAAAATCCAATCATGAACTTTCATTGACGTTGATTTTAATTATTATTGTTAAGATAATAAGATTATTTTGTTTTATTATTTCTTTGTTTTTCAATTTAGGCCTTCAACTTTTGATTCTGCATTTTTTCTTTACTCTTTTATCAAAAAAAATTACGGTTTTTTTTTTATTTTATTCTTCATATTAGGGTTTTTTATCCTTGTTTTCAATGAGAATAATACTAGTTTTAATATGGTCATTTTTAGTTTAACTTATTACTTTTTTTCTTTTCTCAAAGTTTTCATGATTTTTAATTTTATCCTTCAAATCAAGTTTATGATTTCTTTGTTATTTCAATAACAACAATAATAATAGCAAATCATTATAAACTCTAATTTACAATCATAAATTCTAAATTACATTTTAGACTAATTATAAATGAATATAAATTTTTATGTGTCATAAATGAAAATAACAAAAATACCTTTAAGGATAAAAGAATCAACATAGTGAGGGCAAAATTATCCCATTATTTCCATGTGTCATAACACAATCAAATTACCATATTTTTTTAACTCCATTTCAATACCTAAACATTATATTTTTGTAAGAACTAGTAGTTATTACTAGTTCTATTTGATACTGCGCTTCAAAAATATTTTTGAAAAAAAAATATTTTTATTTTTATTTTAAATTAATTTTTTTTATGTTTTTAGATATTTTTACATGCTAATATTAAATATAATTTTTAAAACATAATAAAAATATCATTTTAATATATTTATAAATAAAAATTATTTTTAAAAATAACATCAACCAAGCATTTAAAAAACACTAAATCTCTTCGGTTAGCCGGGTCAATCGAGTGATCAAATGGCTTCAAAATCTAACTTGAACTGAGTTTCATTTTGAGCTGTTTTCTACAATAAACTAGTCAAACTCAGGTGATCTATCTTGGGCTAAATGTCTGTTTAGGAGTGTAGTTGCGGTTGTTTTTTAAAGTGCTTTTCATTTAAAAATGCATTAAAATGATATTTTTTTTAAAATTATTTTTAGCATCAGCACATCAAAATGATCTAAAAATATTAATTTTTTTAATTTAAAATAAAATAAAATAAAATAAAATAAAAATTCAAAATTTTACATAAACACCTTCCGATCACAATCCCAAACATCTCCTAAATCAATGGTGTAAAAAGCAACTATGTCACATCGGTATAGACACCGTCGAAGACCCTTAATAACTCCGAGAAAAGGTGGTGCTATTTCAGCAACCACTCCACCGGCACACACCTTAATTAGAAGCACTCGATCCATTACTAATTTTGTGAACCCATGTCTGTGTCTCAACGAATGAATCCATGGATGAAAGTACAAAGTTGCAGAGACCAGAAAAATCCAACCGAAGTCTTATCTACAAAGGAAAACTAATGAAATGGTAATGGAATCGAAGGAATCAATATTTGTCCAGCAAATCAAATGGTAAGCACTTAGCCATTGCCATGTCCGAACACTCTGTCTCTCACCCCCACCTCTCATGCTTTTCGTCTCGGCCTCCCCTTTTGCAATAAATTATTACACTGCGCCAGCACGCTTGAGAGTAAATTATATCTCTCTCACACTCGCCATGCTACTGCATCTGCGTCTGAAAATGGGGTTCTGATAACTTGCCCTGTGCCTAGCTCACCCACATATAATTTTCTCGAACAACCCTACAAGACATTTTTTCCTACCCATGTGACTCTTTGATTTTAATTATTGCTCACCCGTTTTTGTATTCATCCTTAAAGCATTCTTTTGGATCCTCTCAGTGTTTTTTTTCTTTGATATTTTTGAATGGTTTTGATTTGGTGATATTAAAAATAAATCTTAAAGGATAAAATAATTTAAATTTTAATATATTTCTAAATAAAAAAAGAAATATTACTCCAATAACTAACGGGCTCCGAACGACAAACGGGTGCTAATTGTTCTTTGCTTTTGCAAACCATTTTTTTAAGGAAAAAAATCCTCCCTTTCACTGTAACACACACACCTGGCAGGACAAATCTCACAAAATGTCGTCTTAAGGTCACATACAGGTGACATTAGAGTTGTCTCCACCATCACCTTACAAGGAAAGCTTCAAGCTTTTTCTCCTTTTCTTCTTGGCAGCAGCCTTCCTAAAACTTTAACTAGCAGTGGTGATAGTAAATTAGATCCTTTCTGTTTCTTGTACAGCTAACTGTATTATAGATTTTAGCAAAAGATAAGAGAAACAAAAGCAAAAGATAAAAAAAGAAGAGAACATCCCAGATAAAGAAAAAGCCAGTTACATGCTCCAGGAGCACTGTATGCAATAAGAAAGGCTTCATTTTGATCTTTCTTTCTTCATTAACTTGATATTGGGTCTTTGAAATGTTGAAGCTTTTCAGGGTTTATAAACTCTTCATTGATTTCCTCATCATTTTCTCTTTATTCATTGCTGTTTTTCTTACAGGTATGTTGCCCTTTTCTTCTTTTTCTTGTGGTTTTGTGTGTTTTAAGATTTGGAATTGTTACTTGGGTTGATTTAGGATTAAATATTGATCCTTTCATTGTCAGGAGTGTTTAGATATATTGTTTTATTAAGTGGGTTGTGTTTGTCCTTTTCGTTTTTGGATGTTTGATTGAGATCTAATTTTATAAAAAGCTTCATAATTTTATTTTAATTATTCATTCATTCATCGAGCTACTATTTTTCATCACTTTCTTAGAAAATGCTATGGCTATTCGTCATTGCAAGATGTAAAATTCGACCTGTAAAGGAAGAAGACAGGTTCAACGTAACTTCCTTTTCTTCAATGACTGTCTTGGGTTCAACGTAGCTCTTGATGTACGTTTATGTTTTTCCAATTTTATTCTAAAATATTTATTCAATTAGATATTAAGATATATATATATATATATATATATATATATATATATATATATATATATATATATATACTAGTTAATTGCCCGCGCGTTGCCGCGGGTATTTTTTTGTATATAATTTCACACAATTAAATCAACAACGATTCATTTATATGATATAAGTAAATAAAAATTATAGATTAAAAGATAAAATGTTTAAAATTTTGAGCTGAGTTTAAGCATAGATTACATCTTTTAGAATATAAGCATTGTGTTATAAACGATCACAAAAGAGCGCGCACTAATATTAGAAAAAAGAGCAAAATATTTGAATAAGAAAAAAAAACTTACTGAAATGATTATTGTGCAGATAATAAAATTATTAAAATCAATTAATAGAAAGAGCAAATAAAAAAAACAACAGGGAAAATGAAGCAATATTCATTTAAAATATTATAACAATAGCAACATCGGAGTCTTAACATCTAAACTTATTATTGCCCCTAGAATAAAAACAACAAAAATTATTAAATTATACCGAGGGAAAAAAATAAAAAGCATGAACAAAACAGCAAGCAAGAAAAACCAATTAAAAATTATTATTATTATTATTTTTATTATGAAAGAATAAATAATCACTATTATTACAATAATAGAATACATAAGCACTATTCTTATAATATTAATAATAATCACTATTATTATTATTCTTATTATAATTATTATTATTATGTTAATAATGAAAGAAACAAAAATAAATGAAAGATTAAAAATATTCTAGAAACTTTAACAAAAGATAAAAAAAAATTACCATGGCTATTACTGGCAAAAAACAAAAAACTTATCAAATTATCGGGAGGGAAAAAAAATAACAAAAGAGTAAGAATAAAAAATAATTAAATCATTATTATTATTATTATTATTATTATTATTATTATTATTATTATTATTATTATTGTGTTAAATACACTTATATATACATGGACAAAAGTAGGGATTAAAAAAAAAAGTGTAAGGGCTGAAATGAAAATCAAATATCAAGGGCTTAAATTAAAAAATTAAAAGTCAAAGGGCTGAAATGCAACTTACATTTATTGTCAATTGAAATCAGAGGACGAAATTGCAAAAATTGGAACTTTTGTACCGAATTGATTGAGTTATATACAGCCAACCCGGAAATTGAAAGTAGAAGGACCGAAGTGAAACTTTGTCATTCCGGAGAGAGAGAAACGTGGCCGGCGGCTTTAACCAGCCTCCGCCGCATCCACGGACATGTGGTGGTTACACGCACTACCGCGGGAGGAGGACCACGCGGCGGCGCATCGTTCTGTCCCCCGGGAGACAATTTCCGGCCACCGGAGGAGGCCACACGCTACGCCTAAACAGCATGGAGGCTGATAACTGCTTTGCGCAGCGTCGTCTCCGCATACGATAGGCGCCGATTAAAAAATTCGAAAAAAATAGGGTCAATTACCGTTCCACCCCACGCACCCAATTCGAGTGTTTTTTGTCTTATTAGGGGCTAAAACCAGTATTTAGCCATTTCAGTAAAAATATTACAAAAAATCAAAGTTCTGCGTGATCGGGACGGTCCCCGGCCCTACTAGTAATCTACGCCGGTGCCCTCAGCCCGATGCCGTATTTTGTCTTCTTACCGGGGACGAAATCGTCAATACACTGTTCATAACTGATTATTAAAAAAAAAAAAGGAAAAACCGAAATTAGCCCCGGTCAAACTCCTCCTCTTGCCGCACGGATGAAGGCCAATTTCGAGCGTGCACTGTCGCAATCCACAGTGTTTACTGAGAGGGTGCACAGTGCAAAACCCTATGCCCTTTATTTGTTTTGTAATATATCACTCGAACATAGAAGTTGTCACTACCTTTTCAATTCACAATCTCCGACCAACATCCCAATTTGCTATAGACAGAGCCTTTGTATGACTTACTCTGAGTGATTGACAAGTGCAAAATACACATCTATTTGTATTCCTTTTACATTATGCTTTTTAACATCTTTCAAGCTTATTTCAACATATTGAAAGTTATTTTATGGGTTTGACATGTTAAAGAGACTTTGTGGATTACTTGCTATAAAATAGGAAATTTTGCACTTTATATTTCAGACCTTTGTTGCATGTTTCAGGTTTTAATTCCTAAAGAGGAGTTTCAAAATTGGAAATATAGATATCAAGCTTGCTGGAAAAGTATTGTGGCAGAAATTCAATGCAGATTTGGGCATCCAATTGGAACAACAACGTCAGACTGGACTCTGTTCGCGCACCAACACTGAACTGGGCATATCTGGAGCATACGTTGTCCAAATCAAGTGATTCAAAAGCCCAAATTCATCTACACATTTAGGGGCTACAACTTTCATGAAGAGACCAAAGTCAGGAAAAATCATCTACATCACGAAAATACTGGTGCAATCTGGATGACGGGATATGCTTCCCAATTTGTCAAAGATTAGAGAGATTTTCTCTACAACACTTATCTCCTATTCTTTAGCTTGAGTGACACCATTAGGGTTAGGACTCTTCCAGAATAAAAGGGAAGATACACGCAAGCAAGGGACTCTTGACTCTTTCTCCATCAATTTTTCAGATTCGGCGGCAAACTAAAGGCATGAGCAACTGATTCACTTTCTTGGTTCAAAGGGGATAGCATCCATCTTCATTATTGGTTGTGAGAAGTAACATTTCCATTGTAATCCTTACACTTTCAAGTATTTATTTATCTTTTTCCAGAATTTAAGCTATTGATTTCGGATTCATGCTTATGGAATTGGTTTGATATGGTTTATATGCTTTCTATGTTTCTTTCAATCCGTAATTGTTGTGGGGAACAAGAATAAGAAGCAAGTAAATTAATTTGATTGTCTTATCTATCACATTAATTTATTTAGGATGAATAGGATGAGTATATGTTCAAGCTTTTGAATGTTAGCTAGGAATAAATTGCGTAGATCTTGATCTTAAAGCTACCGTTGAGTGAAGAAAGATTGCTTCTCAATACTTATTTTGCTTGACGATAAGGAACTAATTAGAAGCTTATTCGGATTAGTTTAGCATGCCTCTAGGTTTCCCTTAGCTTTAATGGAAGCCTAATTTATTTGCTTGTTGTGAAAGGATATTAATTTAACTTCTATGATCAACCTATTTATAAGAATGGAGGAATCACCCCTTTGAACCGAGTTGCCAACATCTTGATTAACCTTCGTTAAGACTTAGCACTTTTATTTATTTAATTCTTGTTGATTCAAACCACCCCGTTCTTTTGAATTTGGTATTTGTAGGAAAATAAATCAATTTCCCTTGGGTTCGACCTGGTCTCTACCACCATACTACTAAAATTATTGTTTCGGTGATAGTAAAATCAGAATTAATTTGTGAAGGTTTCGACAACCGCCAAATTTGGCGCCGTTGCCGGGGAAGTTTTTATTTTTCTTTAATATCAAACTAATTTATGCCAAGATCTTCTCATACAGGTGAATTAGTTTTTGATCCAGAGATTGAAAAGACTGCAAGAGCGAATAGGAAGGCTAAAAGACAAGAGGACATCTTGTCGGCCTTAACACCTGTGCACAGTGAATCCGAGACAGACATACAAGAAGAAACTGCTGAAATAATGGCACAACAAAGGACTTTGCGGGAGTTAGCAACTCCCAACGTTAACCAACAACCTTTGTGCATTGAATTTCCTAATATTGAGGTAGCTTTTGAATTAAAATCAGGATTGATTCATTTGTTACCTACTTTTCGAGGCCTTGCAGGTGAAGATCCCCATAAGCACTTGAAGGAATTTCATGTTGTATGTTCAACCATGAAGCCGCAAGGAGTGAGTGAGGAACAAATTAAATTGAGGGCTTTTCCATTCTCATTGGCAGACAAAGCAAAGGATTGGTTATACTACCTTCCTTCAGGATCAATAAGGACATGGAATGAATTGAAGAAAAGGTTTCTGGAAAAATTCTTTCCAGCCTCAAGGGCTGGAACAATTAGGAAAGAAATTAGTGGGATTCGCCAAAATAATGGAGAAACTTTGTATGAGTATTGGGAACGTTTTAATCAGCTGGTTGCTAGTTGCCCACACCACCAAATTTCTGATCAATTGTTGTTGCAATATTTTTATGAAGGATTATTGCATATGGACAGAAGCATGATAGATGCTGCAAGTGGGGGAGCACTTGTAGAAAAAGACCCTTGATGCAGCAAGAGATTTAATCTCTATGATGGCAGCAAATTCACAACAATTTGGAATCAGAGGTGACAACAATCCTAGAAAGGTAAGTGAGGTGAGTCACTCTAATCTTGAAACTCAACTTTCAGAATTAACCTCTCTTGTCAAGCAGGTAGTTTTGGGACAGGTAAGACAGACCAGAGTTTGCGGCATTTGTGCTTTTTCAGATCACTCTACCGACATGTGCCCACAACTTCAAGAGGATGTAATTCCTCAAGTGAATGCTGTAAATGGGTTTGGTAACCAGCCAAAGGAACCATGACCCATATTCAAATCAGTACAACCCAGGTTGGAGAGACCACCCAAACCTAAGGTATGGACAACCCCATAATCGGCAACAGTTCCCTTCTTTCGGTCAGAATAAAGCAGCCCCTCCACCTCACCAAGCATCAAGCTCAGGTATGTCTCTAGAGGATATTGTGAAATCTTTAGCAACTAACACCCATTTGTTCCAAATAGGAGACAAGAGCTAGCATCCAAAATTTAGAAACTCAAGTGTCACAGTTGGCAACGTCATTAGGCAAGATGGAGACTAACAAGGGTAAGTTACCAGCTCAACCAGAAGTTAACCCACGGGAAAATGCTAATGCAATAGTCCTTAGAAGTGGTAAGGAGGTGCAAACCTCATCACCAAGGCTGACAGTGCCGAAGGAAATTAGAAAAGAAGGAAGCACACTACTTGAGCCAAAGTCAAATAATGAGGTAAGTATTGAGTCAAGTTTGCATAAGCCAAATACGTTAGTTGCACCTCCATTTCCTAGCAGGTTGGCGAAGACAAAGAAAGAGGAGGGGGAGCATGAATTGTTTGAAACCTTTCGGAAGGTTGAGATCAACATTCCATTGTTGGATGCAATCAAGCAAATTCCACGTTATGCCAAGTTTCTCAAGGAGTTGTGCACCAACAAGAGGAGGTTAAGAACTGAAGAAAAAATCAGAGTTGGAGAGAACGTGTCAGCAGTAATACAAAGAAAATTGCCTCAAAAATGCAAAGATCCAGGTATGTTTACTATTCCATGTGTGATTGGAGATTATACGCTAGGAAGGGCAATGCTAGATTTAGGAGCATCAATAAATGTTATGCCTCTTTCAATCTATAAATTTTTGAATCTAGGACCTTTACAGGAAACAAGGGTAATAATTCAATTAGCAGATAGGTCTAACGCATATCCTGAAGGTATTATTGAGGATGTTCTGGTTAAAGTCAATGAATTAATTTTTTCCTCGCAGATTTTTTATATCATTGACATGGATGATGATTGTGCTTTAAATTCAACTCATATATTGTTAGGTAGACCATTCATGAAAACAGCCAGGACTAAGATTGATGTGCATAAGGGTACTTTATCTTTTGAGTTTGATGGGGAAATAGTAACGTTTAATATTTTTGATGCTATGAAATATCCTGATGAATTTGAATCTGTTTTTCATATTGATGTTATTGACCCCATTGTGCAAGATGATTTTGAGCTGAATTTTATGAAGGATAAGTTGAACTTAGTGTTGCAACAGAGCAAGACAGATAAGGATGCAAGGAGAGAAATTGATGAAGACATGAAAGAAGCAATAATGTCCTTACACTCATTGCCTATAATGCCTAACATGTGGACTAGCTTACCTATTGAATTACCAAGTTCACATGTTAAAGATCTACCTTCCATTGTGCAACCACCGAAGCTGGAGTTAAAAATGTTGCCCACACATTTGAAATATGTGTACTTAGGAGAGGATGAAACATTGCCAGTCATTATTGCAAATGATTTAACCGAAGTTCATGAGGAAAAATTATTAAGGGTTTTGAGGGAACACAAGACAGCAATTGGTTGGACATTGGCGGACATTAAAGGGATCAGCCCTACACTTTGTATGCACAGAATTTTCCTCAACGGTGATGCCAAACCCGTGAGGGAACCTCAGCACAAACTGAATCCAGCAATGAAGGAGGTTGTTATGAAGGAAATTTTGAAGTTATTGGACCAAGGGATTATCTATCCAATATCTGATAGTCCATGGGTAAGTCCGGTGCATGTAGTTCCCAAGAAGACTGGTCTAACTCTTGTTCCCAACGAACAAAACGAACTTATCCCAATGAGAGTGCAGAATGGGTGGAGAATGTGTATTGATTTCAGGAAGTTGAATGCTCACACAAGAAAGGATCACTTCCCAATTCCTTTCATAGATGAAATGCTTGAAAGACTGGCAGGTAAGTCATTTTTCTGTTTCTTAGATGGATTTTCTGGTTACTATCAAATAATTGTAGCTCAAGAAGACCAAGAAAAGACAACTTTTACTTGTCCATTTGGAACATTTGCTTACCGACGTATGCCTTTTGGATTGTGCAATGCCCCAGGTACATTTCAAAGATGTATGATGAGCATTTTTTCTGACTTGATTGAAAATTGCATTGAAATTTTTATGGATGACTTTACTGTTTATGGCAATTCTTTTGATCAATGTTTAGATCACTTAACTAAGGTTTTGAAGAGATGTATTAGCACAAACTTGGTTTTAAACTATGAAAAATGTCATTTCATGGTCCAGCAAGGGATAGTTTTGGGTCATGTGGTTTCGGCTAGAGGTATTGAGGTTGACAAAGCAAAAGTTGATTTGATTACAAGTTTACCCTATCCTACTAATGTTAAGGAAATTCGTAGTTTTCTTGGTCATGCAGGTTTCTATAGGCGATTCATCAAGGATTTCTCGAAGATTGCACAACCACTGTCTCAACTTTTGCAAAAGGACATGCCTTTCAACTTTGAAGCAAATTGCAGGATAGCATTTGACAAATTAAAGGAGCTCCTCACCTCGGCACCAATCATACAACCACCAAATTGGGAGATGCCCTTTGAAATCATGTGTGATGCAAGTAACCTTGCAATAGGAGCTGTACTTGGGCAACGAAATGGAAAGAAAAGCCATGTTATTTGCTATGCTTCGAGGACACTAAACTCGGCTCAATGCAATTATTCAACAACAGAAAAAGAGCTTTTAGCTATTGTGTTTGCCTTGGACAAATTTAGATCATATTTGTTAGGATCTAAAGTGATTGTTTTCTCAGATCATGCAGCTCTTAAGTACTTATTATCAAAGAAAGAATCCAAACCAAGGCTTATACGCTGGATTTTGTTGTTGCAAGAGTTTGATTTGGAAATCAAGGATAAAAAAGGAGCTGACAATTCAGTGGCAGACCATTTGAGCAGAATTGTGAATGAGGAAGATATGCTACCAATTGCTGAGACATTCCCTGATGAGCAACTATTGCATTTACAAGGTAAGGAACCATGGTATGCTGACATTGTTAATTTTTTGGTTACAGGAATCTTACCTCATGAATTAAAAAAAGCGAGAAAGGACAAAATAAAGAATGACTCTAAGTATTACATATGGGATGAGCCATATCTTTGGAAATTAGGTTCAGATCAAGTAATTCGAAGATGTGTACCAAATGATGAAATTTATTCCATTCTTACTTATTGTCATAATTATGCATGTGGTGGACATTTTGGACCCAAAAGAACAGCTAGAAAAATTTTAGACAGTGGGTTTTATTGGGAAACTCTTTTTAAAGATGCCTACCAATTTTGTAAGAGTTGTGAAAAATGTCAAAAGATGGGTAACCTATCCCGTAGGAATGAAATGCCACAAAATCCTATTTTATATTGTGAAATTTTTGATGTATGGGGCATGGATTTTATGGGACCTTTCCCTAGTTCTTTTGGTTTTGTTTACATTCTACTTGCTGTGGATTATGTGTCGAAATGGGTAGAAGCAAAAGCTACCTATACTAACGATTCTAAAGTTGTTGTAGGATTTCTCAAGTCTAATATTTTTAGTAGGTTTGGAATTCCGAGAGCAATAATAAGTGATCAAGGTACCCATTTTTGCAACCGAACTGTGGAAGCATTGATGCGAAAATATGGAGTCCACCACCGAGTAGCCACAACTTATCATCCACAAACCAATGGACAAGCAGAAGTTTCAAATCGGGAAATTAAGAATATCCTTGAGAAGACAGTGAGCCCCAACCGAAAAGATTGGAGTCTACGTTTGGAAGATGCACTGTGGGCATACCGAACAGCATACAAAACTCCAATTGGAATGTCACCATATAGGTTGGTATTCGGTAAGTTGTGTCATTTACCTGTTGCCATTCAGCATCGTGCTTATTGGGCAGTGAAGCAATGTAACTTGGATGCTAAAGAAACCGGAGTAGAAAGAAAGTTACAACTGCAGGAGTTGGAGGAGATTCGATTGGAAGCTTATGATAATGCATTGTTGTACAAGGAGAGAACAAAGTACCTTCATGATAAGCTGCTGCTCCGAAAACAATTTTCCATTGGTCAGAAGGTATTACTTTTTAACTCCAGGTTGAAATTCATGCCAGGTAAGTTAAGATCTAGATGGATTGGACCATTTGTTGTAGTGAATATTTTTCCAAATGGTGTTATTGAAATTCAGAGTTTGGAAACTAACAAGATTTTTAAGGTGAATGGTCATAGACTTAAGCCTTATATTGATGATTTTGATGACACTAATGTGAAGGAGATGCAATTGGTCAGTCCAATTTACCAAGATTAATGCTGCAGAAGGACTTTGTCTAGCCAAAGACAATAAAAAAGGCGCTTTTGGGAGGCAACCCAACTGTGGTGGTGCACCACAATGAATAAAGATTTCTTTTCCGTTGGATTCCTTTTATCGTTTTTCATCTTTATATTTAATATGATTTTAATTTTTTTTTCCTCAGCCATTCTCTCAGACAGGTTCTTGATCCAGTTGCCACTCCGGTCAAATATGCAAAGAAATGCTCCACCGAATGTTAGTAATACAAAGAGTAATCGGGGCAGTTTTCTCTTTTCCCTTCTTGGTTAATTTACTGAATTTACTTGCACACATTGAGGTCAATGTCCATTTTTAGTGTGGGGGTGCGTTCCTTAAATCCAATATTTTTGAAAAAAAAAAAATCTTTGTCTCCAATATTTTTGAAAAAAAAAAAAAAAAACCTCGAGCAAATTTTTGTTTTGGTATGTTTTGTTTTGAATGTTAATGTCATGAACGACTTTTCAGTTGAACTCAAGAAAAATCATAACATGATTGAATGATGAACTTGCTTCTTAAAGGTTGTTTAGTCAAGCGATATTATTTGGAAGAAAAGTAGCTGAATGTGATAGACACTAGCCTGTGAGATTTTGAGCCTAATGATCGAAACATCCATATCGATCTCTATTTTCCTTTCATGTGTGATGTTCTTCCATTTGTTTTGTTTCTCTAGAACTTGCCATGATTCTTTTCGAGACCACATTGATACATGCATGCATAAACATGATTAAGGCATTCTTTGTTATATGCCACATAAAGCCTATCAACCCACCTTTGAATTAATATTCCCATTGCGAACCCTTTTGAGCTGATGACCCTTTTTCCTTGATAACCCACATTACAAGCCTTACCATTTATCTCACCCAAGTCATAGGGACCAGTGGAGTATAATTCATAATTATAGGAGCATGAGACTACTTGGAAAGTTGGGAGAGTTTTGAAAGGTGATGTGATATGGTAGGGAAATGCCATAGATTGTTACTCTAAAGTACTTTCAGTATATTATTGAAAAGATTAGTTCTATTGGTTGCTTCATCCTTGATGACACATTGATATATATTAAATCATGGGCTGGAGCAAAGGAATGAAGAAAATATGGAAATTATAAGAATCCATGACAAAAAGCTAAGCTTTCTGCTTGATAGCAACTATTTGTTCTTATCATTGATTCCTCGACAAATTCTAATAAGAGGTCAACGATCGTCCCTTAAGTGGAGTGCAAATGTTTTTGTGAGTGATAAATTATCCAACAACAAAGGATAAAGTGGGTTTGATATCTTTAAGTTTAAAGAAGGGATGGATGGAGTATTTGAGGTTTCGTGTTCAAATTCGAGGTACTTTACTCCATTGGTCTCAATGGCTTTTAAACTACTTTACCAAATAAATTTCCTACCTTAAACCGAGCCCCATTACAACCCTTCTGAAGACCTTATGATTTATGTAATGCATGTAATCTAGGTGGTGGAGAGTGAGATGATTTGCAAGCTTATGGTAGATCACTTACATTGGAAGAAATTTGAGAGAAACACTAACCTATCAAACACGTGAGAATGGAGTGATTATTTCTATGAGGTCTATGCATTCGGTTATTTTATTTTCAAATAAAAAATGCTTGCTAAGCATTTCTTTTAAGTTGTGTAGATTGTTGTTCATGAAATATTATGGTAATTTAAGAGTTTGATTGTTCTTAGTTGATGGCATTGCATTTTCTTTCGAAAAAAGTAGATTTGAATCTTGCCCGAGGACGTGCAAAAGCTAAGTGTGGGGGAATTTGACAAGTGCAAAATACACATCTATTTGTATTCCTTTTACATTATGCTTTTTAACATCTTTCAAGCTTATTTCAACATATTGAAAGTTATTTTATGGGTTTGACATGTTAAAGAGACTTTGTGGATTACTTGCTATAAAATAGGAAATTTTGCACTTTATATTTCAGACCTTTGTTGCATGTTTCAGGTTTTAATTCCTAAAGAGGAGGTTCAAAATTGGAAATATAGATATCAAGCTTGCTGGAAAAGTATTGTGGCAGAAATTCAATGCAGATTTGGGCATCCAATTGGAACAACAACGTCAGACTGGACTCTGTTCGCGCACCAACACTGAACTGGGCATATCTGGAGCATACGTTGTCCAAATCAAGTGATTCAAAAGCCCAAATTCATCTACACATTTAGGGCTACAACTTTCATGAAGAGACCAAAGTCAGGAAAAAATCATCTACATCACGAAAATACTGGTGCAATCTGGATGACGGGATATGCTTCCCAATTTGTCAAAGATTAGAGAGATTTTCTCTACAACACTTATCTCCTATTCTTTAGCTTGAGTGACACCATTAGGGTTAGGACTCTTCCAGAATAAAAGGGAAGATACATGCAAGCAAGGGACTCTTCTCTCTTTCTCCATCAATTTTCCAGATTCGGCAGCAACCTAAAAGGCATGAGCAGCTGATTCACTTTCTTGGTTCAAAGGGGATAGCATCCATCTTCATTATTGGTTGTGAGAAGTAACATTTCCATTGTAATCCTTACACTTTCAAGTATTTATTTATCTTTTTCCAGAATTTAAGCTATTGATTTCGAATTCATGCTTATGGAATTGGTTTGATATGGTTTATATGCTTTCTATGTTTCTTTCAATCCGTAATTGTTGTGGGGAACAAGAATAAGAAGCAAGTAAATTAATTTGATTGTCTTATCTATCACATTAATTTATTTAGGATGAATAGGACGAGTATATGTTCAAGCTTTTGAATGTTAGCTAGGAATAAATTGCGTAGATCTTGATCTTAAAGCTACCGTTGAGTGAAGAAAGATTGCTTCTCAATACTTAATTTGCTTGACGATAAGGAACTAATTAGAAGTTTATTCGGATTAGTTTAGCATGCCTCTAGGTTTCCCTTAGCTTTAATGGAAGCCTAATTTATTTGCTTGTTGTGAAAGGATATTAATTTAACTTCTATGATCAACCGATTTGTAAGATTGGAGGAATCACCCCTTTGAACCGAGTTGCCAACATCTTGATTAACCTTCGTTAAGACTTAGCACTTTTATTTATTTAATTCTTGTTGATTCAAACCACCCCGTTCTTTTGAATTTGGTATTTGTAGGAAAATAAATCAATTTCCCTTGGGTTCGACCTGGTCTCTACCACCATACTACTAAAATTATTGTTTCGGTGATAGTAAAATCAGAATTAATTTGTGAAGGTTTCGACAACCGCCAGTGATCAAACTAGGCTAGTTTTTTACTTTTAGTATGAAGTTATTTTTTCAAAAAAATAATCTTGTTTTCTGACAACTCTTAAATATCAACGGTCCAGATCTTATAAAACCTTAAAAACATTCTCTTCACTTTTACTTTAAGCTTTCGTTTGGCTCTGTCTCTCCCCCTCCCCTTTCTCTCCCTATTGTAACGTTTGTTTTTTCTTAGTGCAGAGAAATTTATTGATTAAACTTGTATGGTTTTTGGTTTTCGAGGTGGGTTTGAGCTGAATTCTCTTTGTAATAGCTTGCTCTTTTGAAAATGGAAAGAGATTTTTTGGGTTTGAGTTCAAAAAATCCATCGGCCGTGGTGAAGGAGGAGATTAGCACTGATGGGCGTGGAGATACTGGTATCCTCTTCTTCTCATAAAAAAGTTTTTATTCTTGTTTCTTTTGCTTATTTTTTGTGATTCTAACTTTAATATTAACTTGTGATGACTGTAAGATGTGTGAAGCTGGATTCGAACTTTCCAATTTCACACATTCCCTCTAGAAATTCCACGATTACTATCACTGGGTCAATGGTTTTGCTAGCAAAGTGACTTTTAAAGAAACAAGAAATTGCTACTATTTTTCATCACTTTCTTAGAAATTTCTATTCGTCAATGCAAGACGTAAAATTCCACATGTAAAGGAAGAAGACAGCTTCAACGTAACTTCCTTTCCTTCAATGATGATTCGGTAATATAATTTGGGTTATCTCATTCTTATTTTATAGTTGGTTATTTTTTTAATTTTATATATATATATATAATTTTTCTTACATATTTCACATGCTCACACACACACACACACACACACACACACACACACATATATATATATATATATATATAAAAAGACTTGAGCGAGTGTGTTGAAGTCAACGTCACCGGCTGGATGGGATGTCAATTTATATCACTTGAACATAGAAGTTGTTGCTACCTTTTCAATTCACAATCTCCGATCACCATCCCAATTTGCTATAGACAGTGCCTTTGTATGGCTAACTCTGAGTCTCCGTTCTCTTCCACGTCTTCGTCCTATAGATATAGATGGAACTATGATGTTTTTCTAAGTTTTAGAGGAGAAGACACTCGCAAACAATTCACAGATCATCTCTATTCTGCCTTAATCCAAGCTGGAATTCATACTTTTAGGGACGATAATGAACTTCCTAGAGGAGAAGAAATCTCCCCGCAACTTCTCAGGGCAATCGAAGGATCAAGGATTTCTGTAGTGGTATTCTCCAGAAACTATGCTTCCTCTAGATGGTGTCTTGATGAACTAGTAAAGATTATTGAGTGCATGCAAAAAATTCACCAGGTTGTTCTTCCAATATTCTATAACACGGATCCTTCAGATGTCCGCAAACAGACCGGTAGCTATGCAAAAGCTTTTGATAAACATGAAGAACACTTCAAGGAAGAAATGGAGAAGGTCAACAGGTGGAGAGAAGCTCTTGCACAGGCTGCAAATCTATCTGGATGGGGTTTGGACAATGAGACAAATGGGTATATCTTTATCTTCTCTGTCAAAATCTACTTGCACATATCAACAAAAACAATCTTGTTATTATTATCAATTTGAACTTGATATTTCAACTTCGATTAAATATTAGGTTTTAATTGCAATATATGTAGATGTAGCAAATATTTTTTTAAAAAAAAAAAAATAATTCTCCAACTAGTAGGGTATAAAATTTAATAAGCTCTTTTTGAATAATCATTTTCTTTTTAACTAATGATCTTGTATTTAACTAATGTTGGATATAAAACTTTGGACAAAGGCTCGGATAAATAGTGATTATAAACTGAATAGCTTAATTATATTCAATAAAAGAATTTTGTACGAAATAAATATTGATAAATGTGTATACACTGATCACACACTAGACGCTCTTGATAAAGCTCACACTACCCGTTGATAACCGCGCACTCTTGGACAGCATGCTTATTTTTCACTGAATCTCACTTGCACACACAACTATTTCTCTTCTCACATGCACACTGCACTAACTTTTTCATGTATAAAATTGCTTGGTTGTTTCTTTTTCAAAAATTTCCTTACACGAAAGGATAACTTGATTTTCAAGATGCACTTCCTTGATAGTTCCACTTATACGCCGTTGATGTCTTTCTTTCTCTATGGACAGATATGAAGCGGAACTCATTAAAAGGGTTGTCAATGATATAGCTTGTAAATTGGGAAACAAAACCTTGCACGTAGCCAAGCACCCAGTAGGTATTTCTTCCAGAGTTCGAGGTGTTATTTCTTTACTAACAGGTACAAGAAATAATGTTGGCATCGTGGGAATACATGGGATAGCTGGAATAGGGAAGACAACAATAGCAAAAGCTGTGTTTAACGACCTTTATTTTGGATTTGAGGGAAGCAGTTTTCTTTCGGGTGTCAAGGAAATATCAGATAAGCCGAATGGTCTGGTTGAATTACAAGAGCGCCTTCTTCATGATATTCTGAAACCAAACGTTTGGAAGATCAGTAATGTTTATGAAGGAATGAATTTGATCAAAGAACGACTTCATCGTAAAAACGTTCTTGTTGTTTTTGACGATGTGGACAAAAGAGAACAACTGGAGGCATTGATGGGAGAGAGATGTTGGTTTGGTGCTGGAAGTATAATAATCGTTGTCACTAAGAACAAGCATCTGCTAACAGAAGTAAAGGTTGATGGGATGTATCATGCTATAGAATTGGATAGAGATCAGTCTCTTCAGCTTTTCAGTTTGCATGCTTTTAGGAAACCCATCCAACGAAAGGATTATGAGGAGCTTTCAGAAAAGGTAGTGGACTACTGCAAAGGACTTCCTTTGGCTCTTAAAATTCTGGGTTCTCATTTGTCCATAAGAGACAAAGCTGGATGGGAAATTGATATTGCCCATTGGCGAAATATTCCGCATGATGATATTCAAACAAAGCTTAGAGTAAGTTTTGATGCACTTGATGTGGATTCAAGCGAGATATTCCTTGATATTGCGTGTTTTTTTGTTGGTAAAGACAAGGACTATGTAGCAGATATAGTAGGTGCTCGTTACGATTGCCATCCAGAGGTAGCTTTCAGAGCTCTCATTGGAAGGTCTCTCATAGCCATTGACACCGAGAATAGTTTATGGATGCATGATATAGTACGAAAGATGGGAAGGGAGATTATTCGTCAAAGGTCGCGTTACCATCCTGGAAATTGCAGCAGAATTGTGCTTCCAAAAGATGCATACACTGTTCTCTCCAAGGAAATGGTAAGAACTCATTACATTGTATATTGATTGTTGTACTTTACACTCCAATATATTTGTCTTAAATTTCGTGTCAGATCTTTGTGCAATTTGAAGGAAAGTGCAATTTTGTTCTTTATGGAAGTGTTTTCATTTTACATAAATAAGTTAATAGTTTTGCCAATACTATATCTCTAAATCAGTTTTTATGCACTAATTCATAATTATCTTACAGCAATATATAATTCATCAACTTGGGATATCACATGAATATACAATATTCACAGCAAATAGATAAAAATCTAACAGCAATTTTTTATGAGATTTCTTTATATCTTTTTGTAGGATAAATTGTCATTTTAATAAGAATAATAAAAGTTTACTTGGCTCCCAATATAGATTTCAAACAAATTAAATTTTCATGCTCCTATATAGAATACTCTAAAAAACTGGATTAAACAGTAAAATATATAGGTATTGTATTAGTGTATCATAATATTCCTGAATATACAAAAAGCCTGGTCTTTTTGGCCTTATTAAGTCTCTAAAAGAATCCTAAAATCGATCCTTTGAATATTTATCAACAACGCATCTCCACCCTGACTTGAATTACCCTTTTAGTGAAATCTTTGTTATCAATCCCTTATAACTACGTTATGCTTTTTGGCTATTGTCAGGGAACAGATGCTGTGGAAGGTCTGGCACTAGATGTACAGGGATCGTTTAGCACAAAATCGTTTACAAAAATGAGACGTTTACAATTACTCCAAATCAGAGGAGCACATCTTGCGGGGAGCTACAGTCTTCTCCCCAGAGAGTTGATATGGCTTTGTTGGCTTGAATGCCCTTTGAAATCTTTGCCTTCTGATTTTCACCTAAGCGACCTTGTTATACTTGACATGCAAGAAAGCAACATACGAAAACTTTGGAAGGGGACTAAGGTAAAATATATGCAGTAAGCCCTCAATATTTTCCCTAATTAAATTTAATGTAGTTACATGTTTTCACTTAATTATTTTTTCTTTTATTTTCTAATTGCTTTGACAGATTCTTAACAAGCTGAAAATCCTCAATCTCAGCTATTCCAAGTGCCTTGTTAAAACACCAAACTTCCGAGGACTCCCTAGTTTGGAGAAACTGATACTTGCAGGAAGCACGAGTTTGGTTGAGGTACATCAATCTATTGGAAATTTGAAGAGACTAGTTTTGTTGAATTTGGTGTTGTGTTACAGCTTAAAGACTCTTCCAGAAAGCATGGGTAGCTTAAAATCACTTCAAACTCTCAACGTTACTGCATGCTCGCAACTTGAGAAATTGCCAGACAGTTTGGGTGGCCTAGAATCCTTAATTGAGTTGTTCACAAACGGAAGTGCAATTAAGCAACTTCCTACATCAGCTAGATATTTGAAGAAGCTAACAAAGTTATCATTTGGTGGATACAAAAATGTTTTCTGCTCACCCTGATCCACCATCTAAATCTCGGTTTTCAAGATTTTCATCGTGGCTTTCACCACAAAGCTGTTCTAGCTCTATAGCTATGCGACCAGCTTCTTTCACTAGTTTCAGCTCATTGAAAGAACTAGATCTAGGTAATCCTGGTTTGCTCGACGCTATAAGCTCCATTGATTTTGGGAGTTTCCCCTTTCTTGAAGATTTGGATTTGTCTGGAAATGGATTCTTCAATCTGCCTTCTGGCATTAGCCGCCTTCCTAAGCTTCAGTGTTTTACGGTTGAGAGATGCAAGAATCTTCTATCAATCTCAGAGCTTCCATCAAGTGTACTATTCTTGTCTATCAATGACTGCACATCCATTGAAAGAGTAAGTGCACCACTTCAGCATGAAAGACTACCATTACTGAATGTAAAAGGGTGCCGAAATTTAATAGAGATTCAGGGCATGGAATTTGCAGGCAATAACTGGTCCATTCTGAACTTAGATGACTGCAACAATTTATCTGAAAACTATAAGATGGGTCTTATTCAGGTTGTCTCTCTTTCTCTGTCTCTTAACTTGAAGAGAAACATTTAGCATGTACATATGGTAGTTTTTCGAACTCAAATTTTATTTACTTTCCTTGAAACCAATAGGGATTATGCAAAGGTAAACATTATGACATTTGCCTTGCTGGTGGTGAGATACCAGAATGGTTCAGCCATCGTGGAGAAGGATCTGCATTATCATTTCATTTGCCCTCAGTTTCAGTCCCGGACGGTAATAGACTCCAAGCGCTTCTTTTTTGGGTGGTCTCGGCCTCCACCAATGAAGCCACTCCAAATACACCATTTCTTCAGTTTGATATGTGTTTTGCTACTTTCAAAAATAAGAGCAATGGTATTGAATTGTTTGACACGACGGCGGCAGTTACTTTTGACAGACATTCCATTAAGCATTCTTGGATACAGCATGTACCGTTGATCGGGTTAGAGGAATCGCTGCAAGGTGTAGAGGAATTGGAACTGAATGTCAAAGTGCGCTTATACAATGCTCGAAAATGTTGGGTTGAAAAATGCGGGGTGCATTTGATAATGGAAAAAAGTAAAGCAGATTCAGATATTCATGGTGAGAAGTGGGATCATGAGATTGATCTTACTGCTCTAGGCTCTTCAACTACTGATGATCAGCGGTTGGAAAGTAGTTTGATAAGAGAGTTGCAAAAGTGGAAAATCACCAGTTGCATTAAATTTGGATAGCATAAACAGAGAACATGTTTTTGGATCACAGAGTGCTAGATCTGTGGTGTTTTTTTCTTTTTTGGCATTTTGGACTGATAAATATTTGCAAAGACTACTTCAATGAGGACAATGGAACTGTATCCCTATTAATTTATTAATAGTTGTCATGAATGGAGCGCTTGCTTCGAATCGTAATTCAAACCGTTCTTTTCCATGTATACGAATGAATGCACAGGTAAACCTGGTCCACCACCCTTATGAACCAAGTTAATAAACATTTTATACAATTATTTTTTTATGGACGCCCTATTAATTATTTTATCTTACAACATGATGGTCGAAAGATTACATTTTAATTAATTTTCATTCCCTAACAAGATGTTTAGTGCATGCTTAGAAGTAGTATAGTTGTTTTTGAAAGTACTTTCATTTAGAAATACATTGAAATGATATTTTTTTAAATTATTTTTAATATCAGCATATAAAAATAATCTAAAAACATCAAAAAAAAATTAATTTAAAATAAAAAAATAATATTTTTTTTAAAAAACACTTTTAAAATACAGTATGAAACATCCCAAACAATTTATCAAAGAAAATCTATTATGCACAAACCACTATTTTGAAGCACCTTTTGGCTTCCGATTGGTATTGCGGTTCAAAGAATACAGCCTTGTACGTTAAGAATACAGTCTACTCTTTTTTGCCGCCAAACAATCAATAAATTTCAATGGTTGCCCTCGGACTCCAACAGAGAGAATCACAGTTTCTGCTAGCCATGATGAAAGCCTACTAAAAAATGAACAGAACATGGATTTTAAAGAACTATGATTTATTATGCTGCACAGATTATTCTCAATATGGAGAAGCCTCTATTCTAGGTGTGCAGCTGGCGCACTCGTGAAACAAAGCAATTATTACATTATCTCAACAACAGCTCTGCTGACAATTTTTCCCTGGTTGAGATCCTGGAATGCTTTGCCAGCCTCCTCAAAACCATATTTTCTCGTAACAGCATCAGCAAGATTGAATATACCTGATTCTGCAAGTTTCACCAACTTCGGAAGATCCTGCCTTGCCCTTCCTCCATAGGAGCCAATTACTTGAACCTGTTCCATGAGTTAAAAAGGAGCCAAGTGATTTTCGAATATTCCAGAAAATAGTATGAATGTGCGAAGGATGCCATTTACTCAAGGGAACGGCAATGAGAATATTTTTTTCATAATTTCACATGTTGCTATGTAACAGGGATCAACTAAATACGTTATATTTTACTTGTGAAATTCAGCCATCTTGAAAGGGCATTCCAAAATAAAAACATAGATACATGGACAAGATCTTACTTGTGAAATTCAGCCGTCTTGAAAGGGCATTCCAAAATAAAATCATAGATACATGGACAAGATCGGTTGATGTTATAGCATAGATACATTGACAGAGATGAGTTGGTTGTAATGCAAAAGTTCCCAAGACATTGACCAAAAATGCACAAGTAGAAGTATGACACCCATAGACAAATACCCACCTTTCGACGGACCAAACGATTGATATCGATCTCCCCTATAGCACCAGCCTGTGCAAGTCCAATCATCACAGCTTTTCCTCCATCTCTTACACTCTGTGTGCACTGTGAAAATGTCAGTGGTTTGCCCAAGGCTTCCACAGCAATGTCCACACCTCTTCCTCCAGTTATTTCCTGGCAAACATACACACAACATAATTTAACTTCAAAATATAGAAGAAAAGCATAAGAATGTTTCTTAATCTATTTACAAACGTGTGAACAGTGGCAACATGCTATCAGAAGACAGAGTTCTCCATAAATACTTGAATGCCAAAATTTGGAATGACAAAAAAGCAAACCAAAACTGAGAACTGAGATTATGGCCGACCCTCAGTACCGTAAGCAAATCAAAGAACTAAACAGTCCATTGGGATTATTAACAAATCATGAAATGCCAAAAAGCTTTGGTAGTGGCACTTTCATCATGAGTAGGGAACTTCTGCATCTCATTTAACCAAAAACTAAAGGACAAAGAACGCACCTTTATCCTTTCGATAGGATCTTCTATCTTTGAATTTATAGTGGCAGTGGCACCAAATGTTTTAGCTTTCTCAAGTTTTTCATCCTGAACATCCACAGCAATAATATCAGAGGCACCAAATGCCCTTGCTATCTGCAAACAACTGGAGCATTTTGTCTTAGTCATGGTTATGCAAGAGTTCATTGAAATAGAGTAACAAACACCATGACTGACTATGACTTTAATTTTGATAAAATAAATAATTCAGAAAAAACATCAACAACCTGAATTTCTGCTAATGTTTTATTCTTATGATTATTGTCATGGTGTTGAAATGTTTCTCATTTTCATGGGTTCACTAGTTAGATAAGCAAAGTCACATTACACCCCCATATATCTGTTTTTTTCATTAAATTGGGGACCTTCCACTGTTTACATATTAAAACCTAGAAGTCTAGAATTACATGTGTGGCTATAAGCACTGTTCAGGAAAGTCCAACACAACCCTTCTCTGGACTCAAAAATACAAAACAAATAAGGAAAGGAAAGGAAATAGAAACTTTATGATGCATGAGAAGTCTAGAATTATTGTTTTGCTTGACGATCAAATAATTAGTGTGTGCAGTAATGTATGTCTTCTTATGTAATGTATGTGCACATGCAAGCACATGTATGTTATGGATGCAATGTCTGTGGTACTGACAGCTATATAATCAATGTAAAATATTTCTGTCACCTTGACCCGACACCACCAACTCCAATCACAGCAACAGAATCCCCAGGACGCACTTGAGCAGCATGAGCCATAGCACCATAAGCAGTAAACACTGCACATCCTAAAATTGCAGACTCGGAGTATGGCAATGAGTTCGGTAATATAGTCAATCCATGTGCTGGAACAACACAGTATTCAGCAAGGCCTCCCATGCTGTACATGGAAATCGGCTTGCCTAGAAATATATAACATTTCTTTAGTAATCCAATAATAATGTAAAGTAATCAAGAAAACTCTTCCCCAAAGGCCATAAAAGAGAATTTTAGCAAGACAAGTTTATAAAGCAACAGAGAAAAGACGGGGTAATTATTAGCACCAGAAATGCATGGTTTTTCTAGAGTGCATAAGTGTACATCCAGTTAATCAAAACTCACACAAACACAGAAATAAGTGTGTGCCTGTCTATTTTTGCAGAGAGAGAGAGTGCATTGTATCCATTCATATAAGAAGACATACCAGCAAGGCGCCAAATGCAAGTGAAGCATGAAATCCAAATGAAAGCAGAATAAGAATTAAAAATAGCAAAATTTATTTAGACTGGAAATGAATAAGCAATGCTTGGTATGGAGATAAAAGAAAGCATATCAAACAATTGAACACTAGAATTACACTGTCTACCACTTCATTGCAGACAAATACACAGCAATAAGAAATGGGGTGCCCATCACCGCATCCAGGCTCATTGATCTGGCAGTAAAGTAGAATAGTACAAGTGGATGTGCTCAAACTAACATCATGTTGCATCTTCTTTTATGTTTACAGGGAATAAAGTAAAGAGACTTGATTGTGGAGTTCGCATATTGTAGGGATATGAAAGTTGTGTTTGGAGCATTATAACAAGCTGCAAGCTTTTTTAATCGAAACAAAAACATGGACAGTTTGTGAGCATTAACTGAAGAAAGTAAAATTAAAAACAAGAGTTCATTACCACTATTACGGAGGAATAGTCGGGTTTCACCATCATAAAGAGTTCCTTTTGATCGATTATAAGCAAAAAAATCCTCACATAAATCATCATGGCCCTGTTTCCCAAATCAGAAATTTATCATTTCAGTATCTTCTTACCACATTTTATACTCTTTGCTGCATTTCCAAAATACCTAGTGATGACATAATAACAAGAACAATATGAAGCTACACACACAACAATAACATTATATCTCAAAGAAATGTCACCTTAGAACAGTAGAAACAGTTACCACAAGGCATGATAAAAGCTCCAACAACACGAGAGCCAACTGGAAATCTGAAAATCAAGAACAAAAAATTCATAAATTACATTACTACCATCTCCCTGCATGATAAAGAACCCATTTTCCACTCAAAGTACACAATATTTTTCAAATAAATTCAAAAGAATGACACAAAATCATCAAGAAAGAAGACTTGATTTCACCTTGTACTAATCCATGTACCTTTCAATAGTTTTTCTATCTGACAGCTCCCCGTGTTCCACAACTTCTCCAGTGATCTCGTGACCAATAGCACAAGGACTAGGAAATGGAATCTCGCCCTTTATAACATGAAGATCAGAGTGACAAACCCCACAAGCTACAGCCAAAAAAGACATATAATGACCCTAAAAACTAAAAAAATGATCCACAAAAATCACCATAAACAAGAAATCAAAGGGGTGTTTGACAGCTGATCAAAAATTTCACCTTTAGTCTTAATAAGTACTTCTCCAGCTTTAGGACGAGGCATTTGAAACTCTTCAATGGTAACAGGCTTATTGGGCTCCCAGAAAACAACTCCACGCATAAAGCCACCAGAGCTAACATGGTATGAGCTCTTTGAAATCTTCAAGCTGTCATTATCATCAAAAGAATTGATCTTGGCGCCATTAGAACCACCACTAAGATCGAAAGACTTGGCAGTGGTATCAGCTAGAAACCAGGAAGAAGATATAATATTTGAGGGTTTTGAAGGGAGTAGTTTCTTGGTGATTGATCTTTGGATCAGATGAGATAAACCCATTTCTTGAATCGAGTGACAGCGCAAATTTTTAAAGTTTTGGAGAAGAGAAATGAGGAAACAGTGAATTTAGCCAATTTTTACTCTGATGTAACTACTTGCAAAAGATGGGGTCATCGAGCTGAGTAGGCAGCTTGATGTTGGATTCTGCCAGGTCATCGTGATTCAACCTCATCCAAAATTCCAAATTATGGCTCAACGCATGGATTAATCAATGTATAATATATCGATATCTCTATAAAAATACTATATAATCACTAAACTCAGTAAAGTTAGACAGATTAATTCAAGAAATTCTAGATTATCTTAAAAAAAGGAGGGTCCATATTCAAAGTGTGGGGTTTCGATTCATTGTATTTTGATACAAAGTAATGATCATTGTGTCTTGATATTCAACAATTTATTAAATAATTAAAAGTTATCTCATGATTAATTAATTAATTAATTAAAAGTTTGCTGATATTGTTTATTGTGCAATTGAAAAATATTCAATCCAACTTGGTTTTTGGATTGGATGAGCATCATTAAAAAAAATTGAATTATCAATATGTCTTAACCAATTTAGATTAAAAAAAATAGATTTTTAAAGAAAAAGTGTTTTAAGGAATTATTTGAAATTCCAGTAATATTAAAAAGATCCAATCATGAACTTTCATTGACGTTGATTTTAATTATTATTGTTAAGATAATAAGATTATTTTGTTTTATAATTTATTTGTTTTAGTCTATATATAATCTTTTTTATATTTAAATAAAATAATTAATTAAGCATTAAGTATTCATTAATTAAATCTTAACTTCCTTATTTTGAGCGGCTCATGCGATGTTTTCCAGTTGAGTAAATGTGCCTCTAGTTTGTTGGTGGTGATTTTGGGCATGTTTGGGAGGGCGGTTGCGATTGTTTTTAAAGTATTTTTTATTTAGAAATACATCAAAATTATATTTTTTTTATTTTTTAAAAATCATTTTTGACATCAGCACATCAAAATGATTTAAAAATACCAAAAAAATTCATTTAAAATGAAAAAAAAATGAATTTTGAGCAAACAGCGGTTGTACCACAGAAACAAACAGGCCCTTTGTTTTCCACCAACATTTCTCTTTCCTACCCTAAAAAATCAACATTGGTTCTTATTGTTGTTGATGTTTCAAATTTAGCCTTTTTAGTCTTGATATTTGATTTTTGTTTTGTTTTTTTATTTTGTTGATGTTTTATTTGTTTTTAACTTAATCCTTCAATCTTAATTTGTAAATGTAAGTTTTTCAATTTAGGCCTTCTACTTTTGAGTCTGTACTTTTTTATTTACTCTTTTATAAAAAAAAAATACGGTTTTTTTTTTATTCCTCATATTAGGGTTTTTTATCCTTGTTTTCAATAAGAATAATACTAGTTTTAATATGGTCATTTTTAGTCTAATTTATTACTTTTTTTCTTTTCTCAAAGTTTTCATGATTTTTAATTTTATCCTTCAAATCAAGTTTATGATTTCTTTGTTATTTCAATAACAACAATAATAATAGCAAATCATTATAAACTCTAATTTAGAATAATAAATTCTAAATTACATTTTAGACTAATTATAAATGAGTATAAATTTGAATTTTATTCAAATAAAATGAATAAAAAATAAAAAAATATTACATGAATTAAATGTACTATATAAATCTAGATGTATTAAATGTAGTCTATAAAAATATAATAAGAATATAATCGAAATGGTGTTGAAAAGAATATAATAGGAATGGCATTGAAAAGAGCACATGGAGTAGCTATTCACAAATAGAATCCAAGTAGTGCATGACTTATCAATTATTGTAGATTTACCGAGGAATATTTTTTTGTTTATTCAATATTTTTTAATCTTACTAAAATAACAAAAAAAATACCTCTAAGGATAAAAGAATCAACATAGTGAGGGCAAAAGTATCCCATTATCAAATTACCATATTCTTTTTAACTCCATTTCAATACCTAAACATTATAATTTTTTGTAAAAACCAAGTAGTTATTACTAGTCCATTTGATACTCTGCGTTTTAAAAATATTTTTCAAAAAAAAAGAATTTTTTTTATTTTTTATTTTAAATTAATTTTTTTTTGATGTCTTTAGATATTTTAACATGCTAATATTAAATATAAATTTTAAAAACATAATAAAAAAAATATTATTTTAATACATTTATAAATAAAAAATTATTTTTAAAAAAAAAGCATTTAAAAAAACACTAAATCTCTTCGGTTAGCCGGGTCAATTGAGTGATCAAATGGCTCAAAATCTAACTTGAACTGAGTTTCATTTTGAGCTGTTTTTTACAATAAACTAGTCAAACTATTTCAGAGCTCCCATTAACAGATACACTAAAACAAAACGGTTTTTACTGTTCAAACACTGTGCACACACACTCATTAGCACTGTGGACATGAAATTTGTCTCCGTTCTTCGCAGGTGCACGTCCACCCTTTTTTTTTTGTCTTTTCCGGATGTGAACAGTGTTTTAACGTTTTTACCCCCGATAATAAGACAAAAAACAGTTTCGGCTGAGGGGCACGGGTGTAATTGCGCGCGTCCGGACCGGTCCGGTTCGGTCCGCCGCAAGTTTTTTTTTAATATTTTTTAAAATGGCTAAATACGGTTATAGCCCATAATAAGACAAAAACGTCGACTTGAGTACAGGGGCAGACCAGTAATTGACCCTATTTTTTTTTTTTATTCCGTGGTTGTCAGGGCGTGAGGAGCACGCGCCAGTCGATTTTCCTCCTCACGTCCTGTTTAGGTGGCACGTGCGTCGTCATAAGGTGACCGGGAAATAGGCTTCCGAGTCGTTTTTTCGATGCGCCTCGCATGGCCTTCCTCCCACGGTGGCGCGTGTAACCTAAAAAATATCCGTGGGACGATCGGCTGCGGTTAAAGCAGCCAGGGCCACGTTTCTCTCTCTCCTGCACGTAAAAGTGCATGAGAGTCCCCCATTGTTTGTTACTTTTCACTTCGGTCCTTCTACTTTTAATTTTGTCTTTGGTCCTGATTTCTATTATATAAGTTTTGATTTAGTTCGATTGGGTCATCCGATTTTAATTGATTGAATGTGCAAGTTTCACTTCGGTCCTCCTACTTTTAATTTTCGGATTGGCTGTAAAAGCTCAATAAATTCAGTACACAAGTTTCGATTTTTTCAACTTTGTCCTTTAATTTAAATTGATAATAAATGTGATTTTCATTTCAGCCCTTAGACTTTTAATTTTTGAATTTAATCCCTTTATATTTGATTTTCATTTCAGCCCATATACTTTTTTTTTTATATTTCTAGAATAATCCTTACTTTTGTCCATGTATATATAAGTGTACTTAACACAATAATAATAATAATAATAATAATAATAATAATAATAATAATAATAATAATAACAATTTAATTGTTTTTCTTGCTTACTCTTTTGTTAATGTTTTTTTTTCTCCGGATAATTTAATAATTTTTATTGTTTTGACAAGTAATGGCAATGATATTTTTTTTGTTAAAGTTTCTAGGATATTTTTAGTCTTTCATTAATTATATGTTCTAATATTTATTGAATATTATCGCATAGGAATATATATAGGGAGAAGAAAACATGACCTAGGATTTTTTGAATAAAAAAAATTAATATCAGTATTCTTAAATACATTTAATATAATAATATAATGAATAAATCGGATAACATAAAAAAAAATTTGTCTTCGAATTTTAATTTTGTACTTAACACAATAATAATAATAATAATAATAATAATAATAATAATAATAATAATAATAATAATAATAATAATAATTTAATTGTTTTTCTTGCTTACTCTTCTGTTAATATTTTTTTTCCCTCCGGATAATTTAATAATTTTTATTGTTTTGACAGTAATAGCAATGATAATTTTTATTTTTATTTTTTATCTTTTGTTAAAGTTTCTTGAATATTTTTAGTCTTTCATTAATTATATATTCTAATATTTATTGAATAGTATCGCCTAGGAATATATATAGGGAGAAGAAAACATGACCTAGAATTTTTTGAATAAAAAAAATTAATATCAGTATTCTTAAATACATTTTATATAATAATATAATGAATTAATCGGAAAACATAAAAAAAAAAAATTTGTCTTCGAATTTAATTTTTTCCTCTTTTTTAAAAATTAATTTATTAAAAAAAATTACAATATTTTGGTTTTTAATATTTCAGATCTAATATTACTGGGCAAAAAATACAACTAAAAACAATTTGACACATTTACCTAGATTTCAAAAATATGCGAGTCATTTCCCGTTTCAATTACACTGTTCTTTTTAGTCGACAAATAAGTCATTATAACACAAAATTTTTTTTTCCTAAAAACATATTACAATATTTTTATTTACAACGTGTCAGATCTAATATTACTGGGGAAAAAAGGCAACTCATAAAAAAAAATATGACAAATTTACCTATGTTATTTAGAATTAAAAAATATGTGAGTCACTTCCCGTTTTGATTATACTGTTCTTTTTAGACGACAAAGAAATAATTATTGCACGCACAAAAATTATGTTTATTTTTAAAAATAAATTACAATATTTTTTTTTATAATGCGTCAGATCTAATATTACTGAGGAACAAAAGCAACTCATAAAAAAAAAATGACAACTTTACCTAGGTTATCTACAATTAAAAAATATACGAACCACTTCCCATTTTGATTACTCTATAAAATATGTGAGACTAATTATATGTTTTAATATTTATTGAATATTATCACCTATAAATATACAGAGAGAGAAAAAAAATGACCTAGGATTTTTTCCTTAAAAAAAATTAATATCAATATTCTTAAATACATTTAATATAATAATATAATTAATAAATCTTATAAAAAAATTGCCTTTGAATTTAAATTTGGTACTCTTTTTGTTTAAGTTTATTTCTTAAAAACAAATTTACAATATTTTCATTTTTAATATTTTAAATCTAATATTACTGGGGAAAAAATTAAACTAAAAAAAAAATACAAATTTACTTAGGTTATCTACAATTAAAAAATATGCAGGTCACTTCCCGTTTCGATTCCTGTTCCTTTTAGACGGCAAATAAGTCATTATAGCACGTAAGAAAATTAAATTCATTTCTGAAAAAAATTTCAATATTTTTATTTTTAATGTGTCAGATCTAATATTACTGGGGAGAAAATGGAACTCAAAAAAAAAATACTAAATTTACCTAGGTCATCTACAATTAAAAATATACGAACCACTTCCCATTTCGATTAAACTATTCATTTTAGGCCAGGGAAAAATTTATATGTTACATATTTTATCTATTATAGTGTTACTGATTAAATATTTAAACAACTAATTACAACATTTTAAAAATCAAATAGTTTTCTACATAGAAAAAACCCTAACGCAATGCGCGGGCAAGCATACTAATTATACAACGCAAAAAACTCATTTCTAACATATTTGATCTATTGCAATTTCAATAATTAAACATTAAAATAACTTATTATATGGCGAAAAAAATATAAGTTTATTTCTGGAAAAAAATAATTACAATACTTTTATTTATAATGTGTCAAATCTAATATTACTGAGGAAAACATGCAACTTATAAAAAAAATTACTTGCGTTATCTGCAATTACAAAAATACGAACCACTTTTCATTTCGATTATACAAATTTTATCAATGATAATTTTATTAATTAAATATTAAATTAACAAATATAATACATATAAAAGCAATCAATTTTCTACATAGATAAAAAAACTTCGGGCGCATCGCGCGGGCATACTGCTCGTAATGACTATGTCACATCGATATAGACACCGTCGAAGTCCCGTAATGACTCCTAGAAAAGGTGGTGCTATTTCAGCAACCACTCCACCGGTACACACCTCAGAGCTCCCACAACCTCATGCAGAGAGAAGCACTAATTTTGTGAACCCATGTCTGTGTCTCAACGAATGAATCCATGGATGAAAGTACAAAGTTGCAGAGACCAGAAAAATCCAACCGAAGTCTTATCTACAAAGGAAAACTAATGAAATGGTAATGGAATCGAAGGAATCAATATTTGTCCAGCAAATCAAATGGTAAGCACTTAGCCATTGCCATGTCCGAACACTCTGTCTCTCACCCCCACCTCTCATGCTTTTCGTCTCGGCCTCCCCTTTTGCAATAAATTATTACACTGCGCCAGCACGCTTGAGAGTAAATTATATCTCTTACACTCGCCATGCCACTGCATCAGCGTCTGAAAATGGGGTTCTGATAACTTGCCCCTATGCCTAGCTCACCTACATATAATTTTCTCGAACACCCCTACAAGACATTTTTTCCTACCCATGTGACTCTTTGATTTTAATTATTGCTCACCCGTTTTTGTGTTCATCCTTAAAGCATTCTTTTGGATCCTCTCAGTGTTTTTTTTCTGTGATGTTTTTGAATGGTTTTGATTTGGTGATATTATAAATAAATCTTAAAGAATAAAATAATTTAAATTTTAATATATTTCTAAATAAAAAAAGAAATATTACTCCAATAACTAACGGGCTCCGAACGACAAACGGGTGCTAATTGTTCTTTGCTTTTGCAAACCATTTTTTTAAGGGAAAAAATCCTCCCTTTCACTGTAACACACACACCTGGCAGGACAAATCTCACAAAATGTCGTCTTAAGGTCACATACAGGTGACATTAGAGTTGTCTCCACCATCACCTTACAAGGAAAGCTTCAAGCTTTTTCTCCTTTTCTTCTAGGCAGCAGCCTTCCTAAAACTTTAACTAGCAGTGGTGATAGTAAATTAGATCCTTTCTGTTTCTTGTACAGCTAACTGTATTATAGATTTTAGCAAAAGATAAGAGAAACAAAAGCAAAAGCTAAAAAAAAAAGAGAACATCCCACAAAGAAAAAGCCAGTTACATGCTCCAGGAGTACTGTATTCAATAAGAAAGGCTTCATTTTGATCTTTCTTTCTTCATTAACTTGATATTGGGTCTTTGAAATGTTGAAGCTTTTCAGGGTTTATAAACTCTTCATTGATTTCCTCATCATTTTCTCTTTATTCATTGCTGTTTTTCTTACAGGTATGTTGTCCTTTTCTACCTTTTCTTGTGGTTTTGTGTGTTTTAAGATTTGGAATTGTTACTTGGGTTATGGGGTTTACTGGATTTAGGATTAAATATTGATCTTTTCATTGTCAGGAGTGTTTAGATATGTTGTTTTATTAAGTGGGTTGTGTTTGCCCTTTTCTTTTTTGGATGTTTGATTGAGATCTAGAGATGATTTGGCAGTACAGTTTCTGTTTGGGTGCTGTGAGAAGGAAGGGATGTAAATACTAAATGAAATCTTGATCTTGGAGCAGATTGGTGTACTTTTAATTTGTTTTGTTGCCTCTAGTGTGGTAAAGTTTGTCCTTTGGCTGTCTGTACAACGTTTTTTTTCTTCTCAAATCTGATGTATTGTTTGGTGCCCCATTTGCACAAAAGTTCAGATTAGAAAAACTTCTTTGGTATGAGTTTATTAAATTGAAATTGAGAATGTCATGTGTTTCTTATGATTCAGAAGAAACCAAAAGAACTATGAAGTAAGCTTCATTATTAGATTTAGATTGCATATTGACTGTCCGTGCAAGGTCTGCAATTCCAAAGAGTCCGAAACCTTTTGTCTTTGAGTAGGTTTTTTGATTAATGTATGCTGTGTTTTGTTGTCTGCAGAATAGCAAATGATGCTCTCGCACTTTCAAGGTTTTTGCTGTACATTAAAGACGGTCATTTGATTTATTTCTGGCTTCTTGTGAGGGAAAGTAAGTCTAAATTCTTTTGACATTTCTGCAAAAGAAATTATATGGATGCTTAAAAAACAAATCTTCATTTGGATTTCGACATTTGTTGTACTTCTCACCCTTTTTGTTCTTATACTCAATTATAGTTGTTTAAAGTTTTTAGTTGCATATGATTGAACCATCTTAAAAGGCTTTCCATCAAGTTTTTCTTAATACAAGTCTATGAATTCTCTTATTCTATCAGTTAAACTGCTAAATTTTCCACCTTAGCATTCTCATTTTGATCATGGCCATTTTACGAACCTCTTATGTCTTTATTGCCTGACATTATAGCTGGCTTGACATCATCTAAATGTTTTCCCTTTATTTGGATTTGAATTTTACAATGTAAAGACCAGATGTTTCCCTACTTTCCTTTCAAATTATTCTAGTTTTATGGTTGATGTCTTCCCTGATGTTCCCCCTCTCTGTATTGATCTTATCTATTGTTTAGTCATTCAGCACTGTTGGACTTCTGTTGCCATCCTAAAATTCCATTCTTGACTTTTGGTCTTACAAATGTTATATGCTGGTGCTGTGACTGTGGTCACAGGCAAAATGAGTAATCTAAGTGAGTTGCTGGTGAATTACAAGCAACATTGTAATGGAATTTTAGGATGGCAACAGTAGAGTCACAAACATGAAGTGAGTTGCTGGTGAATTACTAGCGACATTGTAATGGAATTTTAGGATGGCAACAGCTACACAAACATGAAGTGAGTTGCTGGTGAATTACTAGCGACATTGTAATGGAATTTTAGGATGGCAACAGCTAGTCACAAACATGAAGTGAGTTGCTGGTGAATTACTAGCAACATTGTAATGAGGGAGGGCGGGGGATGGGGATTATATGTGAAACTGGGCTGTGATTTATGATCTTATTTTTTATTTTTTATTGTAAATTTTTGATCCACTATGCCATAAGAATGTTCCCAATCTTTAACTTTTTTTTTAAATCTTGAATTCCAGAATAAGCAGATGGCAGCTGAGTTTGTCAGTTCTGCAACCAGTGATAAACTGACTGAAGTAGATTGGGCCAAAAATATTGAAATCTGTGAATTAGTTGCACGTGATGAAAGGTACATCATATTTGTCTGCATTGAATACTTAGAAAGGAGCTATATAATTGTTACTTCAGTGTTCTAGTTATTGTAAATAATTTTTTAATTGTAAATCATGTATAGGGAATGACCACTACTGCTAAATATGATCTTGTTCAAAGACTTGTTTTTAAAATGTTATTTTTAGAATCTCAGTATCTGAACTGGATAGGATAAAGCAAGCTGTTAGTTTGAACTATGGTTCTTCATTTGCTTCCTTGTCATCCTTGATAAATTCATAAGATGGATTTGTTGATTCTAATCTGCAGGCAAGCTAGAGATGTTGTTAAAGCCATTAAAAAACGTTTGGGGAGTAAGAACGCCAATACTCAATTATATGCAGTGATGGTGGGTTGATGATCTTGCTTTGTATGGTAGATATTCTTGGTACATTATAAATTGGCTGACCACTTATTATCTCTTGTTTTGCAGTTGTTGGAGATGCTGATGAATAATATTGGGGAACAAGTTCATAGACAGGTGATTGATACAGGGATTCTGCCCATTCTTGTCAAGATAGTGAAGAAAAAAGGTGGGTCATTCCCTTCTTGTTCAAAGATTGTTGATGCTTGGCTAATTTTACTGGAGTTGTAACTAAAATCACCCTGTTCCCCTTTGTATTGCAGACAGAGTTGCCTGTAAGAGAAAGGATATTTCTTCTTCTAGATGCCACACAGACGGCCCTTGGTGGTGCTTCTGGAAAGTTCCCTCAGTACTATTCTGCATATTATGATTTGGTGGTAGGTAAATGTATGAAAAAATGTGGCTTTTCAGAATTACTTGCAATGCCAATTAATCACTGCTAGGTTAGAAATGCTGCAGATTCATTGACATTGATGGATTTCAATTTTTTCTTTTTCCATATAATTTCAACTGCTGACAGGCTTTCCTGAAAACCAACAAGCTTGTCTGTGCCATAATATCCCTCTTTTTTCTGTGGATTATTTTTTTAAAAATCCTGAAAGTAAGGTTGTTTCAATTTCTTGTCCAGTGTGCTGGAGTGCAATTTCCTCAAAGACCTCGTGAAAGACCATCAAATCATCAGGCTGCCCAGGAAAGTAAGAAAATTACATTGAACGGGGAACTTGCTGCTGCTAGACATGAGGCGGGTGCTCATCCAGCACCAGTGGAGCCTCAAGTTGTTCCTGAATCCAGGTATCTTTTACGGAGTTTGTTGCATGATGCACAGATCTTAAGGAAGGCTAGTTGCTTATTTCTATCAATCAGGCACAGAAGAGAAGGTTTAATTGTTTACCACAAAGAATAGCCATTTCTAATCTTGCATTTATGGTACCCAGTATTATTCAGAAGGCGACCAATGCTCTGGAGGTTTTAAAAGAAGTCCTTGATGCTGTTGATTCTCAAAACCCTGAGGTACTTTTTTCCCCTGCAATTTTGAATTTGGTCGTCCAATTTCTATCAATCGCATATTCATCTCTCTTAATCCTACTTCAATTCATTCTGGATCAACTTCCATATTTGACTTCCTTTGTGGGCTTGTGCCTATAAACACAAAAGCAAGAGAGAGTTCCATTGCTCTCAAGAATTTTGTGAGCCATTAATTTTCTGCACTGTGCGATTATTATATATCATGGTATGTCCAAGCATTCTGCTTGGATTTTTCTATTCCCAATGACACCCTCTACTAGATAATGTAAAAGATCCTTTTTTTCCCTCGATGCTTGATATCAAACCACCTGCTGTCTTTATTTTTTTCTTGTCCATATAAATTATTTTCCATGTTAACTTCTAATTTGATGGGAGTAGACAATCTAATATGCCCACCCCCAACTAGTTTGGGATCAAGGCTTTTCTGTTGTCGTTAATAGTAAAAAAGCTGTTCTATGAAACTTGTTTATTTTGCTTCAATGCCAAATTTTCTGTGTCCCCTGAAGTTTCGCTGTTAACTCATGTTAATGACAAGGCTGTAGCTTAGGATACAGAAGTGCATGGCACACGAAGAACTTGGATGGTTGACATTTATAAATTGCATGTTGCTTAGTTCATTTTTTTTCCTCATCTTGAACTGCACTGATGAATTATGAGTGAGCATTTCATGACATTTTTCTTTCAGGGAGCGAAGGATGAGTTTACTCTTGATCTCGTGGAACAGTGTTCATTCCAAAAGCAGAGAGTAATGCATCTTGTGATGACTTCTAGGTAAGGCTGCTTTCTAGTCCATTAGGCAGATTTGAATATTAGCCAGTCTTGTAATCGCAATTGAATTGACTCTCTTCCTCTCATCGATGTCCAGGGATGAAAAGTTGGTCTCTCATGCTATTGAATTGAATGAGCAGCTACAAAAAGTTCTGACAAGACATGATGCCCTTCTATCTGGGCGGTCTACAGTTTCAGATACGACCACCATTTCTGATAGAACTACTACAACAGCAAATCATTTTAATCACGAGGAATCAGAGGAAGAGGAGGAGCCAGAACAGCTTTTCCGAAGGTATGTTCATGTCATCTTCATCCAAGGCTAGGCTCGTACCTGGTGAAAAGTAATTCACCTGTATCATTTAATCATGCAAATTTTCTCATCCGCGGGGAGCAAGTTTCAAGTTCATGCGAACCAAGCCATAATTCATTCCACTTTGAAAGGAGTTAATTTATGCAATATGCATGTTTTAATCGTAGCTCGAATTGCCGCGTCTGTGTCAAACTTGGCAGGTTAAGAAAGGGGAAGGCTTGTGCAAGACCTGAAGATGAAGGCAACTCAGAAGAGCGTCTTCCTATGGGTTTGCATGGAGGGACAATTCCTGGGGATATGCTGAACCGTCCACTTATTCGGCCACTTCCATCTGAGCAGCAACAGGATCCCATCACAAATCATGCACCTGTTGTAATTCCACCACCACCTGCGAAACACATGGAAAGGCAGAAATTCTTTCAGGAAAAGAAGGCTGATGGTTCTGCTGTTTCTGGTCACATGAGGGGTCTTTCCTTACACAGTCGCAATGCCAGCAGTTCCTGCAGTGGAAGCATAGATTTTAGTGACTAGGCCGATTTTCTCAACTCATGGTTTTTCATCAGTTTGTATTTAGTGGTGGTATGCCTATCTCATGTACTGCTAATGGGAGTGTTTTTCTTCTGTTTTTTTTTTTTTCTTACTGTTAAAGTCAGGTATTAGTGAGGTGTTATTTCTGTTTCTGAAGAGTTCTGCCCCAAGTTTGCACTTTTAAGCCAGGGGTGTTAAAAAAACCAATCAACTGAAAGAAAGAAAAAACACTGAAAGCTTCGAACCGGAGGACAAACCGACTAAACCGATTTAAAAACCATAAAATCATTTCGGTTTGGTTTTGGTTTCAGAAACCGAAACCATTAAACTGCACTGGACAGAAAGAGCCTAACATGTCTAAAACTAATCTCCCCCTTCTCTTATCAAAATATTTTCCAACTGGACTCTCCCCAACTTCTTGGCATTCTGCAGAGAAGAGTATGGATCTGCGGCTCGATCAGTTGTGAAACAATTTCTTCGGCAGTATTTTATGGTGATGATGCAAACTGGACTGCTGATTATAGGTCAGGACGTCGCGAGGTGTATAACTAATTATTGGCCCTGCAATTGGAGGTTTTCTTGCTCAGGTTGTGAACATTTTGGGTGAAAATATATTGAATGGTTTTCAGTGGCAGGATCCTGTGTACATTTTATGGCTGGACATATGGTAGAGCCAGTGCACCAAATGAATTCAGTTTGAACCGGTTTTCTGTTCGGTTCGGTCCGGTTCAAATTCTCTAAAACTAGCATATCCCGGTTTGGAGTTTGATTCAGGTTAATTAAAAAAATTTAAAAATTAAAATGATTTAAAAAAAAAAAGGTTTTTGACGGGGTAAATTCTAAGATAACAAGGGAATTATTCAACAAGATCCTGGATTGACCTACGAGATTTCATGGAGTTTCATTATATTTTTTACTTATAATTTCTATTTGTCTAATCCTTTTTCATCTTATGATTTGACATTCAAAATTAATTTTAAAAAATAAATACATATATAAACAAAATATATTTGATTGAAGAAATAGACAATTACATTAGATAGATAAAGACATGATTTCTCTATCTCTTGCTCGTGTTCCGGATAATAATAAAAGCTTATTTCTTCCAAAAACTAGGTTGAAAATATTCAAAATTTCAAAAAATAAATAAAAATTGATTGGTTATCCAAAAAAAAAGTAAGGATATGGGTTAGTTTTCATGCCAATAAACTTTCATCCACACAAGTTAAAATATCAGCTTGGCAGAAGATAATTGATGCAGAGTGCTCTCTGTTCTAAGCATGAAAAAGAGGACATCTGCAAAGCTGTGACAATAAATTCCTCAAACCAACTCCATTTGATTCCTTTTCATGTGATAGTGACTAAATTTCTTGTTTATCCATCTTCAATTCAGAGGTCCATTTCACTCAACTGTATCCTCTCCTCTCTGCTTGGTCTCTTTGAGCAGTTCTGCTGTAAATAATACCTATGGAGGAGTTATTCATCACATTAAGGATCCCAGAAAATTGTAAAATTACCTTTTGTAAGTTCTTAAAAAATAACATTGTTTTATTTTTTTATATATAAATAAAACAGGTTCTAATTAAGTTAAATTAAATTATTCTTCACTCAATTTAACCTGATCAATGAATAACTTTTACAAACCGAGTTGGGTTTAATAATAATAATAATAATAATAATAATAATAATAATATAAACTCAAGTTAAAAATAGTTTTGCATGGTAGGCCAAGATTTTGGTTGTTGAACCAGGCAATGTCCCCCTTTATAGTGACACGGTAATTCTTAAGACTGAAAAGTGGTGAGCAAAATTTCTTTAAAGGGTAACTTCTATGCCTTGTAATGGCTAATGTCTTTGTATGGCAATCTTTCCATGGTAAGAATAGATATAAGATCTTTGAGGTCTGATAGTTTGGTGATGGGTTAATCTGAATTTTAGTTTTTTTTAAGAAAATATAAAATAATATTGTTTTAAAAAGTTTCTTTTATATAAAATAATGGATTTAATCACAATAGATAATTCAAATCCACAAGATCATTTGAGACAACTTAATAAATGCTGAAAAAGAAAGTTTTATATTTAAAAATAAGTCACAGAATAAAGGAAACAAAATGGTAGGCAGTAATAAAAACATGAAGGGATAGATAAGAGAGAGAGTGACAGAGTGCAATGAAGTGGTGTTGATTTTTCTAGTTTGTGATAAGCACTCTCCACACAAGTGGGTGTGGGTGTTCTCACTTCACATTTGCAAGAAACATGAAATGAGGATAAAAAAGGACCCCTCTTTCTCTCTTTTTACCAAGGAAAGTTTTAGTCTTTAGCTTTCGCGCACACTGTTAACTCTCCTTTTTGCTTGAAAAATTTTGCATTTTGAGCTTCTGGGTTGTCATTATACTGATAAAGAAACAAGACCCTGAATTTGGTTTTGGATTTAGACATCTTTGAATTGGATAAAGCAGAAACAAGTTTGGTTCTTTTGTGTGTTTTTACTCATATGATGATGAATTGTGGAGCGGTGAATGCTACTACTCCTTCTTCAACTTCTTGGTCTGCTTCTCACAGCTCCAAAGTCCCCATGTAAGACAATACTCTCCCTCTCTCTTTTTCTGGTTACGCACTTTAGTAAGAATTTGAATTGTGGTTTGTGTAGAATTCTGGATTTTGTTTGGTGTGGTAGTAGAATTTGATGTGAAAGTTGATAGTTTGATGTGTTTTCATTGTTTCCTACTGTCATAGGTTGTTGCCTAGGGCAATATGTACTACACAAAGGATGTGTTGTTTCTCTGGTGTTCATGTGGATGCTTCTGTTAGTTCTAATGTCTCAAGAAATTGTGTAGTAGCTAAAGACTCATTGGGTTGGTCTGGAACATCACCATCTTTATATTTTAAGCAGCCATTCAACAAAGTTTTGTGGCCTTTGAAAGCATTAGTGACTTCTACATCTCAAGATTTTCCCATTGGATCACTTATCGGTGAAGAAAAGGTAGGAGTTTTGTTGCTTAATCTTGGCGGTCCAGAGACTCTTGAAGATGTGCAGCCTTTCCTTTTTAATCTTTTCGCTGACCCGGTAAGAGATTCTTGCTTTTGCATTTGATATGAGAGCACAACTGTACATGTACATTTTGATTAAGGGACTGGAATGGATGTAATAGTATTTTAGGGCAAATTGCTATATCTTTAGGCACTTAGAGTTTTGGACTGTCTGTTATGCTATGCATGATCGAGCAAGGGAAGTTCCTAGCTCTCCTCATTTTGTTGACACAGAGTGCATCTTGTACGAGTACCAACCAGTTGATCATTTTCATTAATGATTCTCTACCAGATCTTATTGTAGTCATCATCTTACTTTCTAATATAACAGGACATTATAAGACTGCCAAGATTGTTTCGATTTCTTCAAAAGCCCTTGGCCCAATTTATATCTGTTGCGAGGGCACCAAAGAGCAAAGAAGGCTATGCTTCAATTGGTGGTGGCTCTCCTTTGCGGCAGATTACTGATGCTCAGGCATGATCTTGTTTTTCCTTTTCAAATAAGCTTGTGTTTTCTTAGTAGTTTATATTTTTTATTACAATATATGGAGCATTAAAATAATTGAATAGAATTAGAACACAGTAGCTGGTGGGAAGTCATTCCCTATGCTGCCACCTTAAGAGCATTTTGCTTGGAAATTGGTTTTCTTGTTTTCCCAGGCAACTGTTTTCTTGATTTAAATGCCCTTTCTTGTCTACTGTCTTCATTCAGGCTGAAGAGTTGAGGAAATCCCTGTGGGAAAAGCAAGTCCCAGCAAAGGTATATGTTGGTATGCGCTACTGGCACCCATTCACTGAAGAAGCCATTGAACAGGTACTCCTTTCAGCTTCAGTTCAGTTACTAAGTTCTATCATCGTAATGTCCAGTGAAATCTTAATACACCATACCATTATGTGTAAGTTTCTAATATTTAACTACTTAAAAGGCCCCTAGTCCTTTTTGCTGAAACTCTATTGATTTGAAATACTTTCTTCATTCATTCCTAAAGTAAAAGATAAGCATGCCTTCTGCAAGCTTCATTATCTGATATATGGGATTTGAATGAAGATGCCGTGGTTCTAATTACATCTTTTTTATTTCTTTGTAGATAAAAAGAGATGGAATCACAAAGCTTGTTGTCCTTCCCCTTTACCCACAGTTTTCAATATCAACTAGTGGTTCAAGCCTTCGACTTTTGGAGAGTATATTCCGGTGATTAAAAAGCACATGGTCTATCCATTTGTGATGCTCCAAAAACATAATCTAATTTTTATGCTTTCTAATGGTCAATCAGGGAAGATGAATATCTTGTAAACATGCAGCATACAGTGATACCTTCTTGGTACCAGCGTGAAGGATACATCAAAGCTATGGCAAATTTGATTGAAAAGGAATTAGAAAAATTTGATCGCCCTGAGCAGGTAATACCTTGTGTACACTTTTGAAGGATCATGTTTGTCAAATTTAATTTCATGGTTCCTTTATTGACATCTCTCAGCTAATTTGAGTTTCCATATTGACTTGCTTCTTTTCTTGTTGTTCATAAATTTAAAATGTGGAAAAGTAATAAAGTACAGCTGGGAGCTAACCAAGTACATGTGGATGTATTTGTGTTTGTGCATGTTTGTGCCGTTCTTGTATTTGTCTATATCAAATAATATTATCCCTTGTTGTTGCTTTATGTACTTTTAATTGTACCTTTGTATAAAAATTCTAACCTCATCTGAGAATGTGCAATATAGGCTATGATCTTTTTTAGTGCACACGGTGTGCCACTTGCATATGTGGAAGAAGCTGGTGATCCATATAAGGCAGAAATGGAGGAATGCGTGGATTTGATAATTGAGGAATTAGAAAAGAGAAAGATCATAAATGCATACACTCTTGCTTATCAGGTATTTCTGAGTTTGTTCTTGATGTCATCTGAGTTGTTCTTGGTGTATTTTGATTCACAAATTATTGATAACAGTATGTGACTAGCTGACTTGCATAACATGCATGGCTTAAAAACCTTGATTGTATTGGAGAAAAAATCCAGAACTCGGTCACAGTTCTGGCCAAGTGTTTTGACAATGTAGTTGATTGACTATGCTATTGAACAGCACATAGAAAAAAACAAAGCTAAGTGGTAGAGGCATCATACTGTGGTAGCATCTGATTTATATTTCTGAGCGGAGTGAATAGATACTAGAAACAAAAAATTGATATCAAGATAATGCATTAAAACAAAAAGATGTTAATAATATGTAGGGATATCGGTGGAGATATTCACATATGGAACTCCTAGGTGGAAATAAGCTGCCATAATAGATATAAGGGCCCCTTTTTGTATTCTACATGAATATCTCTGTGAGTTTTTTGTTTGGATATTGTAATAAATTATTACTGAAGACTTGAATGTCCTTTCAAACTACATCATCTCTCTTTTGCCAACATGAAGAGGCAATGCATTCCAGAGTAGAAGATTGAAGCTGTATCCCTTTGCCCACAGAATTATTGGTTCCTGTCAATATCCAAAAAATTCATAAGGGAAGTAGCACAACCCTGCAACTAAGAATCATAATTACCAGAAGAATATGAACATTCTAAGGGTTCATAAATTATAAAGAAGTCTTCTTTCTCCATATCTAGTGAGATCATCCTTTTTTTTCTCCTTTCCTGACCATAGTTTCGGGTTTCATCCACCAATCTACTCCAATATTTTCTACAACATCCATTAATCTTAGATATGAATGAACCTCACAAGGATCCACCTTCAGGAATCCCAATCAGACTTGCTGACATTTCCTACGTCATATATACATTACCAAGTATGCAAAACCAAATCATCTTCATAGCAAATATGGATTGAGTGAAGTAACTTGTTCTTGCTGGCAGAAGGAATATATGTCACAGCAAAGCATTCAGTCCTGATATCATCACCTTATGGCTTAGGCAACTTGACTAGTTTTACCTTCCCTCTTTTTAAGACGTTTCAATTCATGACCAGAAGGAATTACACTGACATCACCATAACCATCCAATGACAACTCCAACCTATCACGAACCTATCACCATTACCATCCATCATCATGAAACAGTGAGTTTCTTTCATGATTTCTATTTCCAGTATAAATGAGATGACAGTCTAATCTTATTTAAAATTGAATTTACTTGTAATAGACTGTACTAGTACTTCTAGAATAGTTCTTTGCTTTATTTATTTATTTTGAGTAAATATCTTCTATGATTTGATGAATTCTGTTGCGAGCATGTAGACACTAAGGTCTGAGGTTTCTTTTTCTCCTTTTATTTTTCCATGTAACATGCTCTTCTTTTTGCATGCAAATTTCACTGTGAGTCATTGATGGTCTGGATATTCTAACAGAGCAGAGTTGGACCTGTGGAATGGTTGAAACCATATACTGATGAGACGATCATTGAGCTTGGGAAGAAAGGGGTAAAACGTCTTTTGGCTGTTCCAATTAGGTTAGCAATTTTTCTATAATCTAGTTAAGAAATGAACTGTATATTTTACTAAAAGTTGGTTCACTGATCGCTTTGATGTTTTAATTTATGCATTGAAGTTCTCAAAACTTCATTCTCTGATTCACAGCTTTGTTAGTGAGCATATCGAGACCTTGGAAGAAATTGATGTCGAGTACAAAGAGTTGGCTCTCAAGTCTGGTATAGAAAAATGGGGACGTGTTCCTGCACTGGGATGTGAATCAACCTTCATTTCAGATTTGGCTGATGCAGTGATTGAGAGTCTTCCATATGTAGGAGCTATGGCAGTCTCAAATCTAGAAGCTCGACAGGTACCCTTATTAAACTTCGCAACAATTTAGAAGTCAAATAAGATGCTTGAAGTTTTCTGCTAGTGGATGCCAGCATGTAACTTCTCAATGCCAATGAAACTCTTTGTCTACAATATTGTTAGTCCATTTGTACTTTCCTGCCTCACTCGTTCCCTCCCTCTGAGCATGTATGTGTGTAACACATTTGTGTTTATTTAGATGAAATGAACTTTAAAGACCTTCCATCATAATGACTATAGTTGCCTATCCCAAGTTAAACATGAACCCTGAAGGACCCAACAGCATCTACTTTCACAAAAGCCATTTCCCCTTCCCAGTTATTGCCTCTTTAAATTATTTCCATCCTATTTGTGTTTGCATCTCGAAATTAGCTGGGTTATGACTGATTGAGCCTTATCTGAATTTGAGATTTTTGCTCCTTTGGCATCCCATTAAATTAAACAGAATGGCATATAATCACTTTCATGACAACAGTATTATCTTGAACACTCATATTTCACTTCTTTTCTCATTAAATTGGAAGCCAACTTTCTCCACTGTTATCTAGGATGGTTGTTATCTCTTTGTTTCTGTGCTGATGAGCTGCATATTTTACCACTGATTTTTTCTCTGATAATTGTTTTGGGATTTTCTGCAGTCTTTAGTTCCGCTTGGCAGTGTAGAGGAGCTGCTGGCAGTATATGATTCGAAGCGAAGAGAGCTACCACCGCCTGTGATGGTATGGGAATGGGGTTGGACAAGAAGTGCAGAAACCTGGAATGGGCGAGCAGCTATGCTGGCAGTTCTTGTTCTATTGGTTCTTGAAGTCACCACCGGGCAGGGGTTTTTGCACCAATGGGGTGTTTTGCCATCGCTTCATTGAACACCACTACTCAAGATCTTTCCCCGCTTCTTGCAAATGAATTATGCTGGGTGTAAGTTTTGTTACCCAAGTCATTATTACGTAATTTCTTATACTGAATTGAACACTCTGGCATTGTTGTCTAAGGTCATAATTGGTGGGATTTGGGTTAATAATAGCATAGGTACAGGCAGTGCAATCCTTCAATGGGCAAAAGAAAAAAAACAAAATTCTATTACAGAGTTATATTATTTCCCCCCTAGTTACAGAATGTTCTTTGATTCATGCACATGTAAACTTTCTGTTACTGTATCGTCCACATCGAGCCCAAGTCCCTCTCCGCAGTCAACTAAAATTTATAGCAGCTACCAGGCAAGCCATCCTGCTTCATGCTTCTCTTAGATCCCTTTCATGTCCTTGAACTCAATTCTTCTGCATTGCTACATAACCCGTGCTGTTTATTTTGCCCCTTAATGCCTATAAAGTAAATGCTTACATCAGGTTTCGACCACCCCGGGTTTTGGTCGGGTGGGCGAGCCTGGCATGGTTCACTAATTGCATTTTCAGATGACAGATATTTTCTACCTTACAATCCATCCATCATTCCTTACAGTTGAAATCCATGGGGGAAATCAATGATGCATTACATGAACAATGATAAAAGTTAGGAACATTTGAAGTTCCATGTTCACAAATTCATAGGCTTATGCGACAGTTATTACCTGTTATATAATACACATGAATAGGAAACTACTGAGGTTCATATGACTAGTGAGTTCATGTTATTATTAAACATAGGCCATACGGCTCAACTGATTTGAAACTCCCCACTTGCATGAACCTCCTTGACCCTCTTGTCATATTCATCTTCGTCGTCTTCTTCATCTACCTCTGCATCGATGTCTTCTTCCTCTTCCTCTTCCTCGTCGTCAGCTCCCCAACCGAAACCTTTGACAGACTTGGATGATGGAGGCGGTTGTCTTGCCTCAGCCACAATTTTCATTATCTCATCCACACTTTGAAGAGAAAAGCTTGGATTATCTCTCTGGTAATAGATGGCTTGAGCTGGCTCGGCCAATTCCTTTGGCAAGTTCTTTAAGAACCATGGGTGGCTTTTGATTTCTGAGAGTGAAATTCTCTGAAACAAAACTAAACAATTTTCACACCGATTTACAGAAACTCAGTATTGCAAAATCAAGCCATTTAGAAAATTATACCCTGGAAGAATTTGCAACGAATATGCGAGATAGCAGGTGTCTGCAAGCTTGAGATACGTGAACATAGTCAGGGATTTTGTATTGGACAGACATTATTTTCTGCAAAAACATCACAAGAAGGCAAAAATGTCAGTGATTAACTCTTGGATGCTTTCAGAACTGGATATCATAGAGATGTTCACCTGAATTGTTTTCCTAAAATTTCTAGGGTCATCTTGGTCTTCAAATGGGTATGCCCCTACCAACATCACATAAAGAGTAACTCCACATGACCAAACATCTGCCAACTGAACCAGAAAAGGAACAGATTATTGAAATAGAACAAGTTAATTGTATGTAAAAAAAATTGGAGATGGCCCCAAGAACCAGTGATTGAAGAATGCAGTGCAGAAAAAGAAGAGCCAGTGAAAGGAATCGATGTTATCTTGACAGAATTCTGAAAGAAAAGCAAGCGCAGCATCTTTTGTTTTTCACCTCCAAATCATGGAGAGTTAGTCACTGTTCATCATTTGCTAGAATTTATTCATATTCGAAATCATTTAACCATTTTGTAGGTCATCTGTAGAATCAGTTCCTTAACACAATATCAACAATATAAATGATCAAATCTGGGGGATTGGCCTTTCTACATCCAAAACCAAGCTCAACTGCAAAGCCCCCAGCACTTCAGCCTCCTAAACACTGTTGCTCACATACATGAACACAACTACTCAAGAATATTAACCAGGTTGCTGTAACTATTATCAGATCATTTCTGTTTTTCAAGATCTTTCAGATAAAACAATTCCTCGAAACTAGAAATGATACAGCAACTGGGGCATGCAATTCAAGGCCTGATGTTTTCTGATAACATCTTTTTATATATATTGTCTCCAATTTGAGCTTTATTATTGTACAGATCATGGTTTCTGAATTCAATCTGATGACAAAAAGTTAGTAACGCAAGCTCAAGTGACAAATCAATCAGCAGTTCATCAGCTAGTATTAATTATACTAGTAGTGCCATTTTGGTCAACACTTGAACAAATCCAAACACAAAGCAACCTCTTCAAGATCTGCCAAGACCCATTTTAGAAACCACATCACACACGGACCTGAAGTGTCTATAAAGCCAATTGTATGCCAACAATCAACAGGATAAGATAAAATCTGTTATTGGCCTTGCATTTGCATTCAAGATTATCCTTTCACAATGTATTCCAGGGAATTTTAAAAAAATATCTGCCAGGAAATAATCCAAAATGCATCACATCTCATAAATTAAGAAACCGTGTGCATAATGCTTGAAAATGACAATTGCCCCAACACAGAGGCAAAAGTTCAAAGTTCACTTTCTTGCTCATAAAACAAATGGATTCATACTTGTCCCAGCTAGCACCTAACCCCTTTCTTATGGCTGGATATTGGAAACAGGATTAGATCATTCAACATAGTGATGGCTCCACTAGTGATGTGCAACAGCAGTGCAGATGTGGACTAGAAAGTGGGTTTTGTTAAAGCTAGAACAAGATCAATTCCTTTTGGAGCTTATGTTCTATGGAGGATAGATATTCAATTTGACAACACAAAAAAATTGGACAACAAAACAAACTTACCTTTCCATCATACTCTCTCCGAGAGAGAACTTCCGGTGCTATGTAAGCCGGAGTTCCTACCGTTGATTTCGGCCTTGAATGCAGCAAAGAAGACTAAACCAATTTGAAACCAAAAATGTTAAGAACATTAAGCAAACACTATGAAGATTATTACCAAATTAACAGATAAAGTGTGATTAAGTAAGTTACAAACCTTGGAGTAGCCAAAATCACAGATTTTCAAGCGAGGTGCAGGACTTCCATCTAACAGTGTGTTTTCCAGTTTCAGATCTCTATGGCAGATTTGCTGTTAAAGAACCAGAACAAATTCCCATGATCACATTCAAAAATTGTAGCAATTTCTTGTGATTATACAGAAAAGGTGAGATTTATCATTATTATAAAAAGCTCTGAGATTTGCTTATACCATATTATGACAGTAGTTAACCCCTGAGATCAGCTGCTGAAAGAAATATCTAGCCTGAAAATTTCAAACAAATGACAAAAATCACACTGGAATACTACTAAGTAATTTCAATTAATGAATTAAAACAAAAGGAATCAGATAGAGGGAGAGAGAGAGAGAGAGATTTAACCTCATCTTCACTAAATCTTCCAGCATTGCAGATTCTTTCAAAGAGTTCTCCACCAGCTGCATACTCCATCACGATTGCCAAGTGTGTTGGGGTCAAAACCACCTGCAAAAAGATTGAGTTCCCTTCCTTAATAATCAAACAGGATTATTTTTCTTAATTGTAAACAATAAAACCCATTTCAGATACTTGCCTCCTTGAACCGAATTATATTGGGGTGCCTTAATGATCTGTGATTTATAATCTCCCTTGCCACGTTCTCATCTATCTGAAAACCCAAAAAATTCTCAATCTTCCTTCTTGGTATTTCTCAAGACAAACAAAGAACCAACAACTTAGATATATCATGAACTTTTTAAGGATGCCCCATATGACAAAACGAAGACTTTCACTAGAAAAAGGTATTTTTCTCAGGAACCAAACAGATAAAAGACAGAGGTACAAGAGAAGAAAAAAGGTTACCTTGTGACCTCTTTCAATGTATTTCATGGCAACAAGTTCTTTTGTCTCCTTGTGCCTCAAAAGCCTTGCAACCCCAAAATTCCCAGCTCCTAAATCCTTCACCAACTCATATTTCTCCATCGTCTTCGTCAATCGCTATGCAATATGCCTCCTTGATTTTGCTCAACAAACGTTATGCTGCTCTCTGTGATATCCACGTATAGCTTATTACATGCAGAATCTCTTCTCTTTATAGCCTGCTCATTTCTTGGTGTCACTCATGCATGTGTGATTTTCTTTAAGTCTATATATAAAATATAAACAAATATTTTTACAAAAATATTATAAAATATGAGAAATCCTTGTTTTTATATATATATAAATAAAATCTCAACCGTTTCTAATAACATATGTGTCAGTTGTTTGTATCTTTCTCCCAGTTTAATTTCATGGGATTGGTCAATGGTCTGGCCCTCGATTACAATTTTTTTTTTCCCTTTTCTTAGATTAGATTATCTTCTTTTTCTCTAAGTAAGTTTATTTTCTCAATCTAGTTGAAAGCAAACTACTTTATTTCCACGATAAATGATATTTTAAACTAACTTGCAAAATAATTTAAAATAAATTATTTATATACCAATGAAAATATAACTTAGCATGTATTTACAATACTATTATTCAGAGAGCTGAAGCTAGAGTGGGAAGTACAGTGAGTGCACATGGAGGGGGTGTTAAATTATTAAGAATTGCTGGGGAAAAGAGGAAAGAGTATGGGAATCCATGACGAACAGCTTGAATCCAACCACTTCCTCTTCATTCTTCATCAGTTTTAACACTTTCTATTTGTTTATTCTTGATTTTTAGGGTTTTGGATCTCTAAAAACGCCGGTGTCCTAGGAAGAACAACACGGCAATTTTGACTTTTTGCATGGGGTCATCACATCACTTGGATCAAACCGCCTCTTGACTTTTAAGCTTCTTTCACACTTCGTCTTCCTGTTTGTTTGTGTATAATTAATTGATCATGGATCTCTTGAAAAAAGTTGTGCTTCGTTTGTAATTAATGGGTTAAGAAATAAGAGATGTTATTGAAAACATTTTATGTGTTAATCAAAATCTAATATTAAGTATTATTCATAATGATATTATAAAATTCTCAAAAAAATAAAGAAATAAATAAGTATTTTAACCATAAGACTTATCCTTTAAGTTATATAATTATTAGCAAGAGATGTTATCAAAACATAAAATTTGATAATTAAACTGGTTCGGTAAATTCTTTTAATTATTTGACTTTGATTGGAATTTGAAAAATCAAGAAAATCAATGAATTTTCTTAATCATCAAACATATTCTTTAATATTATGTAATAAATAATATATGAAGTAAATACTATATAAACTATGATTTTCATGAATGTTTTATCATTTTATTCTCATTTGAAATTTTTAGCAACTAAGTCCAGTATAGTCTAGGCCTGATAAACAAGCCAAACCGTAAAGAAGTTGGACTTGATAATCAATCAAGTTCAATGTGATGTGGGTCTAACGAGCTTGTCAAACCCAAAAAACTTGAACTTGGTAGTCAACCAAATTAAAGATAGTTTAGGCTTCATAAATACGTCAGATCCTAAGAAACTTGAACTTGATAGTCAATCAAGATTAAGATTGTATGAGTATGGTAAGCATGTCAAACTCATGAACTTGAACATCAACTTAGTCCAAAATAGTCTGAACCTGATAAACATGTCAGGCCATAAAAAACTTGGACTTGTTAATCAATCAAATCTATGAGTTTGATGAGCATGCCAAACCCATGAACTTGGACTTGGCATACAACTAAGTCCAAGTTAGTTTGGGTACGTAAAACAAACATACCCATGAACTATTATCAAATTTTAAGAATATATATAATGTCCTAAATAACCTCCTAAATAAAAATGTTGAAGACATGATGAACCACCATGCTCTCCATGTAGAATTATCATTTATAATAATATAATGATTTTTCTAAGCTCTTAGATATGTAAATGGTCTATTGAGAAACTTACTAATATCTTATTAATGATATATAATATATATTTCTCTCTCATTAATCTTGCCAAAAAGAGAGGACATTCAATTTATTCTCTTCTAAAAAAAAAACAAGATTCACAGGTATAAATGTTTTCTTAACCATCTAGATAAAAGTGAGAACTTTTGATCACTTTTAAGATAAATTTATATATATTTCAAAGCATTAATCATTTTAAAAACTCAAAAACAAAGATCTTTATTCCTTGAATTCCAAGTTTTTTTTAAGTCATTTATAGTATTTTTTTTTATAAATATATCAATTTTATCTTTGACTAGTCTTTTATTCTCTCCAATTAGAATTGTTCTTACAAATACTCGAAGTTTTATCAGGAGTTCAAAACTTTTTTTTTACAAAGAATAGATCTAAGTATCTAAATATATAATAACTAACCACTATCCCAGAACCTAAATAACTTATTATTTATATATCTTGAATTATAGAACATCATTGGAATCCAATCAATATAGTAATAAAATCTAGAGAAATTCTTAATGATGAAGCTTGAACACCATGTTTTTACATCTTGATATGTTTTGTGACGTGTGCATAGCATGTGAAGTAGATGTTCATGGACATCTGTCACATCATTAATTTTAGGTATTTTTCAGTTGAAAAAAATGCACACGAATCTCTCAATTTTCTTCCGAGAGAGAGGAGATCGTGGATGCCATTATTATTTTTTCTCCTCGAGATACACTTCCTTCTCTTTCCATTTGCTTCTGAAGACTTCAACATCACACACATGGGCAAGTGGAAATGTTTTTTTTTTCTTTTTTTTATGAATTTAAAAAAGATGATTCACACTGCATTTTAAAAAATAATTTTTTTTAAAAAAAAATTTATTTTTATTTTAAATAAAAAAAATTAGTGTTTTTACATTATTTTTATATATAATTATCAAAATTAATGTTTTAATATTACTTTTTTTTTCTGTTTATTAATGGTAATTTTTTAGTAACTTATGCACATTAATTGAAATTAAATTTTATTTTTAGACTATCTAAAAACATACTTTTCTTATATAGATTAATATAATTTAATTTAATTTCAAGATATATATTAGAAAATATATGATAAAAACATACTTTTCTTATTTTTTAATGGTATTTGTTTATTAACTTATGCACATTAATTGAAATTAAATTTTATTTTTAGACTATCTAAAAACATACTTTTTTGTGTCGATTAATGAATTCAGAGAATAAATTCATTTAAATTTAATTTCAATATATATAGCAAATAAAAATAAAAAATGCACTATATATATATATATATATATATATATATATATATAAGACCAATCATTTGAGAAATTATATGTGGCAATATAGTGCCACCATGTTGAAATTATACAATCGATCTTATGAAAGACTAGCTTGTAATGATGCACAAAAGAGGTAGAACGTGGTTTCGGCTATGAATCTTTTAGTGTTTGGTTAGTATTTCAAGATAAAATAAATATATATAAAGAAAAGATAGAAATGTGCTTAATTAAAAAACATTTATATATAAAATAAATATATCTACATAACTATTTTAAAGTAAATTATTATATTTTTTAAAACCAAAAAAAAATACATATCTCTAGTGTTTCTATCTTTGAAACAAGTTTATAGCTTAACACAATCATTAGTTCTCAAGGAGTATGAGGTGATGATAGAAGACTTGCAATCTGCATGACTAATTTTGAGTTCAAGTCAAGACGTGCATCTCTTGTAAGAATCTGAGACAGCTAGGATTTTACTCGCTCACCTAAACTCATAAAATATATTTTCTGAAGATAGAGTTTTCTCGCATAAAAAAAACCCATTAAATTTGGGTCCAAAATATATGTTTTAAAGCAAAGAAGCTCATTACCTCAAACTTTAGATGACTTGTAGTTCCATCCAACATGAGAATTATATATTAAAATTAGGTCAACAGGTTTTTTTTTTCTCTCCCAATTCATATGGGCTCAAGACTCAAACAAAGCTTAGGCTAACCCAACCCAATAACATATTGATAATATGTTTGGCTCAGACGAATCACTTAATTATAAAAGAAGTCTTAACTCTAGGGAAAAAATGAAAATTAATTACACCTTGCATTTTATATCATTATTTTAAAAAAAATTCTATTGCTCACATAATTAATGAAAACGACAAATAATTTTACATTTTTTTTATATTTTATAAATCCAAAAAATTCCATCTTTAATTATAAAATACTGAATATTTCTACTATTCTTGTAATCATTTCTTAGATCTCAAGGCTAATATAATATGATCAATATTCTATGATATTATCTCATGCTAATATATTCAGAGCATAAACTTACTTTTGAATACTTTTATATTTTTTTTAAAAATAACAAAGCACCGAAAAACATGATCCGCCAATTAAAGTCAGGATCACATCTCCATGAATTGTTTCCATCCTCTTATTTTTAAAATGTAAAGTGGTTATAGTACCAATTACTTCCACCGTTTCACATAATTAACATTCATTAAATTCATTATTATTATTATTATTTTAAAAAAGCATTCATTGAATCCATGTATTATAATTGATTGCCGCAATTAATTGTTTTCAAAAGCACCAAATTCTTGGAGGGTTGGCACATCAATAACCTTAGGTTGGCCCACAGCAAAGAAGAATGTCAAGCTCCTGGGTCCACTAGATGAGCTGGTCCCACCTCTTTTTCAACGGTTGAGATAATCTATCTGGACAACACAAGGATCTTGAGTGTGCCAACACATCAACGGTCTCATTTCCATCATCATTTCTTCTTTCTTTGCAGACTGCTGTAGGGTCCATTAAATATACACAGACACACCACAACGCATAAAAAGAAGAAAATGCCTGCACATCCGGCGATGATTTCTAGCACTTGGAAGGGTAAACTACATTTTGGTCCCTCTAGATTTATCAATGTGCCATTGCTATTAGTATGCTTTAAAAGCTTCAAATGTTCTCCTCATACTTTCTAAGAGTTCTGAATTTTACCCCTAAACATGAAGGCAAATATACTTTTGAAAAAAATTGAAATTTTTTATCTTTATTTTTTACTTTAAATTAAAAAGTTTTGGTGTTTTAGATCATTTTCATGTGTTGATGTCAAAAATAATTTTTTTTAAAAATAAATCATATTGATGCATTTCTTAATGAAAACACTTTAAAAAATAACATCAATCACACTTCCAAACAGACACGAAATAACTAATGGCACTCACTTTTAGATAGGAAAACATCAGATATATCAAAGAATGAGTGGCAAGGTTTGAATATACGAGCTCTTATTGAAATCTAGATGTTTTTGTTTCTTATTAGATATACCAATTTTATGGGATTTTAATTTGAATCATTAGGTTTCCAAATATATAGTAAAAATAAAATAAAATCAAAGCTTTTAGGAAAACAAATCTGTAAATTCTGAACTGTTGGGATAGAGATGAAACATTGGTCAATTTATAGGGATGAAAATGTTATTTACCCTATAAAGAACCGTTACAAAAATAGGGCAAAGATTGTGTCCAACATTCAAGAAAATTAACAGCAAATGGATAGTTATGGTTCCCCACACACACACAAAATCATAGACTTCATGCTGGCTTTGTTTTCAGCTTGACAGCTTGGCCCCTCTAACCCAACCACCACCCCCCCCACGACTCCACTCTTTATAACTCCCCTCCCCTCCCTTAAACCCTCACCACCATCCCTCAAAACACTTTCATTTCAAGAATTCAACAACTATAGCCCTCTCCATCTCTAACATTTCTTGTTTTGTCTTCAAGAATGGCAGAGGTGGCGCAAAACATGAGTCAAGAACAGGTGGTGGTGGTAACTGATGTTCCACAAGCTGAGACAATAGCACCAGTGCCACCAACAATGCCAGTTGTGGAGAAAGAGATGCCGGTGCCGGTGCCTGAGACTGAGGAGGAGCCAATGAAGCCAAAGCAGGTCGAGGAGGCTGTTGTGGAAACTGAGGTTTTGAAAGCTAGTGGAGGCGATGATGAGAAGACGCCTCAGTTAGTTTCTTTTAAGGAAGAAAGTACTAAAGTTGCTGATCTTCTTGAGTCTGAGAAGAAAGCACTTCGAGAATTTAAGCAACTTGTTCAGGAAGCACTTAACAAGCATGAATTCAGTGCTTTAACAACAACACCACCAGCACCACCTAAAGAAGAGGAGAAGAATGATGCGGTGGTGGAGTCGGAGGAGGAGAAAAAACCAGCCCAGGAAGAGGAAACACCAGTTGTAATAGAGGACAAGGAAAACGTGGAGCCTCAAGTTGTGGCGGAGAAAGAAGAGAAGAAAGAAGTGGCGGAAACTGAGGTTCTTGTTAATCATGAAAAGGTGGCTGCTGCTGCTGCTAGTGATGCCACAGCTGAGACTGCTGTGGATGATGATGGTGCCAAGACTGTGGAAGCCATTGAAGAGACCATCGTAGCTGTCTCCTCTTCAGTGGCTGCACAAGATGAGACTTCAGCTCAGGCTACAAAAGAGCCCGAGGGAGAGACGAAGGCTATCTCAGCATTGGACGAGGAGGCCAAAGAAGTCAAGTCTGAGACAATGGAAGTTACACCAGAGGAGGTATCAATCTGGGGCATACCACTTCTTGCTGATGATAGAAGTGATGTGATTCTCTTGAAATTTCTCAGAGCCAGGGATTTCAAGGTGAAAGATGCCTTCACCATGCTCAAGAACACAATTCGCTGGAGAAAGGAGGTCGGCATTGATGAATTGCTTGAACAGGATTTGGGCTGCGATGATTTGGGGAAGGCGGTGTTTATGCATGGTCTTGACAAAGATGGACACCCAGTTTGCTACAACGTCTTTGGGGAGTTCCAAAACAAGGAGCTTTACAAGAACTCATTTTCTAATGAAGAGAAGAGGCAGAGATTCTTGAGGTGGAGGATTCAGTTCCTGGAAAGGAGTATTCGGAAACTGGATTTCAGTCCTGGTGGAGTCTCTACCATTGTTCAGGTTAATGACTTGAAGAATTCTCCTGGACCAGCTAAGAAAGAGCTTAGACAAGCTACTAGACAGGCACTTCAACTGCTTCAAGACAACTATCCAGAATTTTTAGCCAAACAGGTATACTTGTTTGCTTCATTTCCTTTTAGTTTGAAAACAAAAAACTTCAAATTGTTTGATTCCTTGGTGGTGTTTACCCTGCAGATCTTCATCAATGTGCCCTGGTGGTACCTCACAGTCAACAGAATGATAAGTCCATTTTTAACTCAGAGAACCAGAAGCAAGTTTGTCTTCGCTGGTCCTTCCAAATCTGCAGAAACCCTCACCAGGTTTGTCCCAAAACATTTCAATTTTCTACGGAAATGTCTCAGCTTTCTGACATGCAATTTTGTACTATTGGGCCTTGAGTTAAAATTTCATTCTACCATCAATCAGGTACATAGCTGCTGAGCAAATACCAGTGAAGTATGGAGGATTAAGCAAAGATGGTGAATTTGGCACAGCTGATGCTGTTACTGAGATTACTGTGAAGCCATCAGCAAAGCACACTGTAGAAATCCCAGTTACTGAGGTACACCCTTTCTCTTCGGCTGCTAAGTAGTACTTACAAATCTTGCTTATTAAACCTGGACCAGCCTGGTCAATTGGATTGGGAACAAGTCGACCTGTGGCCAAACATGTTTGAGGTTTTACAAAAAAGAGAGAGTAAACTTCTGGTAGGATATGGTAAGAAACCCGAGTAATGAAAAAAACTTTCTTAAGATTAATCGGAGTTAAACTAGGTTAATAACCATTTTACAAACAAACAAAGGCAGTTTCATTTTCCTGTTGAGGAATTCTAGGAAAGAAACATGTGACTTTGTCTAACTAGGATCACCTCGACGAGGGAATCTTTCCTCGGAAACTCTGAGCTATGCAGAGATACAATCAATTAGCATTGTCATTTTGCATTGTTTTACTGTTTTTTCCCCATGATTAACGTTAATCTAAGTGATCTGCAGACATGTCTTCTAACCTGGGAAATGAGAGTTATGGGATGGGATGTGCATTATGGTGCCGAATTTGTCCCGACTGCTGAAGATAGCTACACAGTGATCATCCAAAAAGCTCGAAAGGTTGCTGCAACTGAAGAACCAGTGATTAGCAACAGTTTCAGGGTTGGTGAACCTGGTAAAGTTGTTCTCACCATTGACAACACCACCTCGAAGAAGAAGAAGTTCCTCTATCGCTTGAAAACCAAGCCTTGTTCTGATTAATTAACGCACGATACCGAAACAACAACAGAATATTCTTGAAGATGGTGTTTGATTTGAGGCTCTTGATTATTATGAGACAGAGGAATCTTGAGTATGTTTAATTATATTTTTTTTGCTATGATGAAATATGATTTGGATTTTGGGAATGGAACAAGGAGATTGGCGTGGGGATAGTGAAGAAACTCCAATAATAGTGCCGGAAGAATCATGCCAAGAGTTTTCTTCGTAAATTCTTTATGGCTCTCTCTCTCTCTCTCATTCCATGTAATTAAATATTTATATTATGGACATAATGTTTTTATTTTTATTCATATTAATGAAGTTGAAGACTATTTTTTGTCACCTTATTATGCTCTTTCTATGAATTCTTGTTGGCATAGTTTTGAAATTCCATCCAAGCTTGATTTGAAGTATTAATGGCAAATCTAACACATGATTACCTAAATCCAAGTTTTTTTTATAGGATTAGACTGAGTTAAAAAAAATTTTAAATCGGATTGTTACACTTCTTGATCCGAGTTTTGTCATAGGATTCGGATTCGTGATTGCTTTGTAACAAGTGATGTTATCTTACCCGTTACTTTTTTGTTTTAATACTAAGAGTCTCTTTAAGAATGTTTTAACTCGTATTGTTACACACTCCTTGATCTGAGTTTTGTCATAGGATTCAAATTCGGATTGGCTTGTAACAAGTGATGTTATCTTACCCGTCACCTTTTTTTTTTAATACTAAGAGTCTCTTTGAGAATGTTATTGTTATACACTCCTTGATCTGAGTTTTGTCATAGGATTCAAATTCGGATTGCCTTGTAACAAGTGATGTTATCTTACCCGTCATTTATTTTTCTTGATACTAAGTGGAAATGTAGTTAAAGTTGTTTTTGAAAGTATTTTTCGTTCAGAAATGCATCAAAATGATATTTTTGTATTTTAAATAATTATTTTTGATATCATCATATAAAAATGATCTAAAATTACTAAAAATATTTTATTTAAAAATTTTGATTCACTAAAACTTGAGAGCTTTAGACATTCAACTCCATTGTATTCCCAAGGTAGCTGAGGTTGTCTGCTTTCTTTATTTTAGCCAAGTTTTCTATGTTTTTTTAACATACCCCTCAACCATTATGTTGTATCAAGTTTGCACAAGTTTTTGCATAAATTGTCTCTGAACAATTTTGATTCCTCAATTGGGATCTTTTATTAGAAAACAGTATCATTTATTGAGAAAATATACAATTTGGATGGAATGGAAGGTTTAATAGAGAAATTTGAAATTTGAGGGACGAAATTGATAAAAATATATTTCTTAGACAATACACTCTCTTTTCGGTGATTAAAATAACACATGACAACTAAGGAAAGGGACCCATGCAATGATCTTTCTTTGCTTGTTTGCACTCATTTTGAGTCATGTTACCCTTACCCAATCAATCCATGCTTTTTTCATCAATTTTTCTTTTTTTTTAATCTGACCCATTAGTCATGAAGAAGATTGCGATATGTTTTATCTTCCAAGAAGTTGGAGGTGGAGTTTCATCATTAACATTTGCACTTTTAAATCTCATATCACAAATTAAATGTTATATTTTTTAAAACAAATAAATTAAAATGTCTTTCTTGATTAAAAAGAAGACCCAACCAGCTTGTTGCAGATTGGTTACTTTAGGTCTTGTTTATCCTTGTATTTTAAAAGTATTTTTGAAAAAAATTAAAAAATATATATTATTTTTATTTTTTATATTAAATTAAAAAAATGGTGGGTTTAGATTATTTTTATGTTCGGATATTAAAATGATTTTAAAAAATAAAAAATATTTTAAAAAACAAAATCAACTAAATAAATGATCTTGTATCATATTTTTTAATATATATATAATTTGGGAAATAACTTTGGATTTTTGTAGCGAAGGGAGTCAAAAAAGAAAAGACAGAAGATCATTCTGTGAGCTGGAAAAGTGAAAGGTAAAGGCAAGAAAGCAGGGAATGATAATGAAGTCGGGCATAGAAAGGGCAAAAAATGAAGGAACAAAGGCAATCAATCAAGACGCTTATTTTCAGGACTCATTATTTTTCAGAAGATCATTCTGTTGGTCCTCGCAACAGACCATGTGACTGCTTCAACTTTTTCTACCCATCGGCGGCGATGGGTGGCGTGAGCCATATAACTTTGTGGATATAGTATAGTAGCCGTGCCAGCAGCTCGGAAGCCGCCGCCGCCGCCGGTCCATCGATCTACATTCTATCAATATTTTTATGTTCTTGATAGATTCTAAAATATAATTTTTTAATATATTTTCTCAATTTAAAGTTTTTTGGATTTGAAACTTGCATAAACTTATACTATTTTGTGTTTGATTTTTATCAAATAAGATGAGATGGAGATATTCTAACTGGTGACCGCTGAGTCAACAAAACTCTAATATTATGTTAATGAATCATCTCACCTAAAATTTTAAGCTTAAAAAGCTTATGATATTAGGTGAGATACATGATATAATTTATATTATTCTCTAACACAACTCCTCAAGTAAAAAAAATTTGGACTTGAAACTTGCACACATGCTCACACTACCTTGTGTTTGATTTTTATCAAATAGAATGAGGGTGTTGAGATTCAAACTCGTGATCGTTGGGTCAATAAAGTTAATATAACATGTCAAGGAATCATCTCACATAAAAGTTAAATTGTTAAATGAGATCCTAAGATATAATTACCATATCAAGAAACTATTTCATCTAAAAAATTAAATTATTAGATAAAATACTAAAATATAATTTATATTATTTTTTAATATACTAGAGCATGTACTTGAAGTGATGAAAAATGAGGTGTGTATAAATTTCTGGTTTGCTGATGTTTAAATGTTAAAAAGGAAGACATATCTCAAGAAGCAAGGCAGCCCACCGCAGGCCCAAGTCCATGAAAATATAGCCCCGTCACAGACCATTATAATGGCGCCAGGAAGGCCCCAAAGTCCGGACACAATTCAGGTTATAAATCTTAAAATTTTAACCGTTAGTTTTATTCATAATCATATCATAACTATAGCTATAACTATATTATATTATTATTAACAAATACTAAAAGCACTTGGTTTTGGTACTCAAGTTTTTTTTTAATCCTCCAATACAGGGGTTTAATAGGTATTGAACTTTATAATTTATTTTCTATGGAATTATTCAAGTTCCATGACATAGTTTTGACATGTTAATACAGGCCGATTCGACTTAATTTTTTTATTGAATTTTGTTTTTAATTTTATTTTTTAATATTAGATTGATTAGAAATTAAGCTTAATAGTTCTTTTTTATTTGCTTTTCATAAGATTATTAGGGGCTTATGATATGGGTTGGTAATTTTGCAAGTTAATCGAGTTGATTCGAGTAAATTTAATATATTATTATATAAAATTTTATAAAAAAATATTATCTTGATTTTTCTTAATCAAACCATTTTTTTACTAATTATGCGGTATGTATTTGGACTTGCAAAGTTGACTGACTATCTCAATAAAATATATTTCTAAAATGCTTTTAATTTTTCATTCCTACCATGGGTTTTATTTCTTTTCCATCTTTCAAGTTATATTAGAATGGTTTTAAGTACTGAGATTTCTTTTCACCTTGCAACCTCTTGCATATACAAAATGCCAATGAATATTCTGATGATAAATTAAAGATTGAATCTGCAAAATAAAATATTAGGTTGTAATTTAAAAACTAAGAAATTTTTTTATTTTAAATTAAATTTTTTGGGTGTTTTTAGATCATTTTGATGTGCTAATATCAAAAATTATTTTTTTTTTTAAAAAACATCATTATAATATTTTATAAACAAAAAAACACTTTAAAAATTAATCACTTTATCTATCCAAAACAATTATATCTAACAAGTATCCATATTGGAACCCACAATAACATTAAAAATGAAAAAGGAAAAGAAAGCTTGAGAGAATAAACTATAATTATTTAAACTGTAATTATAAAATTGGAGCTAGCCAGTTAGTCAAAAGAGAGAAGGCAAGAGAGTCGTCTCTTTCTAATCCAAAACCTGATGCTAGCCAGCTAGCAAGCTAGATCAGCATCCTGATAGTTCTGTTAAGGAGTTATCTTATTTAAAAGTTTAAATTTATAAATGAGATTCTATAATATGGTTATATTATACTCTAACATACCTCCTCAAGGGAAAACCTTTTGGGCTTGAAACTTGCACAGACCCATATTATCTTGTGCTTGATTTTTATCAAATAGAATGGGGGCGGTGAGATTCGAACTCGTGACCACTGGATCAACAAGACTCTGATACAATGTTAAGAAACCATCTCACCTAAAAGTTTAAAGTTATAAGTGAGACCCCATAATATAATTATATTATATTCTAACAAGTTCCACCTATCTGCTGTCATAGTTTAGGTTAGACCATGCCCACTGTTCTTTAAAACAGCAACCTCCTTGTCATCATCAGGGTAAAAGACAAGCACCAACAATGGCTCCAAATCTTTTGATGCCTACTTCTTCGTATCTTTTGATGCCTACTTCAACTTTACATCTACGTCCAATTGCATTGAAATACCATTTCTAACCCCGTTGATAAAGGACATTGATTTGCTCCTCATTTGTTACGAGTTTAAGCTTCTTCTCATTATTTTTTTTATTAACTTAGGCAATTTTATATATGATATCAGAATTTTATTGATTAAATGATTATGAGTTTGAATCTTATCATTTTTATTCTACTTGATAAAATTTAAGCAAAATATATTGTGAATTTATGCAAGTTTCAAACTCAAATTTTTTTTCACTTGAGAGAGTATATTAAAAAATAATATAAATCATATTCTGGGGTCTTACCTAATAGCTTAAACTTTTAAATGAGATAGTTCCTAGATACGGGTTAGCTTGTGCATATCTCGACTAATTCCTTGTACCCTAAAATTAATGATTATATAAATTTTTAATTACCATTATATTAACAATTACATGACTCGAACATGTGACCACTCGAAAATAACTATTGAGTCCCTGTTTGGGAGTATGGTTGTGGTTGCGGTTGCTTTTGAAAGTGCTTTCCGTTTAGAAATGTATCAAAATGATATTTTTTTTATTTTTAAAAAAATATTTTTGACATTAGCACATCAAAATTATCTTAAAACACCAAAAAATTAATTTAAAATAAAAAATAAAAAACAAATTTCAAAATTTTTTAAAAACACTTTCGAAAATATCTCCCACACCGTGTGCTACGGCTCTTACCAGATCTGGCCACATGCCAAAAGCTGATCACCACGTACAGTAAGAACATTCTTCCAATGTGTGAAACAAAGAAATCCAATTCCATCTAACGGCTGGTTTTCCATTTACATGGCCATGACTGGAATCCCACAACGAAGAACAAGTGCCCGTAGCTATCGTGGCGTATCTAGATAAAGGTTGTAAATTTTATTTCAATTAGTGTTTTGTTTTTTTAATTAAAACATAATATTTTAGTTTTAAAGTGTTTTGATTTGTCGTTTCGAGATTGTACTATATATATATAATTAAATATATTAATTCAAAAAAAAATTAGTCCAAATCCAAAAATAAAATTATTTAGAATGGTGCAATTTAATATAAAAAAGCATAATAAAATAATTTTTCTGAATAAAATTAAGAACATATATAATATTACAAGAATGGTATCATCAATCTCGCAAAGTCATTACATTCTTTAATTGCTCTAAAATTTTAACATATTATATATAAATATGTCAAGAGACTCCTCGTAAAATTTCATCTTAATCTAACGGTCGAAATAAGAGATATGATTGATATTGTAAAATTATTCATTATTTAAAAAAACACTATTTGACCGAAACAGAACGGGCAGAACGAAACCAAAATGTTTCGCCTAATATTTGATTGGAAAATCCAAAATGAGTTGGAATTTAAACCCAGGTAAAAACAATATCATTTTATCTTAAATTTTTAACTAGTACAAAACGTTTTGATTATTTTGGCGAAACCAAACGAAATTGACAAACTAATCTATACAAACTTGCTCTGAAAAATCCAAAAAAAGTTAGAATTTAAACCGAGATAAAAACAATATTATTTTATCTTAAATTTTTTACTAGGACAAAACTTTTTAATCGATTTAGCCGAAACCAAACGAAATTTACAAACTGATCCGGACAAACTTGCTCTTGTCATTACCTCGATCCTCATCATCACTTTTGGTTCTTACCGACAGTGCCACTCTCTTCTAGGTAATCAAGTAGTCACCAGTCTCAGTGAGGACTTCCTGCACTTTCATAAAATATTCACTTCAACCTGAAAGATTCAAGCTCCTATCTTTTTTTATTTGTAGTCGGTGGTTTTGATTGGAGATCGAGCTGCAGACAAGTCCTCGTGTATTGCAGACAAGTCCTTTTGAAATTGTTTTTTTTTTAATTCCTTCCCTGTTTATTATTAGAAAAGTTAATTTACAGAATTTATTTATTTAAAATAGAATATACTTTTACTGAAATGAACATTTCAAGCAGCCGCATAGAAAGTATCCAAAGAAGCATGGACCCAACCCTAAAGTACCAAATGCAAGAGACATCATCCTGTCAAGGAGTGAAAAAAAAAAATCTGTTATTTATTAATTATATGAAGTTTGGTTTTTGTTTCAAATAGTTTAGTTTTTTAATTTTTTTTTTATCTATAATATTTAGTCTTTATTGTTATTTATTTTATTCAAAATAATTTATAAAAATTAGATTCCCCCCACTTCAATTTCATCTACTTTCAATCTTTTTATTTGTATTTTTATTCTTCCATTTGCTATTTATTTTATTTAAAATTATTTATCAATTTAGATTTTTTTTTTAATTTCACCATCTTATAATTTTTAACTTCACATGTTTAATCTCTACTGTCTTGTTTATTATTTATTTTATTTGAAATAATTTATGAAATCAGTAAAAACATTCCGCTTTCAAATATCCTAAATTGTTTATTATAATAAACGCCTAAATTGTTTTTTATACATCACATTCCTTATAGTAGAAAAACTAACAATTTAGCGCATCATATATAACATATTAATTTTCTTAAATTATTAGTAGAAATTCAAATTTATTATCTGTAAATAAAATAATTATAACGTACCTTCTCACCGGTAACTTTAAAGGCGGGAAGGTTAAGTGAGTGGATGTCTCTGTATCCTTTTCTCTCTCTTTCAAAAAGAGATCTCTGGTTCTTGTATTGCCACGACATTATATTTTGAAGTGCTTTTTTAGATTTTTTTTGTTTTTTTATATATATATATATATATATAAAAAAAATGTAGAAGGGCTACTGCTGCTCGGCAGAAGAAAACAAATTCGAGTCTCGGTGCAAAATCTTGACGTGGATAAAGTTGTCGGCGAGAAATCTTGAAGTGGATAAGTTGTCGGTAAGGTTTTCGAGCGCGTGAAAATATTTTTGAATCACTTCGAAGTGACTGTTCGGCAATAAACGTGCGTTGTTGTAATAATTTTTGCTATTACAATTATTCTTTTTTTTTATATTATATATCAAGTTCAATATTAGGCCTGTTTGGAAGAGTTGCTACGGTAACTTTTCAAAGTGCTTTTTGTGTCGAAATACATTAAAATAATATTTTTTATTTTTATTTTTTTAAAATCATTTTTAACATCAACATATTAAAATATTCTAAAAACATCAAAATATATTCATTTAAAATAATAAAAAAAATACCAAAAGTTGTGGCATGACAGGTGAAACGTCGTGCCAAACAACATAAAAATGAAAAACTATTTAGTTTACCGAATGTTTTTTTTATTATTATTAGATATTAAGTAGAGATTACGTCAATGACAAACTATATCTAGAAATTCCTAGCTTTTTATCATCACGTGACATGCATCTTGTTGAGTAGCATAAATACCATCGAATAAACCTAAAATTTTAAAATATTAGATGAGATTTAAAATATAATTTATATCAATCTGTAATAATAAATAGAATATCAGATTAACCCGTCAAGGGAGTGAATGCTTAAATGTTCTTGATCTATCTTGATGTTTTTGGACTGATGTAAGAACAAAATTAGTGATTATTTATTTATGAACATATTGCTTAAGATGATAATTGCTTCTAGAAAAAGAATTATCATCTTAAGCAACATATATAATCCCTAATTTTATTTCTATTACAATTATTCTTTTTTTTTATTATATATTAAGTTCAATATAAAAATGAAAAACTATTTTATTTTTATTATTAGATATTAAGTAGAGATCATGTCAATGACAATCACGTGACATGCATCTTGTTGAGTAGTATAAATACCCCCGAGTGAACCCAATCAGTTTCAAGCTGAAGAAGAGCCTCATACAAGTTAGTAGAAGCAGTGAAAGAGATAGAGACATGGAGAAGAAATGCTATGGTCTTTTGTTGTTGCTCCTCCTTGTCTTGGTTTCCCGTAAGTCATTTTTACACGTTTAACATGCACTCATTTTTACGTGTTTTAAAGGAGATTTATTTATTTATTGATTAATTTTTTTTCAAAATTTATGTGTGCCAATTTGCAGAGGAAATGGTGGTTCCTGCGGAGGCTAGGGTTTGTTTGTCACAGAGCCACAAATATAAAGGAACATGCGTGAGAGGCAACAACTGTGCTAATGTGTGCAAGACTGAAGGTTTTCCCGGCGGTGACTGCAGAGGACTCCGCCGCCGCTGTTTTTGCTCCAAGCCTTGTTAGTTAAATAATGCAACCGGAACAAAAAAGAAGCAGCAACCATGTTATGGCGAGTACTCTCACTAGCTATTCATAAGTGTGGCGTTGCTGGTTTCTTTGCTTAAATAAAAATAAATAAAATCCCTTTCTTTTCTGAAGATTCAGCTGATGATGCTGGCTGTGGTTAATGCCATTAATTGTTGGTGTGTTTGCTCTGAGAAATATTTGAATATTTATTTCTCTGAACATTCATGTTCTAGCTTTATCACCTTATATCCAGCAAATATCCATATTGGAAGTTTGGAACCCACAATAATATCAAAAATGAAAAGAAAAATAAAGCATGAGAGAATAATCTTGTAATTATTTAAAATTTCAACTGTAATTATAAAATTCTAGCTAGCCAATTAATCGAAAGAGTTATTTTTACATAATTTTCTATTTACTCAAACATTCACATTAACTAAAATAAAGCCAAGATATTCGTGACTATCGTTGTCAAAATCACGAGTTAATTTGTAAAATTGTATGATTTTACGAGTCAAAATAACAAATCTGGTCAAATTAGATTAAAAAATAGAATCTCATTAAAATCAGATTAAAACTATTAAAATACTACATAATCATAAAATCAGAATCGGTATAATTTTACTATCCCAACTATTCTAATTTTTACATTTCTAGTTTTCCACTAATATGAGTATCTGACGCAGGCTCTCTTGCCTCCCCCTGCCCTGTCCCCCCACGCTCTCTCTCTCTCGTCATGGTTTGTTTATTTTTAATTTTTTATATATATTATCGAATGAAGACTAAAGTCATGCCAACCAAGTTTTGACTAAATATTTGTTTTTGTATTTTAAATTGTTTTTAAATGTGTTTTAAAAATATATATTTGGTTTAGAAAAAAAATGTTAAATTAATATTTTCTTAATAATTTTTAATGATTTTCATGTGTTTATATAAAAAATAAAAAAACAAATTTGAGAAAAAAATATTTTAATTTATTTTAAAGTTAAAAATAATTTTAAAAAATACTTTCAAATTTTAGATATAAAAAAATTCAACAAACCAAACAAAAAACAAAAACTAAATTAAACAAAACCAAACCAAACCACACCTCACTACAAACTAAAAGTCAATTTATAAAATCAAGTAAAGTCAAACTTATCTTATTTATAATTAAATTTTTTTTATTATTATTTTTTACTTTAAATTACATTTTTTTTTAGTATTTTTTAGATTATTTTTATATGCTAATGTCAAAAATAAATTGTTGGAGTTAGATCTAGTACTATCAATATCGGTGTTGGTACCAAGAGTATTACTAATAATATTTTTAATAATAATACTTTTTCATGAATGTATTAAAAAATAGCGAGGAAGATGACAATAATGAATCTGATTTTTAGTTTACATAGCACGCTAGCAGAATATTTATTTTAAATTTGTTAGTTTTTACCTAATAAAATTCTATGGACATAATTGTTTGTAATCTATTTTTAAATTATTTTAAATCATATATGAACCTTAACTAATGAAGTTTTATGACCATAATTATAATGTATTATATTTAAAAATATTTTATTTATAATTTTATAATTTTTTTATCAACACAATTTTAACTATGATTTTATAATTTTACGATTTCAATTTTAAGATACGAGTTTTTGAAGGAATTTCCGTGTCGTGTTGATTTTAAAAAACTTTGATCGTGACTTTCTAATCCAAAACCGATGCTAGTTAGCTAGATCATGCCCACTGTTCTTTAAAAACAGCAACCTCCTTGTCACCATCAAGGCAAAAGACAAGCACCAACAATGGCTCCAAATCCTTGATGCCTACTTCTTCATACCTATTTTGCCCTGACTTCAACTTTACATCCACGTCCAATTATATTTTCCACATTGAAATACCATTTCTAACCCCGTTCAAAATATATTTATATTATAAAATTAATCAAATGTTCATTAGATCATCCAGTCATTGGCCGGGTAGATGATAATTAATTCTATAATATAAATATATTTTGAATTATAAATAAAGAAGAATTGATGAAGTGGTATATACATGGCAGGAGGCGGTTTTATTTATTTTTCTTCTTCTCATAAACCGGGTCATACAGCTTCTTGTCAATCACAACTTGCTTAATCGATTCATTTTACAGCACTATTGTTAGATCTTGGAGGTTCTTGCATGAGTTACAAGCCAGTTCAACAGCTTGTGCTCATGGCAATAGAAATTTATGCCCACCGAATCTTTCTTTTATTAACATGGGTGTTCGTGTCTATTTTCAAGTATTTTGATTAATCCTACGAATCCTAAAGTTAATGACCATGTACCTCTAGTGATTATTATATTAACAACTACATGATTCTAATTTAAAATCACATGATGTTTCTATTTTGCCGCACTTTTGTTAAATCTTGAAGGTTCTGGTATGAGTTGCAAGCCAGCTCGATAGCTTGTGCTCATGGCAATTAAAAGTTTATGCACATCAAATCTTTTTTGATTAACATGAATCTTTGTATCAGTTTGTGCATAATTCAACTAATTTTATAGATTCTAATCTAAAAAATACATGAAAATACACTTTTTTAGTCCCAATAAAAATTTATTACCACTATAATACGGTTCCTACCGGATCTTGCCTGATACCAAAAGCTGATCACCAGGTACAGTAATAACATTCTTCAAAAGTGTCAAAGACAGAAATCCAATTCAATGTAGCTATCTAACAACGAAGAACAAGTGTGTTAAGACTATAAATGAGTGTATTCTAGAATAATGAAATTATATTCTAGAACATGAATGACGATATATGCCATGTGTATAAATAGAAATAAAAATACACAACAAATATACGCAAACAGAATTAAAAATCATTAAAAATTTTAAATTTCATTCTCTCTCTCTTTTCTCTTTCTTCCTGTCTTCTAAACTCTCTCTTTTCTCTCTTTTTCGGTCTCTGAACCATAGTTATCAATACTGTTCCGGTCGCCGTTCCGGTTTTTCGATTGGAAAGGAACGTTCCGGTTTCGGAGCGTTCCGGCGTGCCGTTTCAGTGTCGTACTGTTCATATATAATTAATTGTATATATATATGAAAAAAATAAAATATTAATTTAACAAGCATAATTAAAATTTGAATTCTTTTTTATTTAAAATATTTTGGTGTTTTTAAATTATTTTGATGTATAGATGTCAAAAATAATTTTAAAAAATAAAAAAAAAATAGATTTTGAACCCGGAACGGAACCGAGGCGTTTCCGGTGGGAATTTGGTCGGAATTTCCGGAATGGACCGGAATTAAAACCGAGAGCAACGATGCTTATTTTGTCTCGGTTTTTTTGAACGGAACGAAAACGTTACGGCGAACAGACGTGAACAGAACATAATTAACAATGGCCGGAACAGAACATAATTAACAACTATGCTCTGAACATCATTCTTCTTCCTCTTAATTTCTTCAATTATCTGCCATCAGTCACCATCCTAACCTGCGCAGAGCTATCGTGGCGTATCTAGACAAAAGCTTGCTCTTGTCAAAACCTCGATCCTCACCACCACTTTTGGATCCTGCCGACAGTGCCGCCCTCTTCAGAGAGGACGTCCTGAACTTTCATAAAGTATTCACTCCAACCTGAAAGATTCATGGAAACTGCTATATGTTTTTATTTCTAGTCGGTGGTTTAGATTGGAGATCGAGCTGCAGACAAGTTCTCGTGTATTGCATGGAAAGCAGTCCTTGTGAAATTGTTTTTATTTAATTCTTTTCCTGTTTATTATTAGAAAAGTTAATTTACAGAATTTATTTATTTATTTATTTAAAGTAGAATATTCGTTTCAAGAGTCATATATCCGATATGCAATTTACTGAAATGAACATTTAAAGCAGCTGCATGGAAAGTATCCAAAGAAGCATGGACCCAACCCTAAAGTACTAAAGTTTTTAATGTAAAAAGGGCCATCATCCTGTCAATAAGATACTTTACTTTTTAGAGGGAGTGAAAAAATTAAATAAAAAAATATTTAATTTATTAATGGATATGTATTTTGTTTCAAATAGTTTTTTTTTTAATTTGATTTTTCTTATTTATAATATTTACTCTTTATTGTTATTTATTTTATTAAAATAATTTATAAAAATTACATTCCCCCCGCCCCCCTTCAATTTCATCTACATTCAACCTTTTTATTTGTATTTTTACTCTTCCATTTGCTATTTATTTTATTTAAAATAATTTATCACCTTAGAGTTTTTTTTTTTTACTTTATATGTTTAATCTCTATTCTTTTGTTTATTATTTATTTTATTTGAAATAATTTATAAAATTAGTAAAAACATTCCACTTTCAAATATCCTAAATTGTAAATTATAATAAATGCCTAAATTGTTTTTTATACATCACATTCCTTATAGTACAAAAACTAACAACTTAGCACATCGTATATAATATATTAATAATTTCCTTAAATTAATAGTAGAAATTCAAATTTATTATCTGTAAATAAATTAATTGTAACGTACTTTCTTACCCTCTGGCAACTTTAAAAGTGGAAAGGTTTAGTGAGAGACCTTTGGTTCTTGTATTGCCACGACATTACATTTTAAAGTGCTCTTTTAGATTTGTTTTTTTATATATATATATAAAAAAATGCAGAGACAATAAAATATTTTATTTTAATTGATTGTTTGGAGTATAGTGTACATTGTTTTATACTTTTAAAAAATTATTTTTGATATTAATATATCTAAATAATTTAAAAATATTAAAAAATATTTAAAAAAATTAATTAAAAATAATAATAAATTTTCAATTTATTTTAAAAACATAAACTCCTCGTGTGACAACACAGTCAGCTATTTGGGAGGACGGTTGTACTGTCGTTTGCTCTTTTTGTTTCATTTTAAATGATTAATTTTTTGATATTTTTAAATTATTTTAATGTACTGATGTTAAAAATATTTTTTTTAAAATAAAATAAAATTATTTTAATATATTTTTAAATAAAAAATATTTTTAAAAACAATAGTAACAGCCATCCTAAATATCATCAAAGGGAGTGAATGTCTCTATCCTTTTCTTTCACAAAGAGACCTCTGGTTCTTGTTTCGCCACGACATTATATTTTACAGTGGTTTTTTAGATTTTGTTTTTTATTAAAAAAGAAAGTGTGGAAAGGCTACTGCTGCTCTGCAGAAGAAAACAAAATAGAGTCTTGGGCCAGAGATAACGTTATCGGTGAGAAATCTTGGTGGAGATAAAGTTGTCGGCTAGAAATCTTGAAGTATGCTAAAGTTGTCGGTCAGGTTTTCAGTGTGCTCGTGAAAATATTTTTTGAATCACTTCGAAGTGATTGTTCGGCAATAAACGTGCGCTGTAGTAATTTTTGCTATTACAATTATTCGTTTTTTTTTAATCACAATTATTATATATTAAGTTCAACTATTTAAGGTTGTTTGAGAATACATTGGGAAAATGATTTTTTTTTAAAAATGATTTTTTTTTATATATTGATGTCAAAAATATCTTTTAGATAATAAAAAAACATTATTTTGATATATTTTTGAATAAAAAAAACACTTTAAAAAACAACATGAACCACGGTAACAAACCGTCACTTATTGCTTGTTTGGTAATGTGATTAAAATTGTTTTTGATAGTATTTTTTTTCAGAAATGTATTAAAATAATGTTTTTTTTAAATCATTTTTAATATTAGTACATCAAAATAATATAAAAAACACTATAATTTTTTTTATTTAAAATAAAATAAAAAATCAATTTTTTTTCAAAAATATTTTCCGTACCGAATGTTTTTTTTT
>CM055444.1:12338903-12370196 GCA_029228465.1 Salix viminalis
TTTATTACAAATCTTTCTTTAAGAATTTCTATATTAACTAGGATTCTTCTTTTTATCTAACTATGATAAAAACTCAACTAGATAGCAATATTAAAATTTTTACAAACTCTAAATCGATATTGGATTTCATTAGTTTAGGTATTGATCGCATTGTTCATACTGTTAGTGACTTCCTAAGCACTGCAACAGATGAGGTGTGCACAGTGCGCATACATGGGATGCCAGAAATAGGCAATGAGTTCTTGCTGTTTTTGATGATGTGGCAATACATATTGTAAGCATACCAAATGTATGAAGTGTGAATTCTGTTGAGAGTAATAATAGATTTAAATTTACTTTCATTTCATCAAAGGATCTACACAAATTCTAATTATTCAGGCAAGCAAGGTTATGTTATCCAATTATTCAGGCAAGCAAGGTTTTAAGTTTTTCTAGGTAGTATATTTTCGCAGATGCTGTCCAGGATCGGATTAAACCCTAATCAGTCCAAAAAACTCAAATTAGAACCTGAAGCGTAAAGCTTGGTGGTGATTGAGTTGAGAGAGTGGTGCCTGAGAGGAGATCGGAATCGATTGCGACTCAGAGTGTTGAGTTGTGACTCGGTTGGGTTAGTGGAGGAAACTCTATAAGGACAAGTATTGACCGCAGTCACGAATTTGAGACAACATAAATAAAGCACCCAAAGTTTGAGGTTCTTACAAATATATTGTAGTCCTTGTAGTTTGTAAACATTAAGTGATTAATCCTTATATTATAATAAATAACTAAATAGTCCTTGTAGTTTCATGAATTTAAGAAATTTTGAAACAATGATTGGCCAATGAACAATGGTACTGACCATCTTCAATTTAATATTATTATTATTTCTCAAAACCTCATAAAAATTTCCAATTTCAATTCCTTAGAAAAAAAAAAATCTTATACAACAAGGAGATAATATCATAACTAAGGCGGCATGAAATATAGAAATTTCACAAAGATATCCTTCAACTAATTGAGCTGAGGTTAAAGTTTCCTCCTCTTAAATTGGTCAAATCCGGGCCCCAGATGAGATATATAATGATCCAAAGTTCCTCCTCTTAAACTCCTCCTGATTAAATTCCATAAATCATCTTCCTCCTGATTAAATGGGCTTTCCAGCTCTCACTTGTAGTAAATGATATGGAACCATAAAGGGAATGATAAAGGACATGACCTACAGGTATCGCATTATCAAATTCAATGTCCTTACTATCCCACTCTATTGCTTCGTATGAATCCAAATCCACTATTCCACGGATCCCACATTGTTTCACATTAATGTCTTCGCTCCCCAAATTCACATACAATTCCAACTCTTCGTGTCCACAATATTCTTCCATTGCCATCTCACTTAAACTTACGTATCTTCCCCAACTAAGAGGGCAATAGAGTCCTATTACTTGTGTAAATTCATACAATTGCATACCATTGCTCTTTTTTCTTATAATAACTTTGATTGCATGACTACTACTAAAAAACATCCTTGTACTTGAAAGCATAAAAACCAACCCTTGGCATACTGGAGGTATATGAAATGATAATGAACATCCTTCTGCACGGTATCCGAACCCATTTGGATATTTTTGACAAACGAGACTCATAAGCAAATTGGCATCGATGCTTCGAATACGATATGCATAACATTGATTGTAAGATGCCTGTGTATATTTACATTTCAAACATTAGTGCTAAAATTTTAAACAATAATCAATATGTATGAATATGAATTAATTCTATATAGCATGTGCCAATTGTGTGTTTATTTGTGTGCAAGAGAGAATGAAATTGTACCTCAACAAGACTCTTATTATTATTTGATAAATCGCAGTCGGTATCAGAAGATATAATCCAGCCATGATTACTTGGACACCTATGTAGAGACAAATTTGAGTTATTTTTTGATTGGATTGGCAGTATTACTCTCTCCATTGATTTGCATCCCGATTGCATCTAAGAATTTTAAATTTGGGGAAGCTTTCGAGATTGATACTGAGATTCTCGCAATCCGAAAACTCTCAAAAGCTGAAGCTTAGGAAGGGACTGATGCTTGAAGGCGACTGGAGAAATTGTTTCTCGATAGATTCAATTCCTCGAGAGCAATCAAACCACCAAGATCAACACAATTAGTTGTGCGTTCGGACAAACCATAATAAGCAAGTCTTAGTTTTTCTCAATAATCTCCAACTAGTGAAACAAGGTGGCCGCAAAAGCTTTCAATCTAAAACACTTGCTGAAATCCATGATGAAATTGGTGATGGCCAAGATGAAGATGATGGTGCGTCCGCATTGAAATTGTATCCGCACAATGACAACTTCCTTAGATACTTTAAATGTTCAATTGAAGTGAGAAATTGCTCGTTGTTAATTCCATCTGCTTGCAGCTCGGTAAAGGATTCCATACCACCCATGTGCTCCGGTAACTTCTCAAGTTGTGAACACTCAGAAATATTCAAAATCTCAAGAGACTTTACATCACAAATGCTTTGGGGAAGAGTCTTTAGCCTCCGACATCCCTTTAGATTTAAGAAAATGAGGCTCTTTAAATGTCCAACAGATTGATGCACCTCGACTAGACTCAAGCAACCTTCCAACAAAAGTTTCTCTAGACTTGAACTGTGCAAGTTTGGTGTTTTAACAAGGTACTTTGAATAACTGAGATTAAGGATTTTTAGTTTGTTGAGAATCTGTAAGAGCAATAAGGAAAATAATGAAAAAGTAATCATCAAAGTTTGCAACTTATGAGTATAAATTACATCAAGGACAAATTTTGGAGGATTGTACTATGTTTCATACCTTTTTCTCCTTCCATAATTCTTTGATGTTACTATACTGCATCTCAAGAACAACTAGCTTGTCCAGCATCAAATCAGATGGAAAAAATTTCAAAGGACATTCAAGCCAACAAATCCATATCAACTCTTCTGAAAACAGTTTGAAGGGTCCAGAGAGATGTACTCCATTGATTTGGAGTAACTTCAAGCATCTCATCTTTGTGAAATGATCCTATGCTTAGTATTTTATTTTCTGATGCTCTCACATCCAGCGCTAAACCCTCCACAACTCACGTTCCCCTGAAAAATAAAACAAAATTCAATAGAGTTTCAACGTAGTTATATGCAAGAAGTTTAAAACAAAGATATACGTGCATGCTTGTGCTTTTGTGTATGCATTTAGTTATTACCATCCGCTTGTCGAGTACATTCCATGCATCCTCACGTTGCCAAATTCGGCTAGCGTTTTCGAGGGTGGTCGGGTGACTCGTTGTGAATGATCTCCCTTCCCATATCTCGTAATAGATTATGCATGCTTATCTCTCCAAAAAGCATTAACTCTAATCGGAGACCTTTCATCGAGAGTTCCCAAATCATCTTACTGGATTGTAACCACATCGAGCTTCAAGTACATGTGATACATATTCTTTATTTATACCAATAAAAAAGCATGCAAGATCAAGAAATGTTTTTTGTAGTTTATGGTCATCCAGTCTATCAAAACATATTCTAAGTTTTTCCTGAATATCATGGTTTGGAATGATTCTCAATTTGTCGATCACACACTTCCATCTAGATTTGTTTTTCACAGACAAACTAGAACCTAAAACCTCAAGGGCTAAAGGAATCCCTCCACAGTAATCAACTACATCATTTGAAAGCTCAACATAATCTTTTGATGGCTTATTGTCCCTGAAGGCATGCCAACTGAAAAGCTGAAGGGATGCATCTCGTTTTAATTCTTCAACCTTAAATTTTCGATCCACTTTAAGAAGCAAGCGTTCATCTTTGGTTGTAATTATCACTCTACTTCCCGGACCAAACCAACTTCGCTCTCCCACCAAAGCATTTAGTTGGTACTGCTGAGCCACATCATCAACAACAACAATAACTCTTTTGTGACAAAGTCGTTCTTTGATCAGAACCATTCCTCTATCAGCATTATTGATAGTGGCAACATTTTGTTTTAAGATATCGTGAAGAAGTTGTTCTTGTAAATGAGCAAGCCCATTCGGTTGTTCTGATGTTTCATTGATATTTGAAAGAAAACAGCTACCCTCGAATCCATAGCAGAGTTGATTAAAAACAACTTTTGCTATTGTTGTCTTTCCTATTCCTGGCATCCCATGCATGCCCACCATGCAAACCTCATTTGTTGCCATACTTAGGAAGTCACTAATAGTTTGGACAAGGCGATCAATACCTACCAAGTTAGTAGCAACATTTATGTACTTGGGATTCAATTTGTTCAACACATCCTTGATGATGGCTTGGATTAATTTTGATTCGTGCCTGCTCATCGACAAAAGCAAGAGCTTAATAGAAAGACAATTAAGTATATATGCTAAAAAAAATTATTGTATCACATGGTAAAATTACTCTAAAGTACATACAATCACTCCATAAAATGAATCTTAGAGAAAAAAAGGCATACCGATTTTCCATATCATTGAGATTCCATCCAGAGAGATTTCCTGCTTTCTCAAGAGCTTTTCTCCACTCCTTCACCTTCTCTTTACAACATTCTTCATGCTTATCAAATGCTTTTGCAAAACTACCAGTCTGTTTTCTCACATCTGAAGGATCAATGTCATAGAATATAGGAAGAACAATTTGGTCAGTTTTCCTATTTTTGCACTTAAGAATCTCTACAAGTTCATTAAGACACCATCTAGTGGAAGCATATCCTTTTGAGAAGATCACTATGGATATCTTCGATTCTTGAATTGCCTTGAGGAGATGTTTGGAGATTTCTTCACCTCTAGGAATTTCATTTTCATCTAGAAAAGTGTGGACTCCTGCTTGAACTAAGGCAGTATATAGATGACCTGTAAAACTCTTGCGATTATCTTCTCCTCTAAAACTCAGAAATACATCATAGGCCCCCTTTGGCCTAGAGCGAGACGACTTTGACTCTGTCATGGAAGCTGCAGAAACTCTCGTCAATTCATAAACAAAGGGGTTGATAATATTTGTCATTGTTGAACACTTCCATTATTTAGCAATGAGAAATAAAGAACAATTGGTAGTGATCTGAGCAAATAATAAAACTCAAAATAATCTATAAATAGACTTGTAAACAGAAATATAGAGAAGAGTTAATTAAAAAATATATATTTAAAAAAAAATCTTAATAAAAAAAAATTATTTCCCCCTCTTTTCTTCAACTTCGTAGCAACCGAGCACGAGATATCTCTACCTTACCTGATCTTACCAAAACTGATATACCAAGGAATTTTTATTATTATTATGCTCTCAGCACGGGATATCTCTACTTTACCTGTGTAGATAAAACTGACAGGCTTGCTGAGGTCAGCTTTTCTTCTCTTTGGCGAGGATGAATCGTCTTCTTCATCTTTGGATTGCTTGCGTTTTTCTTTCTGCATTTCTAAAATAGAATGATATTGTACTTGAAGACCTACAAGGAACTCAATAAACAGGTCAATCATGATCTATCTGAACGTAAAGCTTTCAAGTTTTGAGTACACAAACTATATATAAAAAAAGTACACAAACAGCTATGAAATTTACATATAGTTAACAAGAAGCAAAGAAGAGTTGCTAGCAAAATCATGACAACGTAAAATCCAATGGAACAATTATTTTCTTGGCAATCTTCGTAGTGTAATATTGCTGTCAAGCAACAATTAATATTGCTGAAAATATGAAACGAAAAAAGACTGCAAGCATGCAAGCAGTAGGTTACCTCTGTATGGTGTTTATAAGGTGGTCGGATTCCAGCTACTCGGTGACTTTAATGATCAAATTGCAGCAATCGGAAAGGCTAGATGTAGAGTGAAGTCATGAGGACTGAAGGTTAGTGGAGACAATGCAATATTGTTTCAGAGAAAGAATACGCTTTCTTGCAAATTACTAGCAATGCAATAGTAATCGAAGATAACATACAAAGGAAAGGGAGCAAGGAGATTTATAGGTCACCATCTCAACGTGTTTGATTCTAAACCATACCTTCTTCCTTCAGTAGACCTGTCTTTGGTTTGGGTGAGGGAAAGTCAAGTGAGGGTGCGATAAGGTCTGTTGAGCCAAGTTTAATTTTAAAATTACTAAAATATATTTAATTATAGAAATAATCACGTTAACAAATAGGAGTTGATGTGAGAAGAATTGTCATCCACGCGTACGAACAGAGATCCATCTCTACACACCACATCTTTCATTACCTTCTACGCGCATCACAAAAATCTCTTGCACCCAAATTTATATTTTTGCATAAATTTATATTCAGACAATTTATTGCATTCAATGCAATACTAATCAACATACAAAGGAAAGGGAGCAAAGAAATTTTTTGGCAGCATCGCATTCAAAGTGGCATGATTTTCCACACGGCAAAATATTCAATTGGCTGCCTTCATTTCCCGGACGTGCTCTGTTTGGTTTGCGGGTCTCGTCCGATACCCTCAAAATCGAAAGGTATAGACTTCAACAAGCAACTATGGGTGTGAACAAGACGACTTTCACTCGCCGTCTATTAATTGAATCTAAATATCAAGATTTTATGTTGTTATATCTAATTATTAAAAAAAATATATATATTAATTTGTTATTTTTTATGTAAATATATTTTTAAAATCCATCCAAATAAAAATAAAAATATAATATCAAATCGATTAAATATCAAATTAACAAATCAGACCTTTAAAGTTTAAGATTTGAATACACTTGTTATATTTTATTAGGATTATAGCTCATGTATAAAAATTAGTGACATACCATGTTCTTGTGTGGAAAATTTGCATAGGCACAATGTTGAAGTTGTCAAGATTTCCTAGTTGTAGGGTTGTAAGTTTGTTTTAGTTGTTGTTAATAAATCCTATACGTTAGCATTGCATATTTTTAGCTATTTACGGCCATATTTGTTTTTTCATTTTATAACTATGATTTTCCCAGCATTTGAGCATCCAAATTTAATTTTACATTTATTTGGTGAGTGTTCAAATAAGGTTTACAACATCTAGTATCAAAGCCTCCTCACAACGCTTGAATGAAGTTAATTTCATCGTTCAACAATGACGCCATGACAACTGAAAGTTTGATGACACTATGATCATTAGAGCATGCTCATGGAGAACTTCTTTTGCTCCAAAGAATATTGGAGTTTGGTGTATACTGGAATTCCTGTAAAAAGCATACAAGAGCGATCTCACAAATGTACGTAAGAAGACTTTTATAACGTAAGTCGGGATAACGAGTATCGATAATTACATGGGCTTTTTTTAATTGGTGATAACAGATTCATTATTAAAAGGATCATCCAAATCTAATATCCGCTTGAAGATCCCGATTTCAGTTTCGACTTTTATAACAGGTAAACGGGTATGCATCTGCTTCGGGAATTATTACCAGTCCCATGATGTTGGCGCAATACCTCCGGTCACAAAAGCGTTTCACTGAAAATCCACAAAATCAAATGATGATAGGACTGTATTAAGTAGCAATGGTTTCCGAGCAATGAGGCAAAAAAAACTCATAATTTTGAAAAGTGACGAAGTTGTTTCCCAGTGCTGCGAAGCTTACAATAAACCAAGGGAATTTTTTTTTCCCAGAAGAATATGTGTAAATGACATTTGCACAGAATCTGAAATACCTATACTAGGCCAATATATCCAAGTATAGATGAGAAAAAGAGAGAAAGTTTGACTGCAAAATAACATTAAAAAATTGTGTTAACGAGTTTGCCTTATGAGTATATCTTCTCTAGAGGAGTTTAATAATGTCAGTGTTTTTCTATAATGGTTCTAAGAAAAAAAAACCTCCATATTGAACTTAATAGAAACATCTCCCTCCAATGAACGCTCTGTCCTTGTCTTCTGTCTCTTTAAAACCTCCAAGAACCAACAATTAAAATTCTCTCAAAGAGAAACTCCTCTCATTCTTTTGAGTTTTAGATAATACCCCATTGAAGGAAAAATCATGGAGATTGCTAATTGAATTCAGAGAATGGACTGTGTATTGAGGTAAGATTTATTTCTTTCTTACTTTCTTCTTCTTCTTCTTCCACACTCAATTACAAGTTATGAGGTGGGTATTTATAGTGCCATGGCTGCTACACTGTTAGCAGCTCATTGGCGTGTTGTACTACAAGAATCATTCTTGTTATGTGCACAGCTGTGGATTACAGGTGGTTCCTTATTGCTAACAGAATCTGTTACGCCTATCAGGTGTTTGTTGAAATGCCAGGTGGTGATTCTGGTGACTCAGCTTCTGACTCATCAATTCCTTTCATTCTAACATGCCCCCTCAAGTTGTGATGTGGTGAGTGAACGACAACCAGCTTGTCTTTGAGTTTATTGAACTGAGAGATGGTAAGAGGCTTCGTGAGTATGTCGGCAATTTGTTCTTCAGTAGTATGTACCTGACTTCGATTTCCTTGCTTAGAACTTTGTCCCTTATGTAGTGAATGTCAATTTCAATGTGTTTTGTTCTTGAATGGAAAACTGGGTTTGCTGCAAGTTGCTTTGCTCCCACATTGTCACACCAAATTATTGCTGGACCATTATTGTGTATACCTATTTCTGACAGTAGTGAATTTAGCCATATGATTTCTGTGCTTGCTTGAGCAAGTGCTCTGTATTCAGCTTCAGTGCTTGATCTAGCCACTGTCTTCTGCTTTCTTGAACTCCAGCTAATTAGATTGCCTCCAAGGTATACACAGTAACCAGTAGTCGATTTTCGATCATCCAAAGAGCTTGCCCAATCTGAATCACAGAAGCTTTCAATGGACAGTGTAGTAGTGTTGGTGAATTGAATGCCCTCACCAATTGATCCAGCTAGGTACCTCAGAATACGTTTACAAGCTTGCCAATGATTTTGGGTTGGAGATTGTAAAAACTGACTCAATTTGTTGACTGAGAAAGCTATGTCAGGACGACTAAGAGTGAGGTATTGCAAAGCTCCTATGGTGCTTCTGTATAGGGTGATGTGTTCAAAGGGCTCACTGTCTTGAAGGTGAAGTTTGTTACTTTGGTTCATGGGTGTTGGGCATGGATTGGCTTCAAGCATATTTGTTTTCTTCAATAAGTCAATTGTATACTTTGTTTGGGACAAGTGGATACCATCAGCCCCCCTGGTTGTCTCAAAACCAAGAAAGTAGGTGACTGAGCCGAGAGTTTTGAGAGCAAACTGAGACTGCAGATGATTGATAATATGGTGGACTTCGTGAGAGTGATTTCCAGTAAGCAAAATGTCATCTACATAGACCAAAGCAAACATTAGAGCATCATCATGTCTGTAAATAAAGAGTGAGCTGTCAGATGTGGAATTCTGAAAACCAAGTTTGAAGAGTGTGCGGCGTAATTTGTCAAACCAGGCTCGAGGGGCCTGTTTTAGGCCATAAAGTGCACGATGAAGCTTGCAGATAGCTGAGGGATGAGATGCACTGATATAGCCTTCAGGTTGTTCCGTACAGACTTCCTCTTCTAGTGTACCATTCAAGAAGGCATTATTTATGTCTATTTGCTGAATGTCCCAATAATGTGTGACTGTGAGAGTAAGAATAACTCTAATGGTGGAAGGTTTGACAACCGGGCTGAACGTCTCAAAGAAATCGATGCCAGGTTGTTGTTGGAAGCCTTTCGCCACAAGTCGGGCTTTGTGGCGTTGAACGGAACCATCAACATTGTATTTTAACCTGAATATCCATTTATTGTCAACTACATGCATGGAAGGTTGTCTTGGAATCAATTCCCAAGTATTGTTTTGCATCAAGGCATTAAACTCATCATCCATTGCTTGTTTCCATGCAGGTATGGCTAGGGCCTGTTTGACAGAATCAGGAGTACTGGTGAGATAGGCAGCTATGGTGGGGTTGCGAAGGATTGAATCTAGGTATGTTTTTGGTTTAAAGATGCCTAGTTTTGATCTAGTGATCATGTGATGAGTGGGTGGGATGGGTGGTGTAATGATAGGTGGTTGAATATTGGATGTATTTTGGGATGGTGAACCAGCTGAACTTGATGCAGGACTGTTGGAAGATGCTGGACTTGATGACGAAGGAGATGCTGCCAAGAGTGGAGATGATGAACTTGTATCAGTTGCAGGTTGATCATGGCCACTGTCCTGCACATTAAAAGAAAAATAAGGGAGCCAATGATTGTGTTGTGGAGTGTGTGTATGAGAGGCTGAATCAGAGATGGTTGTGGTGGAAAAACCAGCTACAAAAGGAAAATCAGATTCATTGAAGGTAACACTTTGTGCTATGTAAATTCTTCCAGAAGGGTGTAGACATTTGTAGCCTTTGTGATTTGGACTGTAGCCTAGGAACACACATTTTATTGATCTGAAGTCCATTTTGTGGTTATTGTATGCCCTTAGGTGAGGAAAGCATGAACATCCAAAAACTTTTAAAAAGCTGAGATTTGGTTTGATGTTTAGTAGTACCTCAATTGGTGATTTGTGGCCCAAGGTTGGTGTGGAAAGATGGTTGATAAGAAAGATTGATGTGTTGAATGCTTCCCACCAATAGTTAAGTGGCATTGATGCTTGGGAGAGTAGTGTTAACCCCATTTCAGTAATGTGTCTGTGTTTTCTCTCGGATTTTCCATTTTGTGGGTGAGTGTGGGGACATGGGTGTCTGAAATGAATACCTGATGAAGTTAAGATAGGTGCAAGACTGCGGTATTCACCACCCCAGTCTGATTGAAGAGCCTTGATTTTGGTTTCAAATTTTCTTTCAACCAGTTTTTGGAATTTAAGGAAGATGTCGTGAACTTCAGATTTGAGTTTTAATGGGAAGATCCAAGTAAAGTTGTTGTAGTCATCAATAAAGTGAACATAGTATCTAAAACCATCTTTTGAAAGATTTGGAGAGGGACCCCATACATCTGAATGCACTAGTTCAAGAGGTTTACTAGTGACTGTTGTGGAAGAACTGTAATGTTGGTGTTTTAATTTTCCTATATGACAGGCATCACAAAAAATTGAACCAGATGGAATAGAAAGTTTATGATTTAGCATGGATTTCATTACATTAATATTTGGATGTCCAAGTCTCATATGCCATAGATCAAAATTAGAGACTGGAGAAGATTTTGCAAACAAGGATAGAATAGGAGCTTGCAAATAAAATGACTTTGCTGGATTGATTGAAACAGAATTGAACTTTGATTGAAATACTGTAAATGCAGTGTGGTTTTGATGAACCCGAAGCTGATACAAGCCTTCACTGAGCACTCCTCGAAGCAGCACCTTCCTCGTAATTAGGTCCTTCACAATACAATAGTCATGATAAAGCTCAACAAACACAGGATTATCAGTGATAAGTTTAGCAATAGATAGCAGATTTTTAGCAATTTCAGGTACACAAAGGATATTTGTTAAAGCAAGAGAGGACTGAGTGCTTGAGTTTTGAAGCAAGGTGCAACCTGTATGAGTAATGGGAAGGGATTCACCATTACCTATGAGTAGTTTATTTTTACCTTTGTATTCTGACTTGTAGTGTAAATTTGAAGGATCTGCTGTAATGTGATGTGTTGCTCCACTATCCAGGTACCATGCATTGTCTGAAGGAGTGTCACTGGTGGAGGTGTAGTATGCTTGCTGATTATCATTGCTGGTGGAGCTCTGAATATGGTTGGAAGTATTCTGCCCTTGAAAGGAGATGTCGAAACGATGATAGCACTTCAAGGCTATGTTACCAGGTCTGTTGCACAACTGACACAAGGGACGATTGCCTCCTCTGCTCCATCTTCCCCTGCCACGATTTTGTCCAGGAATATAACCTCTACCAAGGAGTTGGAAGGAGTACCATGAGAGCCTTGCAGATTGAGGGATCTGCGAAAATGGGTGGCTAGATGAGCACTTGGAATGTGATTATCAGGGGCTAAGGGAACATTGAGTTGCTCAAGTCTCATTTCCTAACTTTGAAGCATGTATTGGACTTCTTGTAGGGTGACTTGATCATGACGTGAGGTCAGATTGACTACAACAAAATCATAATCATGACCAAGACCCCCAAGAATATACAATGTAAGTTCCTCATCAAATATTTGTTGGCCTGCAGATGCCAAGTTTTCAGCAAGAGATTTCATCCTTAACATGTAGTCATGGATGGATAGACTACCCTTTTTTAGGGATTGGAGTTGGAAACGTATTTGAAGAGTACGAGCTTTGGAGTTGGGTTGTGAAAAGATTTTCAAGGATGAGCCACACCTCACGGGATGTGTTGCATCGAACTATATGTCCAAACATTGATTCAGAAATTGAGTTGAGCAGCCAACTCATAATGGATTGATCCATTCGGACCCATATACTGAAGTCAGGGTTGATATCATTGGTGATATTATTTGTGAATTGTGGTGGGCATGGTTTGTTGCCCAGCACATAATCTTCAAGATCATGTGCACGCAGAGCAGGAGTAACTTGAGATCTCCAAAAGGAGTAATTGGCTCTGTCTAACTTGATTGTGATTGGAGCTAGGCTCTGGAAGATATTGGAGTGGGAAGGAGCAGCTGTGGCTGGTTTATTTATGAGTATGGTGGTGGGTGAGTTTTCATTTTGAGAAGATGTTTCAGCTGAAGCAGCCATGGACGTTAGTCACTGGCTCTGATACCAAATTGAATTCAGAGAATGGACTGTGTATTGAGGTAAGATTTATTTCTTTCTTACTTTCTTCTTCTTCTTCTTCCACACTCAATTACAAGTTATGAGGTGGGTATTTATAGTGCCATGGCTGCTACACAGTTAGCAGCTCATTGGCGTGTTGTACTACAAGAATCATTCTTGTTATGTGCACAACTGTGGATTACAGGTGGTTCCTTATTGCTAACAGAATCTGTTACGCCTATCAGGTGTTTGTTGAAATGCCAGGTGGTGATTCTGGTGACTCAGCTTGTGACTCATCAATTCCTTTCATTCTAACATTGCTGAATGCTCTTCTGGTTCCAGTTCCTACTCTAATGATTTCTGGGCTAAACTTGGTATTTTCCACTTCTCTTTCTTTCTACAGTTTGTGTTCTTTCTTATGTTATGCTCTGTTTGTTTCCTAAGAAAGTGGCTAACGAAACTGTCTTTAGTGAAGTTTAGTGTTGTAACTGACATTTTATTGGAAATTAAATTGAAATGAAAGGAACCCAGATGAGGAATTTAGCTAAGAAATAAACTTTCTTGGGTTTCTGGTTTCTTGGGTTTCCTATAGGCTAACATCATATAGGGTTCTTAATTTTCATCGTTTCAGTTTCTGGAATGCAACTTCTTAATGTCTTTGTGCATCCAACTTCTGTGGAGGGATTGTTACTGTTAGAAAGTACTTTTTCTGAATGTGATTGAATATAATTACTGTGAGAGTACATTGGAGTTGGAGACTTTTTTAGCATAAATCATGAATGATGAACGTATACCCTACTGGTTAATTCAATTTTACTCTTTTGCAGTGAACATTGACTCTTTTGAATCGAGGTTCTGTAGAAGTCTGAACTGCCGATACAGGACCCTTGGATATTCTATATGATAGTATCTTCATCGTGCCTCCAAATTGTGTGACAATTCTGTTTGGTGCTGAGAATCACATGCCCTGTTTACTTTTCTGATCAGCAAATCGAATTTACATCTGATCAGATCCTTTTCATGGAACGGATTCTTACTCAAGATATACTCTTCAATTTGAAAGTCTACAATACAACTACTTATTACTTGTGAATCACCTTAGCATGATCTTGTTTTGGGATTCCGTACTCTTCAGTTAAATTTCTGCTAACACTTCTTTATTTGTTAAGATTGGTAAGCTCAACTTAGTTAATATAACTGGACAATGATTAAATCTTGCCAAAATCCACATATCTAGAACTTGAACAGAGTTATTTTAAATTATTTCGAATATTTATCTGGCTAAACTTGAGTTAATTAGCAGGATAACTCTTGATTAGATTGGTTTCATTTAACTCGAGTGAGATTTGGTTTAGCAGAAAAGGATTTCATTATACGATCACATGTTTTAGGCATTGATGGGTCTATTCATGCAGGCGCCCTTCACGTTTCTTACCGTTGGTTTTTTGGACTGGCTACTTGTATTATAAGCCGTACATATGGAATGGGTTTGGTATTAAGATATTTTTATTTTTAATATTAACATGTTAAAATTATTTAAAAAAATATCAATTTAATAACTCTTCAAACTACACACCCAAATGAAATTTAAAATACAAAAATAAAGTATGATTGCACAATCCAAAAATCATTTTCTTAGTAACAGATTAAATGATTGATCATGTACCCCATTTTTAATAAAGTCCAAAAATAGAGAAAAAACGATGAGGATTAAGGACAGAATCCTTATGTATTTTTTGTACATCAAGAGATACTGTTTATTGGAACAGTTACAGCCATTTCTTGGCTGAGCTTTTTTCATTGTTGCATTACACATTTCAATTACAAAATTAACTAGAAGTGACCACAGTTAACAGTGTCTTTGCCTTGTACGATGGAAAATTAACCCCAAAAAGTTGAGTGAAAGGTGCAGAGGAATCGTCAGAGAACATGGTTTTTTTTGTATTTTCCCCACCCCTTGTTCATAATAAAATTATATAATTGTCCATGTAACAATTATATAACAATAAAAATTTATAACGCCAAATTGGTTATGGGGATCTATTATAATAAGTTGCCAAAGGGGTTCAGCTACTCCATTAGAAGAAGGATGATCATTTCAGTATTCCAGGGGATGCTTTTTAGAAGTAGTGATACAATCAAAGCTATTATTATAAGCTTTTTAGGGTATGGTTTGTTGATTCTATGTTTTTCAATTGACTTCTGTTTCAATTGATTGTGCAGGTTATTTGGTTGGGTAATTTGTGAGAGATGAGAGGAAGAAGAAGGTCAGGAGTAGAGAGGAAAAGATAAGTCACAGCTTTTACTAACTTCGTATTTCCTCTTTATTGCATATCAATTGTTTGACAGAATGCTCATTTATATACTATGAGCAGAGCATGCAATACATGTGTAGATAACTACTTGTAACTACTTTGCAACTATCTACAAAGGTCAAATACACATGTGATGTATTACAACTGATTCTGTTACAATGACAGTTGGCATAAGTCTTCTTCTTCTTCAACACTTTAAGTCCACGTGTGCATAGTAGCTTATACTTTAACATGGTTTACGGATCTATGAAAAAAGGGTTTGGTGTTTGTTCTTGTTTTGTATAGTTTGGTATGTTTGGATCGTTAACAATAATCTAGTTTTAAAGAAAAGAAATATTATTGCATTTTTTGAGTAAAATATAAGATCAGATTTATTATGAATGAAGCAGAGGAGTTGGCAATTCGAAAAGCATTCTTTTTTTCTCATCAATGGATTAGAGTTAGAGTTTTAGTCCTTGGCTTTTGAGTTTCTTGAGTTTTACTCCATCAGCCTTCATTTTCAATCTTGTGATTCCTTTCAACCTTAATTGATCTTTCCATATTAGTAATTCATTAATTGAATTTCCAGAAATTTAGTAACTGAAGAAAAAACTACTCATATCAATTAAATAATAAAGTAAATTTCCATGTTGTGCATTTAAATATCAAACCTAACTAGAATTAATTTTTTTTATCCTATTTAGAATTAGCTCATAAGACAAATTAGATTTCCAAAGACAAGAAATGAGTTTCCCTCACACATTATTTTTGTGTTTTAATTTTTTTTTACATGTTCCAGAAATATATAGATAATTACACAATCGCTTCAATTCATCAAGAAACAAATTGTGAGCAGTTGTCATTTTACTTATAGATAAAACAAAATGCTTTATTAATTAATTTTATACAGCAATGCGATAATATCATAACTTAGAAGGCATGAAATATAAAAATTTCACAAAGAAATCTTTCAACTAATTGAGCTCAGGTTAAATTTTCCTCCTCTTAAAGTGGTCAAAATCAGGGCCCAGATGGGATATATAATGATCCAAAGTTCCACGTAGCTCTAGCCTAGTACGAATAAATCTTCCTAGTGAAATTATTCCACTTGAGTAAATCGGCTTTCCACTTCTCAATTGTAGTAAATGCTATGGAACCATAAAGGGGATGATCAAGGAGATGACTTGTTGGTGAAGTCATATTACCACTTTCAATGTCGGGATCCCACTCTATTGCTTTGAATGAATCCAAATCCGCTATTATATGGATCCCACATTGTTTCACATTAATGTCTTCGCTCCCCAAATTCACATAGAATTCCAACTCTTCGTGTCCACAAAATTCTTCCATTGCCATCTCACTTAAGCTTACGTATCTTGTCCAACTAAGAGGGCAATAGAGTCCCACTACTTGTGTAGCTTCAAACAATTGCATACCGTTGCTCTTTTTTCTTATAATAGCTTTGATGGTATGACTACTGCTAAAATACATCCTTGTACTTAGAGCACAAAACATCAACCCTTGGAATACTGGAGGTATATGAAATGATAATGAACATCCTTCTGCATCGTATCTAAACCCATTTGGATATTTTTGACAAACGATACTCATAAGCATTCTGGCATCGTAGTCGTTAATATGATATCCATAACAAGGATTGTAAGATGCCTGTGTATATTTACATTTCAAAGATCAGTGCAGAAATTTTAAACAGTAATCAATACATACGAATATGCATTCATTCTATATAGCATGTGTCAATTGTATGTTTATTTGTGTGTAAGAGAGAATGAAATTGTACCTCAACAGGACTCTTATTATTATTTGATAAATCGCAAGCGGTATCAGAGGATATAATCCAGCCACGATTACTTGGACACCTGTGTAGAGACAAATTTGAATCATTTTTTGATTCAATTGGCAGTCTTACTCTCTCCATTGATTTTCAGCCGATTGCATCTAAGAGTTTTAAATTTGAGGGAAGCTCGAGATTGATACCGATTCCCTGCAATCCGAAACTCTCAAAAGTTGAAGCTTAGGAAGGACGCTGATGCTTGAAGGCGATCAAGAAATTGTTTCTCGATAGATTCAATTCCTCGAGAAAAAAACAAACCACCAAGATCAACACAATTAGTTGTACGTTCAGACAAACCATAATAAGCAAGTTGTAGTTTTCTCAATAATCTCCAACTAGTGAAACAAGGTGGCAGCAAAGCTTTCCAATCTAAAACACTTGTTGAAATCCACGATGAAATTGGTGAAGGCCAGGATGCAGATGATGGTGCGTCTGCATTGAAATTGTATCCGCACAATGACAGCTTCCTTAGATACTTGAAATGTTTAATTGAAGCAAGAAATTGTTTGTTGTTAATTCCATCTGCTACCAGCTCAGTAAAGGATTCCATACCACCCATGTGCTCCGGCAACGTCTCAAGATGTGAACACTCAGAAATATTCAAAATCTCAAGAGACTTTGCATTGCAAATATTTTGGGGAAGAGTCTTTATCCTCCGACATCCCTTTAGATTTAAGAAAATGAGACTCTTTAAATGTCCAACAGATTGATACACCTCAACTAGACTCAAGCAACCTTCCAGCAGGAGTTTCTCTAGACTTGTACAGTGCAAGTTTGGTGTTTTGACAAGGTGCTTTGAATAACTGAGATTAAGGATTTTTAGCTTTTTGAGAACCTGTAAGAGCAGTAAGGAAAATAAAGAAAAAGTAATCATCAAAGTTTCCAACATATGAGCATAAATTACATCACGGACAAATTTTAGAGGATTGTAGTATGTTTCGTACCTTTTTCTCCTTCCATAATTCTTTGATGTTGCTATACTGCATCTCAAGAACAACTAGCTTGTCTAGCATAAAATCAGATGGAAAAGATTTCAAAGGACATTCAAGCCAACAAATCCATATCAACTCTTCTGAAAGTAGTTTGAAGGGTCCAGAGAGATGTACTCCATTGATTTGGAGTAACTTCAAGAATCTCATCTTTGCGAATGATCTCGTGCTCAGTAATTTATTTTTAAATGCTCTCACATCCAGTGATAAACCCTCCACAACTTTTGTTCCCTGCAAATCAAACAAAATTCAATAGAGCTTCAACGTTATTATATGCAATAAGTTTAAAACAAAGATATACGTGCATGATTGTGCTTTGGTGTATGCATTTAGCTATTACCATCTGCTTGCAAAGTACATTCCATGGATCCTCACATCGCCAAATTCGGCTGCGTTTTCCAGGGTGGTCAGGTGACTCTTTGTGAATGATCTCCCTTCCCATGTCTCGTAATAGATTATGCATGCTTATCTCTCCAAAAGCATTAACTTTAATCAGAGACCTTTCACCGAGAGTTCCCAAATCATCTTCTGGATTGTAACCACATCAAGCTTCAAGTACATGTGATACATATTCTTTATTTCTACCAATAAAAAAGCATGCAAGATCAAGAAATGTATTTTGTAGTTTATGGTCATCCAGTTTGTTAGAACATATTCTAAGTTTTTCCTGAATATCATGGTTTGGAATGATTCTCAATTTTTCAATCACACATTTCCATCTAGATTTGTTTTTCGCAGACAAACTAGAACCTAAAACCTCAAGGGCTAAAGGAATCCCTCCACAGTAATCAACTACATCATTCGAAAGCTCAACATAATCTTTTGATGGCTTATTGTCCCCCGAAGGCATGCCAATCGAAAAAGTCGAAGGGGACGATCTCGCTTTCAATTCTTCAACCCTGAAATTTTCGATCCACTTTAAGAAGCAAGCGTTCATCTTTGGTTGTAATTATCACTCTACTTCCCGTACCAAACCAGCTTCTCTCTCCCACCAAAGCATTTAGTTGGTACTGCTGAGCCACATCATCAACAACAACAATAACTCTTTTGTGACAAAGTCGTTCTTTGATCAGAACCATTCCTCTATCAGCATTATTGATAGTGACACCATTCTGTTTCAAGATATCATGAAGAAGTTGTTCTTGTAAAGGAACAATACCATTTGATTGTTCTGATATTTCATTGATATTCGAAAGAAAACAGCTACCCTCAAATCCATAGCAGAGTTGATTAAAAACAACTTTTGCTATCGTCGTCTTTCCTATTCCTGGCATCCCATGTATGCCCACCATGCAAACCTCATCTGTTGCCATACTTAGGAAGTCACTAATAGTTTGGACAAGGCAATCAATACCTACCAGGTTAGTAGCAACATTTATGTACTTGGGATTCAATTTGTTCAACACATCCTTGATGATGGCTTGGATTAATTTTGATTCGTGCCTGCTCATCGACAGAAGCAAGACCTTAATAGAGAGACAAATAAGTATATATGCTTAAATTTTTTTATTGTATCACATGGTAAAATTACTCTAGAGTATGTATAATCAGTCCATAAAGTGAATCTTAGAGAGAAAAAAAGGCATACTGATTTTCCATATCATTGAGATTCCATCCAGAGAGATTTCCGGCTTCCTCAAGAGCTTTTCTCCACTCCTTCACCTTCTCTTTAAAACATTCTTCATGCTTATCAAATGCTTTTGCAAAACTGCCAGTCTGCTTTCTCACATCTGAAGGATCAATGTCATAGAATATAGGAAGAACAATCTGGCCAGTTTTCCTTTTTTTACACTCAAGAATCTCTACAAGTTCATTAAGACACCATCTAGTCGAAGCATATCCTTTTGAGAAGATCACTATGGATATCTTCGACTCTTGAATTGCCTTGAGGAGATGTTTGGAGATTTCTTCACCTCTAGGAATTTCATTTTCATCTAGAAAAGTGTGGACTCCTGCTTGAACTAAGGCAGTATATAGATGACCTGTAAAACTCTTGCGATTATCTTCTCCTCTAAAACTCAGAAATACATCGTAGGCCCCCTTTGGTCTAGAGCGAGACGAGTCTGGCTCTGTCATGGCAGCTGCAGAAACTCTCGTCAATTCATAAACAAAGGGGTTGTGTCATTGTTGAACACTTCCATTATTTAGCAATGAGAAATAAAGAACAATTGGAAGTGATCTGAGCAAATAATAAAACTCAAAATAAATAGACTTGTAAACAGAAATATAGAGAAGAGCTAATTAAAAAATATATATTTAAAAAAAACTCTTAATTAAAAAAACATTATTTCCCCCTCTTTTCTTCAACTTCATAGCAACCAAGCACGAGATATCTCTACCTTACCTGATTTTACCAAAACTGATATACCAAAGAATTTTTATTATTATTATGCTCTCAGCACGAGATATCTCTACCTACATACCTGTGGAGATAAAACTGACAGGCTTGCTGAGGTCAGCTTTTCTTCTCTTTCGCGAGGATGAATCGTCTTCTTCTTCTTTGGATTGCTTGCGTTTTTCTTTCTGCATGTCTAAAATAGATACTTGAAGACCTACAAGGAACTCAATAAACTGGTCAATCATCATCTATCTGAACGTAAAACTTCCAAGTAATGACATGAAATTAAAACATGAAAGAGCGTAAAATCCAATGGAGCAACTGTTTTCTTTGGCAATCGTGCTAGTGTAATATTGCTGCCCTGCAACAATTAATATTGCTGAAAATATGGAACGAAAAAAGACTGCAAGCAGTAGAAACAATTTCAAAGGGTACCTTTGTATGGTGTTTATGAGGTGGTCGGATTCCAGCTACTCGGTGACGTTAATGATCAAATTGCAGCAATCGGAAAGGCTAGATGTAAAGTCATGAGGACTGAAGGTTAGTGGAGGCAATATGGTTTCAGAGAAAGAATACGCTTTCTTGCAAATAACTAGCAATTCAATAGTAATCAAAGATAACATACAAAGGAAAGGGAGCAAGGAAATTTATAGCTTGTTGTGGATATGATGCCCTGGCCGTGTTTGAAAATTAAAAGCATTGGTCACCATCCAAGCTAACTAACCATCTCAACGTGTTTGATTTTAAACCATACCTTCTTCCTCCAGTAGTGTTTTTTTTTTTTTACGTTGAAAAAAATATGGTGCCCTGCGACGGGGCGCGGGACATTGGCTAGTATATATATATATATATATATATATATATATAAAGAGAGTACAAACTATAAATTAATAAATGTCGTATTAGTCTCTCAATTATCACATGATTCTTAACTAGATCCACAAACAAAAAATACTCCCAATTAGATCCCACATCTATCAAATTAGCAATATGATCATTAAGTTTATGACAGAGAAAAAGGTTGCTTGAAAAAAGAATATTATTGTTTTCACCAAATGAATGAACATAGAATTTTCCCGTATTTAGCAGTATTTCAGTTCCTTTTATTATAATTTATTATTTAATACATTTAAATAAAAAAAAAATTATTTAATACATTTAAATAAAAAAAAATATTATTTAATACATTTTTAAATAAAAAATACTTTAAAAACAACATCAATCATACTTAAAAAAAAAAAAAGACACTTAGAAATGGACTTGCGGTCAACTGAGAAAATTAACAACCTTTTTCTCTACGCTTTCTAGAAAGTCAATTAATATAACTTTCAAAGTAGAAAAGTTTGTAAGTGGAGTTTGTAAGTGCTATAATAATCATTTCCTTCTCCACACCTCAAATAGGATGCGAGTTGAATTGTCATCCCACGTATCCTCTAAATTTGGTTAGCAAAATCACCACGCGTATAAACAGAGATCCTTCTCCACCCACAAAAATCTACGCGCATCACAAAAATCTCTTGCAGCCAAATTTATATTTTTGCATAAATTTATATTCAGACAATTTCCTTAGAAAATTTATAGCCGCAACATCGTGTGTGGCATGATTTTGGCAGCATCGCATTGAAATGGCATGATTTTCCACACGGCAAAATATTCAATAGGCTGCCTTCATCTCTCGGACGTGCTCTGTTTGGTTTGCGGGTCTCGTCCGATACCCTCATAATCAAAAGGTATAGACTTCAACAGGCAACTATGGGTGTGAACAAGACGACTTTGACTCGCCGTCTATTAATTGAATCTAAATATCAAGATTTTATGTTTTTATATCAAATTATTAATATAAAAAAATATTAATTTGTTATTTTTTAAGTAAATATATTTTTAAAATCCATCCAAATAAAAATAAAATATAATATCAAATCGATTAAATATCATTAACAAGTCAGACCTTTAAAGTTTAAGATTTGAATTACACTTGTTATATTTTATTAGGATTATAACTCCTGTATAAAAACTAGTGACTTACCATGTTCTTGGGTGGAAAATTTGCACAGGCACAATGTTGAAGTTGTCAAGATTTCCTAGTTGTAGGGTTGTAGGTGTAAGTTTGTTTTAGTTGTTGTTAATAAATCCTATATGTAGAATTAACTTATTTGTTTTGATTCTGACTTAGTCGTATACCACATTTTTTGTATGGCAAAACGTGGGATGCATATTTTTAGCTATTTACGGCCATATTTGTTTTTTCATTTTATAACTAAGATTTTCCCAGCATTTGAGCATCCAAGCAAATTTAATTTTACATTTATTTCGTGAGTGTTCAAATAAGGTTCACAACATCTAGTATCGAAACCTCCTCACAAGGCTTGAGTGAAGCTAATTTCATCGTTCAACAATGGCATCATGACAACTGAAAGTAGTTTGGTGCAACCTGCAATTCAAAAGTTTGATGGACACTGTCGCACCCCATCACGAGAGCGACGTCGTGACGACTTTCCCCGTGTGCGGGGGATATCAATGTCGAGGTCTTATCTTTATTTTTGTGAAAAGGGAGTCGCCACCTAGTATTATGGTTACTAGAAAACCTAAACTAGTCTTTCAAAGATTCTAGAGTAAGGGACTGGTTGCGTAAAGGGAAGGTTTTAGCACCCCTAGTACGCCATACCTAAGGTAAGCTGCTTGGTGTTTTTGTTTGTCTTATGATTGCTATGATATTGATTTTTTCAAAAATATATTGGTTAAATGATGATGATGTATTATCCCCGCCTAATATTTTGGATATCAACCCTTTAGGATTTATTTATCCAAACATTGATAGTGAATAATAGCATATCATTCCCGCCGAATATTTTGGATATTAACCCCTTTGGGATTTATTTATCCAAACACCCGACAGATGAATAATAGCATATCATTCCCGCCGAATATTTTGGATATTAACCCCTTGGGATTTATTTATCCAAACACTGACAGTGAATAATAGCATATTATTCCCACCGAATATTTTGGATATTAACCCCTTGGGATTTATTTATCCAAACACTGACAGTGAATAATAGCATATTATTCCCACCGAATATTTTGGATATTAACCCCTTAGGATTTATTTATCCAAATACCAACAGTGAATAATATGAATCACCAAAAAAAGGTTTTTATATTTTTTGGAATATTGGCCAATACCCTTTGGATTTTACAAACGTGTTGTAAAATCCAAAATGCGAGAAATGATTTTTCTTTGCAAAATTCATACTAAAATACATTTTTCTTCAATCTCCAAGATAATATATATTTTTTGAAAGACAAGGAATTTTTTTAAAATATGCTAGTGTATTGGCCGTATGCATAAAAACAATTTTTTGTATTTTTTTATAAAATATATTTTTTTTGTGAATTTTGTATTTTTTTATATTTTTATATTTTTATTTTTTTATTTTATTTTATTATGGGTGGGCTGGCTCACTACACTGTACATGGTTTGGGTCTGTCGACCCACATTGCATGAGGGTCGGGCTCGACCCACTGCCAGTCGGGTCGCCGACCGCTAACGTGGATGGGCTATCGGCCCACCACCATATTGGGCTTGGATAAGCCCATAAACTCTCTACTTAGGCTTTAAGCCCATTTACCATCGGACTGGGCTTCAGTCTAAACGGCCCAGAAGCCTGTCTTCTCTCGGTTTAGGCTTCCAGCTCAGTGGGCTTTAATGAAATCAAGAAATTAAGTTATTCAAATAAATTTTAATCTAATAAGAAAAACAAGTATTCCGGTAAATTAGTTTATTACAAATCTTTCGTCAAGAATTTCTATATTAACTGGGATTCATCTTTTATCTAACAATGATAAAACTCAACTAGATAATAATATTATTTTCTTACAAACTCTAAATCGATATTGGATTTCATTAGTTTAGGTATATCTAATGTCCTTTGAAAACAAAATGTCCTTTGAATAGATGAAACACTGCTTTCTAAAATCAAAGTAGAATTCTTCCACATCTCCTGGAGTTGAGGATGCTGACAACTATGCATGCTAGTTGTAATATTGAGTAGGAGATAAAACGAAGTTATAACCTATAATCTTAGGTATATCTTAGGTACTTAATAAATTACTCTCAACTCTTATTGCTGCCTTGGATTTAGATTTTGACTTTGGGTGCTTAAATTCAGCGAGATGAAAGCTCAGACGATTGGTTATGTTATCCAATTATTCAGCCAAGCAAGGTTTTTAGTTTTTCAAGCTATTTTCACAGATGCTTTTTCTGTTGAAGATCATGGATTTCAAGACGGCTGAAGATTGAAGATTAAAGGATTGTGTCCTAGTTTGAGTCTAGTATTAGTATTAGTTTAGGATTGAATTAGTTGGTGTGTTAGTTTCTTAATTAAAGATCATGTTGATCATGTTTTCTAGCTTAGGTGCAATTTGAATTCTAGGCCTTATCTAGTACAAGATGAAGTTGTAATCAACAAGAACTCTTGTAACCCTTTCAATTTTTGCTATAAATAAAGAAAAGGGATGGCAGTAACCTCACCTTGATTCTACAAATTTGTTCTTCAAGTTACTGTGCAAACCCAGATTTTGATTTGCACAGTGACTGTTTCTTGCTTAATGAAACAGTAAAGTTGACTTTTCGTTGACTTTGTTCATTTTGATTTCTATAATTGGTATCAGAGCAAATTGTTCTTTGTGGGGATTGTGTGAAACACGAGTGTTAATTTGTGAGGTCAAAAGGGAAAATCAAAGATTCACAGCTTTGAAGGGTTCTTGAGAAACAAAGTTTCTGGTTTTTTCGTGCATTTGTGTGTGCTGTGTTGCAATGGATCAGGTGCAAATTTTCCAGCCAAGACACCCACATTCACAGGAGTGAATTATGGTGTGTGGGCTGTAAAGATGGAGACTTACCTGAAGGCTTTTGATCTGTGGGAATATGTGGAGAAGGACAAGGTTCCAACTCCCTTAAACAATAACCCAATCGTGGCTCAAATGAAGTTTTTTAATGAAGAAAGAGCCAAGGGATTCAAAGCTCTTACTGGCATTCATAATGCAGTAAGTGAAGAGATTTTTACAAGGATTATGGCTTGTAAAACAGCCAAAGGAAGCTTGGGATAAGCTAAAGGCTGAGTTCCAAGGGGATGAAAAATCAAGGAAGATGCAGGTTATGAATCTGAGAAGGCAATTTGAAGCCTTGAGAATGAGGGAGACAGACATAATTAAGGATTTTTCTTCCCAAATTTCAAAGCTTGTGAATCAAGTGAGACTTTTGGGAGAAGATTTCCCTGATTCAAGGATAGTGGAGAAGGTTTTAGTGAGCTTACCCGACAGGTTTGAACATAAGATATGTTCCCTAGAAGATTCGAAAGATTTCTCAGAAATCAGCCTTCAAGAGCTGATTAATGCTCTACAAGCAGTGGAGGAGAGACACTCTTACAGACATCAAGAGTCAAGTGGTGAAGCACTTGTGGCAAAGGTGAAAGACAAATATCATGCTAAACCTATTTTCATAAATAATTCTGACAACAGAAGAGAGAAGGGAAGCAACTGGAAATCAAGCAATTGGCAACCATCAAACAGAAAGGGGTCTACCTCAGGAGTTGAAAAGAGAGAAAGTTTTCCTCCTTGCAAGTTCTGTCAGAAGACAAATCATCGTGACACTTGGTGCTAGCTCAAAAATATCCAATGTAGAAGGTGTCAAGAATTCGGCCACATGCAAAAATTTTGCAAAAAACCTGAGGTTGCAAGAATTGCACAGACTGAAGAAGATGCTGAGGAGAAAGAAGAACAATTATTCATGGTAATTGCAGAACAAACATGCAACATAACTGAGGTAAAAACTTCACTTTGGCTCATTGATTCAGGATGTACAAATCATATGACAGCAGACCTAGAATTATTCACAAAAACTGGATAGAGAATTTCTGTCCAAAGTTAGAATTGCTAATGGAGATTATGTGCAAGTTGAAGGTAGAGGTGCAATTGCAGTAGACACCATGGTAGGTACGAAAATTCTAAGGAATGTAATGTATGTGCCTCAATTGAAGCAAAATCTTGTGAGTGTGGGACAATTGCTAGAAACTGGACATGCATTATCATTTAAGAAAGGAATATGCAAAATTAAAGATGATAAGGGGGTGTTGTTATTATCCTCTAGAATGGTGAATAGAAGCTTCAATATTGATTGGAATACAACATATTTGAAAGCTAATACATGCAGGGAAGATGAGTCAGTGCTTTGGCACAAAAGGCTTGGGCATTTTAATTATGCAGCCTTGAGAAAGATGTCTAACCTAGAGATGGCACATGGTTTGCCAAACATACAGAATGAAGAAGTATTATGTGAAGCCTGTCATCAAGGGAAACAATCAAAAAATTGCTTTTTCTAATAGCACATTTAGATCCACATCTAAATTACAGCTTGTGCACATTGATGTGTGTGGTCCTATGTCAAATGAATCCTTGAGTGGATCAAGGTATTTTCTCTTGTTTATTGATGATTATAGCAGGTTTTGTTGGGAATTATTTTTTGAAATCAAAAGTTGATGTGTTCCTTGAGTTTCTAAAGTTCAAAGCTGCAGTTGAATTAGAAACAGGAAACAAAATCAAAATTTTGAGGTCTGACAATGGGGGTGAGTATACCTCTCGGCAGTTTGATGATTTTTGGTGTAAGAAGGTATCAAACATCAGCTAACAATACTCTATACACCACAGCAAAATGGGGTAAGTGAAAGAAAAAATAGAACACTAATGGAGATGGCAAGGTGTTTGTTGTTTGAGAAAAAAATGCCCTTAAAATTCTGGGCAGAGGCTGTCAACACTTCAACTTATATTTTGAATCGCATGGTTTCAAGGGTTTTAGGAGATAAAACTCCATATGAATTGTGGTATGATACTAAACCAAGTATTGATCATTTAAGGGTATTTGGTAGTATTTGTTATGTGTTGAAACCTGAAATTAACAGAAAAAAACTGGATGAAAAGGCTGAGATGGGAGTCTTTATAGGTTACAGTTCAAAATCCAAGGCTTATAAGGTTTATGCTGTAATTGCTGACAAAGTTGTTGTTGCTAGAAATGTGAAGATGATAGAAAATGCTTCATGGAATTGGGAGAACACAGTTGCAACTTATCCCAAACAGGTTCAATATTATGAGCAAGAAAAAGACGAGGACAGTGATGACCAACCCTGCAAGAGGCACGAGATCATTGGTTGAGATATATAGCAGATGCAATATGGCTGATGCAAAACCTATTGAAGTTGAAGAAGCCTTGAAATCACAAGTCTGGATAGCTGCAATGAAGGAGGAGCTTGCAATGATTGAAAAAAACCAGACCTGTGAGCTTGTTGACAGACCTGCAAACAAGAAAATAATTGGGGTAAGATGGATTTTTAAGACAAAATTGAATGCTGATGGGAAGATAAACAAACATAAAGCAAGATTGGTGGTTAAGGGTTATGCTCAAGAGGCAGGGGTTGATTATACTGATACATTTGCCCCAGTTTCTACACATGACACATTGAAGCTCTTGCTTGCCCTTGCGGCACAAAATGGCTGGTATGTATTTCAATTAGATGTTAAATCTGCATTTCTTAATGGTGTCTTGAATGAAGAAATTTATATTGATCAACCAGTTGGGTTTGAGAATGATAATTCAAACCAAGTTTATCTCTTGAAAAAAGCTTTATATGAGCTCAAACAAGCTCCTAGAGCTTGGTATAGCAGACTTGATGAACACTTGTTGAGCTTGGGATTTGAAAGAAGTGCAAATGAGGTAACCTTGTATGTTAAGCATGTTGATGAACATGTATTGATGGTGTCAGTCTATGTAGATTATCTTCTAATCACAGGGGACAAGAAGCAGCTGATTGAAGAGTTCAAACTGAACATGAAAGAGCAATTTGAGATGAATGAGCTCGGCTTACTGTCCTATTTTCTAGGAATGGAGGTAATCCAATCAGAACAAGGATGTTTTATTTGTCAAAAATCCTTTGTTCAGAAGATCTTGAATAACTTTGCAATGTCAAATTGCAAACCAGTTTCTACTCCTATGATATTAGGACTGAAATTGGTAAAAGATGATGGGACACCAAAAACTGATGGAAAGACTTATAGAAGCTTGATTGGAAGCTTGTTATATTTAACCATCACAAGGCCAGATATTGTATTTGCTGTTAATTATCTTTCTAATTTTATGCAGGAACCTAATCAAACACATTTCATGGCTGCCAAACGTGTGCTAAGGTATCTGCAGGGGACTAAATCTCTAGGCTTGAGGGTTTGGTTGAGAAAACTCCAGCAGAAGTTAACGCCTATCTATCAAATCCAGTTGATTATACTAATGCTATGATCAAAGCTGGTGATGCTCAGTCAAGGGACACCTTGGAACGTGTTCTTGAGTGCCTTGAGAAGGAAAAATGCGAGACATTCCAAGATTGCATCACATGGGCGCGTTTAAGGTGCTCTCTTTGATTGGGTCTCCTATTCTTTCTTTATGGTACGGCATACCTTATTCCATTTTTTGATGTTATGCTTACTTTAACTTCAGGTTTGAAGATTATTTTGCTGATCGGGTGAAGCAGTTGATCTTCACTTTCCCTGAAGAAGCATCTACTAGTACTGGTGCTCCCTTCTGGTCAGCACCAAAGAGATTCCCCCATCCACTTCAGTTCTCAACTGCAGATCCAAGTCACCTCCATTTTGTCATGGCAGCATCAATATTGCGAGCGGAGACTTTTGGGATCTCAGTTCCTGAGTGGGCGAAACATCCCAAGACATTGGCCGAGTCTGTAGAGAAGGTGACTGTACCAGAATTTCAGCCAAGAGAAGATGTGAAAATTGAGACAGATTAAAAGGCTATCACTCTGTCTACTGCATCTGTAGATGATGCAGTGGTAATCAATGAGCTTATCAGGAAACTAGAGCAGTTCAGGCATAAGGCTCCACCTGGGTACAGGATGAACCCCATTCAGTTTGAAAAGGTGGTCTCTCTTGTTCAATTTATTTAGCATGCATTTATTTGGGTCATCCTTTTGTTGAATAAAGCAGGATGTTATCCAACTCTTTTTTCCATTTATTATAGCAGCTGATATTTTTGAAATATTTGCATGAATTGATGTTTGCTTCTTCATGTTGACTTGAAGAATGTTTAATATGTGGCCAAAATATAATGGGAGGTACTTTAACAGTCATTTGATATTCTCGTACCAAACCAAATTTAAGTGGATTTCCTTGATTGTGCAGGATGACGATACAAACTACCACATGGATCTGATAGCCGGTCTTGCCAACATGAGAGCAAGAAACTATAGCATTCCCGAGGTTGACAAGCTGAAAGCCAAGTTTATAACTGGAAGGATCATCCCTGATATGAGCTGGACAGTTTGGGACAGGTGGATTCTAAAAGACAATCCAACCTTGAGGGAACTTCTGCGATGGCTCAAGAATAAGGGGCTCGATGCCTACAGCATTTCACATGGCAGTTGCCTGCTTTACAATAGCATGTTCCCTCGGCACAAAGACAGGATGGACAGGAAGATGGTCGATCTGGTTAGGGAAGTGGCCAAAGCAGAGTTGCCTCCATATCGTCACCACTTCGATGTTGTTGCTGCATGTGAGGATGATGAAGGCAATGATGTTGACATTCCCCCAGTATCCATTTACTTCTCTTAGGTTATCTTTAGTCAGCCAACCAGTCTTGATTTTAGGACGAGGGTTTGGAGTCCTTTAGATTTTATTTCAATGCTGCGTCTGTGAGTGCACAAGATTTGATATTTTTCACACAACCGCGTGATATATATACTAAATAGTAACTTGTATTCCCCTGCGATGCTTTTTTCTTTCACTAGATATGAGTAGGAAGTACTGTGAAACCTGAGTTTCTTACATGGCATTTGCCATGGTGCTGTTGAAGTCAGGCTATCTGTTCTCGACCCTGCTAATTTATCTTTGATAAGGGAGATTGACTTGGGCATTTACATGGTGGATGCAACCGGATCCTGCGAAGTGATGATATCTTTCAACAGGTTTTTGAAAGAAAATTTAGTGAGAGAGACTGATCTGCCCCATACGGACTTTATGTAATTTTCGTTGTTTGTCGCAGTGACTCCCTTCCTCGTATTAAAATAGGAAGTAAGTTACCACGTACATTGATGATTTTACTCGGATGAACATAAAACTTTGAAAATTGTTCACAAATCTCGAGTCGCGCCGTAGGCCCTGTACGTGTGTTGCTATGGTTGTTGCTTGTATTTTTATGGCCAGAGAAAAAATCACTTTTTGTTGTCGTTGGGTTGCTATATTTTTTTAAAAAATTGAAGTTCTTATATTTTTATTGTTTTGTTTTAAATTAATTATTTTTAATGTTTTAAAATTATTTTAATGTACTTATATCATAAATAATTTTTAAAAATTAAAAAAATATTATTTTAATTTTTTTATAGATAAAGTTGGCGTAAAATACAAAACCTTCTATGAGATATATATTAATTTTATTCTACATTGGCCGAAACATTTTATACTAGTAAAAAAAACAAAATAACTTACTTTGTTTAAGATATCTGTAAATTATCCTATTTATGTAAAACAAACCTTCTATGAGTTTTTCTTGTATAGTAAAAATTGCAAAGAATATCTTGGCCCCTCTCCGAGAGGAAGGTGTTCTCATTCTAGGATCAGGATCTGCAGTACAACAACAAATTGATGTCATTCAGACCCAGTTGTCACAGGCTCAGGCAGAGCTGGCGCTCCTACAAGTGATGCACAACAACTTTATCAAACCTTGGCATTGTCCTGCTACCCCAACTAATAGTGGGTCACCTTCCTCTATGTATGATTTTACAGCCTGAGCTCTTTTCATTGTTGCATTACAAATTACAATTACAAAATTAACTAGAAGAGACCACAGTTAACATTGTCGTTGTTTTGTACGGTGGAAAATTCACACCAAAAAGTTGAGTGAAAGGTGCAACCACTGCAACTTCCTTTTCCTTGTTTAACTGCAGAGGAATCGACAGAAAACATGGTTTTTTCTTTGTAGTTTCCCTACCTGGTGTTCATAATGAAATTATATAATTGTTCATAAAACGAATTATTCATAATTTACTATACAAGAAAAACTTATACTTGTATAAACAAAAGATAATTGTTCATATAACAGTACTTATATGATTATTCATAATTTACTACACAATAAAAACTTATATTTATGAAGAAAAAAAGAGGGAGTGTTCCTTAATAATATGGGATGAAA